>MU158966.1:646724-677038 GCA_015888305.1 Antheraea pernyi
CCAGGTCCTGCATCCACCTTTCGACGGCGTCCTCCCTGAGACGCCGTCTCTCCCCCTGTACCTCCCTGGGAGCCGGAAGCTCCCCAATTCGTTTCCTCGCCGCCGTGAATTCGTACACGGCGGCGAGAACTCCTGCCTCCAACTCCCAGGGTAGGGAGCCGGCGAGCGTGAAGGCTGCCGCCGAGGACACCGTTCGGTACGCCCGGATCGCCCTCAGTGCCACCGTGCGCTGCGCATTACGGAGCGCGCGCACGTTGGCGGCACCGAGGGCGTCGGCCCAAACCGGTGCCCCGTAGGCGGCCATGGCCCGCACGACTCCCATGTAGAGTCGGCGGCACCCGGCGCCCGGCCCCCCTATATTAGGGAGCAAACGGCCGAGTGCTGCCGCTGCCCCAGCAATTCGCGGTCCGTGCCCCGCAAAATGGGGCTCGAACCGCCAGCGCCCGTCCAGGGTGAGGCCCCAGATATTTCATC
Source organism: Antheraea pernyi (assembly GCA_015888305.1). Classification (NCBI taxonomy): domain Eukaryota; kingdom Metazoa; phylum Arthropoda; class Insecta; order Lepidoptera; family Saturniidae; genus Antheraea; species Antheraea pernyi. The sequence continues at coordinate 647,199 of MU158966.1, forward strand.
TGGGTCCCCACCCTGATTCGGGCGCCCTCCACCACAATGTGGGCCCCAGGAGGTGGCCCCCACCGAGGCCCATGAAAAAGTAGGGCCTCGGTCTTCTCGACGGCCACTCTGAGGCCCAACCTCCTTATGCGCCTGACCACGAGGGTTGTGGCCATCGTGGCCAGACGCTCCACTTCATTCCATTCCCCCCCTGGGCTACGACTAGGAATTCGCGACCTATCTGAGCTAACCTAAGCTAAGCTACATATTCATACCTATATTTATTCTTAAATTACGTCAGCAATATTTATTTGCTGAATTAGAAAATATTTGCATATGCTTATATAAATGTTTACGTAAATATGGGGGGGAGGATTAAGAACATTGCATTTTTGCTGACCGGGGGGAGGGGGGCGGCCAGAAATTACAAAAATTCTGCTTACCTAATACTTGAATGGCCCCTTACCAAATTGGTTTTTTTTATATCATAGGAGGCAAACGAACAGGCGGTCACCTGATATAAAGGTATCATCGCCGTCCATAGACACTAGCAACACCAGGGGAGTCGCAATTGCGTTGCCAGCCTGTGTTTGGAGGGATAGGGGGATGGGGTAGGAGGAGTGGGAAGGGAAGAAGAGAGGGAAGGTGAGGTGGCCCTCCGGCGCTCTCACTGACCGAACGAAACCCAAAAATACAAGCACTTATATATTGTTTTTTATGTTATATTTTTTTATACCGTTTTTATGGCAATTTTTCGATATTTTCTAAATCACCATTAAGGGCGCTGCATGCCCCGGCGAACCCTAACAAAAAAGCCCTGTATGTTGCTTAAATACGGACGGATTGACGGTGAAGCTATTAAGAATAAGCTATCTAGCTAAGTTTTAAAAAAGCGCTGTCAAAGCGTTTACGATTTCTCTACATCTTTTTAATTATAATATCATTGACTCAAATGAAACCTCAAATGGAAGGGCTTTGAAATTCTGACCCGTAAACTTTTTGCGTGACGAAAAATGGTGGGGATAAACACTGTGTCGCGTAGAGTGGACGCAGTGTCGCGCTTGCGTTATGTTGTTCAGTTATGTGACATCATATGGAACTTTCATGCTTAAATGTTTTTATGGTTTTATATTTTCATTTTAGTAAAAGACTTTTTTCTTTGTATTAAACAATAACAATGATTTTCGTTGTACCACATCTTTGAAGCAGCCAACAACAATTTACTAGTCTTGTCTTTAATATACCATAAATAATTTCCAAAATTCTCGAACTTCTTAGTTTAATTTTGGATATATGGATTTCATTTTGGATGTCTATGGCCGGGTAATTACCGTCACGTGTAAAAAACTCTAGCACTGGATGAAGTGGTGGTGAAATTTTTCACCAATGTTGAGAATTTTTTTTAAATAATGCATTGATTTTATTATAATATCTGTGTATAATAATTTACCTAGTTGTGTGGGACTTCATATGACCTCTCAGCGAAACGGGACTCGGGCAGTACTGGCTGCATATCTCGCAGAGGTACATACCATTTTCCTAAAAATAATAGACAATAATATTGTCATCTCTTTTATTATCTATGGAAGTAGTGTTACTTGACCACTCGTGTGAGGACGATTTTATTATTTTATTTTATTTGCGCAATTTTAGTCATTTAAATTGGAACACTATTGGTGAAGCAAAACATCGCGAGGAAACCTTAACCTGAGATATGTTCATGTGGTATCACCGTACGTGGGAACAATATAGAACTGTGCAGTTTCAAACCGCCAATACGTCTTGAGCTGGCGTGGTGATCATGCCCATACCTTACTTCGGTATGAGGACTTTAACCCATCAGTGGGACTTCTACAGCCGGATATTATTATGGAAATGTTCTACCTAATCTATACTAATATATACTTATTCTGGCCATAAATACTGTTACAATTAAAAATAAACAAAACATTGCATTTGAATTTGGAATCTGTCATTTTTATATGATTACTCATTGAGTTTTCTCGTTTTGGCGCCAATACATTGTACAATATATTGCGATATTAAAATGGAGTGGGCTGATAAAGAGAACAGAATCGCTGTGATTGCATTACACAAAGTAGGTATGGAGCCAAATGCAATATTTAAAACTCTCCATACGCTTGGTATTAGTAAAATGTTTGTGTACCGGGCTATTAATAGATACAATGAGACCTCCTCTGTTTGTGACAGAAAAAGATCTGGCCGTCCACGTAGTGTTCGTACGAAAAAGGTGGTCAAAGCAGTAAGGGTAAGCATTCGAAAAAATCCTGTCCGAAAGTAAAAGATTTTATCTCGGGAGATGAAGATAGCACCTAGAACCATGTCGCGTATTTTAAAAGATGACTTAGGACTTGCAGCATATAAGAGACGTACTGGTCATTTCTTAACTGATAATTTAAAAAAGAATATTGTGGTAAAATCGAAACAACTACTGAAGCGGTACGGAAAGGGAGGTCACAGAAAATGTTTGTTTACGGATGAGATTTTTTTAGAATTAAGCAACATTTTAACAAACAAAATGACCGTATATATGCTCAAAGCTCTAAGGAAGCTTCCCAATTAGTCAACAGAGAGCAACGTGGGCACTATCCGACTTTAGTGATGGTTTGGTGGGGTATTAGCTATGAAGGAGTGACTGAGCCATACTTTTGTGAGAAAGGTATCAAAACATCGGCACAAGTGTATCAAGATACCATTCTTGAGAAGGTAGTGAAGCCCCTTAACAACAACATGTTCAATAACCAAGAATGGTCCTTCCAGCAAGACTCGGCGCCGGGTCATAAAGCTCGGTCTACGGGTCAGTTTTAGAGGGTACGGCTAGCTCTAAACGCCTTGATAATTTGGAGTCCCTACAATCCGTGATGAATGATTGGCAATGAAGAATTTTCCCATGTAAAGAGTGCGTACTTCTATTGATAACTGGCCTCAACGTTTAAAGGACTGTATTGCAGCCAATGGAGACCACTTCGAATAAGCTTTTTATATGTTTTAAATTGTTTTATGCTTATGTATTAAACTAACACACTGTAAAAGTAATAAATGTTATTTGCAATAGACATGATTTTTCTTTGTTTCAGTATTTATGGCAAGACTATGTATATAAAGCTAAAGAGTTTGTTTGCTTGTAAGCGCCAATCTCAAGAATTACTGGCGCTGAAGTGTTATCATATATATTAATACGTGAAGCCTAAACTTTGTATCCCTTTTTAACGGAATTGGGCGAACGGATGAACGTGAAACTTGGCATAGTTAAAGTTTATATGGAGGAGAAGTGCAGAAAGCTATTTATTTTATATGAAATGCATTAGAAGTACATTAAATTAATTAAAATGTGCATTACTCACACTACTGCTTCAATTTTACACAACATATTCACACATGTAAATAAAAAAGACATTTTGACATCTGTCAATAAAGGACTTCAAAGAAGGTTCTGAAGGAGGTTGCTATGCTCGACTGTATGTATTATTTTACTCTTACGTTCCAATTACCCTTTTCCATTCTACATTCAACAATGATATTAACCCTATTAAAATTCAAACTTTAAAAAATTCAAACTTGACTATGGTCGAATGTCGACCGCGAGGCGCCCACTAGTCAGTGTTAAATCTCTCATTTATCGAGGAAGGCTATAGGCTATATACCGTCACGCTAAGCCCAATAAGAGCGGAGCACCAATGACGAATGTTTCAAAATCGGGGTTAACGTACGTATTATTTTAAAATGTTTTCACCTTTCACGTAAACAAAGTCGCGGGTTAAAGTTAGCGTTAGCCAAAAGAAACTATTCCTCGCCGGACAGAAGCTAGTATTATCTACATTAATGTGAGACAATCCGGGGGCAAAGGCTAGTGGTGTATAATTACCATTGTATGTTTCACCATGTGACTCGCGAGGACGTCTTCAAAGTTGAACCCCTTGACGCATTTCTCGCACTTATACGGGGCTCTGATGTACACATCAGTTTGTGATTTAATTCTCATCTCTTCTAACACCTGCAAAGGCATTAGAAAATGATATTACGAGAACATGAATCCACCACTCATCCGCATATGGGGGGTCCTCTTCTTCGGGGCACTCCCTTCTTTGTGGCTTAGGTCGCTGGTCTTGTTAACAGGACACTAGTCCAGGTTTTCAACAGAATTTATAATTATTGAAGAATAAAAAACTGTGTGAACTTATGTACACGCGTTAGAAGTTATACTTCTTTGATGTAACAAGATAAAAATCTTTTCAAAATGTTCATCTTTCACCTTATTCTACGTTTATAGAAAAAACGACACTAACAATAGAAAAAAGGTATTTAATGCATTGAAAGTTTTAATACAAAGAAATACAAACAACAAATACAAAGAAACAAAATGTTGCCTATAGCTAACTTCAAGGTGTCGGTTTTTCGTGACGGTGTGCGCGCGCATCATAATAACTTCAGGTTGGCAGTGTTTCGTGACGGTGCGCGCGCGCATCGTAATAACGTCTGGGTGTCGCTTTTTCGTGACGGTGTACGCGCGCATCGTAATAACGTCAGGGTGTCGGTTTTTCGTGACGGTCTGCGCGCGCATCGTAATAACGTCAGGTTGACGGTTTTTCGTGACGGTGTGCGCGCGCATCGTAATAACGTCAGGGTGTCGGTTTTTCGTGACGGTCTGCGCGCGCATCGTAATAACGTCAGGGTGTCGGTTTTTCGTGACGGTCTGCGCGCGCATCGTAATAACGTCAGGGTGTCGGTTTTTCGTGACGGTCTGCGCGCGCATCGTAATAACGTCAGGGTGTCGGTTTTTCGTGACGGTCTGCGCGCGCATCGTAATAACGTCAGGGTGTCGGTTTTTCGTGACGGTCTGCGCGCGCATCGTAATAACGTCAGGGTGTCGGTTTTTCGTGACGGTCTGCGCGCGCATCGTAATAACGTCAGGGTGTCGGTTTTTCGTGACGGTCTGCGCGCGCATCGTAATAACGTCAGGGTGTCGGTTTTTCGTGACGGTCTGCGCGCGCATCGTAATAACGTCAGGGTGTCGGTTTTTCGTGACGGTCTGCGCGCGCATCGTAATAACGTCAGGGTGTCGGTTTTTCGTGACGGTCTGCGCGCGCATCGTAATAACGTCAGGGTGTCGGTTTTTCGTGACGGTCTGCGCGCGCATCGTAATAACGTCAGGGTGTCGGTTTTTCGTGACGGTCTGCGCGCGCATCGTAATAACGTCAGGGTGTCGGTTTTTCGTGACGGTCTGCGCGCGCATCGTAATAACGTCAGGGTGTCGGTTTTTCGTGACGGTCTGCGCCTGACGTTATTACGATGCGCGGCGTAGCATTATTGCAGTCCCACAGCCAAAAAGCACTGCCACACGCCGCGCACACCGTCACGAAAAACCGACACCCTGACGTCAGTCCCACAGCCAAAAAGCACTGCCACACGCGCGCGTAGCATTATGTTATTACGATGCGCGCGCACACCGTCACGAAAAAAAAGCACTGCCACACGCGCGCGTAGCATTATTGCAGTCCCACATCCAACCGACACCCTGACGTTATTATAATAACGTCAGGGTGTCGGTTTTTCGTGACGGTGTGCGCGCGCATCGTAATAACGTCAGGGTGTCGGTTTTTCGTGACGGTGTGCGCGCGCATCGTAATAACGTCAGGGTGTCGGTTTTTCGTGACGGTGTGCGCGCGCATCGTAAAAATTTACTCTCATCATTTTTCCATAACGCGCCAAATGAAGTATAACTTCAAAAACTTCATTTTGTTAATTAATTTACAGTTCAACAGTCCCAGAGCCTTTATACCAATGACGTGACATTTTTTTTGGTACACCTATTTTTTTATCTATGGTATCTTCTTACTTATATTTTGATTTTAATAACACTACATAATCCTAATAACCTTATTACTAATAAAGTAAATTTTCAAAAAAAAGTATTAACCGACTTCAATATCAATCAAAAACCCATAAGGCACTAAAAAGCGGAAAATAAAAAGTTTATCAAATTAACCAAATGAAATAAAACATATGAATATGTGTGCTACCTAGAGATGTACTGGAAGTCGGTACCAACCAAAATTTTTGTATTACAGAGACGCGAGAGTGGACTTAAACTTTGTACCTGTAGATGATATGATTTTCGGTTTGCTTGGCACCGACTTCCAATACATCTCTAGGTAGCACACATATCATATGTTTTATTTTTGATAAACTAGTTATTTTCCGCTTTTTAGTGCCTTATGGAGTTTTGATTGATATTGAAGTCGGTTAATACTTTTTTTTGAAAATTTACTTTATATAGTATCAACTTATTTATATTATTTATAATTACGAGTTTTTTTTAGATTGCAACTTGTTAATTCTTTTCGTTGGAAACATCGTTTGATATTAACATTTATACGATTTTAGCAACGAACTTTTGACAATAGACGATCTATCTATACTAATATTATAAAGAGTGGTAACAAAGAGGTATCATTGTTTGTGAGTTTGTGACGTTGTAAAGGGTAATCTCAGAAACTACTGATCCGATTTGAAAAAATATTTCAGTGTTATATAGCTCATTTATCAGGGAAGGTTATAGGCTATATATCATCACGCTAAGACCCATATGAGCGGAGCAGCAATGGAGAATGTTGCAAAATCGGGGTATTTTTTTCCTTTTCAGAGCTTCCGCTGCGTTTTAGCGCAAAATAACCATTCCACGCTTACGTATTACCGCCCAACGAGGAGGGCACGGGTCGGCTAGTCTGTGATAAATTGCAATTATTACTATTTAGACTCTATGGAAAGCATTAAGTTTTTGATGTGAAACGTCTATAGGCGAAGATAAACCTAATTGTTGGCGTGGCGAGACGTGGCGACGCGATGCTATGACACGACCTTTTTTTATGTCATTGGTGGCAAACGAACATGTAGGTCACCAGATGTTAAGTGATCGCCACCGTCCATGGACACTAACAGCACGAGAGGAATTGCAAGTGCGTTGCCACCCTTCGGGGGGAAGGGTTAGGGGAGGGAGAGGGAGAGGGAGAGGAGAGAGGAGAGGAGAGAGGAGAGGGGAGAGGTGGTGGGCCTCCGGCGCTCTCACTGACCGAACGAAACGCAACAATGCAAGCACTGTAACTTCACGTGGGTTTTCTATGAGAGGGTGGTACTACCCCGGACGAGCCGACCCATTACTGCTGAAACCAGTAATAGCTTCAGCTTAGCTCTACCACCTACAAGAACTTTGCACTATTAACGAAATACTCAAAACCATTTGCGACCCTATCTACATAAACATAAGATTCAAATTGTTTTGTCGGTCACTCGTTCTACTAACGTTACGCGGCACGCTCCGACCACCTGTTTTATTTAATGAATGGACAGTCATCTTTTTCTTGAAATTATTCTTAATATTTTATTTTTGATTATTCCATTAGGCATATTACCTGTACAAAATAATTTCAACGTTTCACATCTGCCAGGCGTCCCGCAACGGCTCACCATTTTTTTAGTGTAGGTTATACTTTGAAAAATACTCTATCTGCCAGTGAAAATCATTGTAGTCCGATGAAGCGGTATAGGCCTTAAAAACGGCCAATAGCGTAGTCAGTTCGAGAAAAAAAAACAGTGAAAATCTATTGAAAATCGTTTTAGCCGTTTCAGAGTTAGGCCTGGACAAACAATAGACCGATCAATTCTATTTTTATGTATGGAATAAAAATAAAAGATTATATGAACAGATATCCCAATCTTATAAATTTGGATGTGGGTCAGTTTGTTTGTTTATTACGTATTCAGTAGTACATAAGGTACAATTCATCTAGAGATTTTACTGACAAAACCTGTGTCAATGTGAGCGAAATGGGGGCATAAACTAGTATAATAAATTTACCTGATCTTTTGTCAATTTAATAACTAAATATTCATTAGTTTCCCGGACCATTCTCGTGGTAAAGCCTGCCGGGTCATCTTTGGCTTCTATAGTGACCTCATTCTCGGATACACTGTGAATTATTGTCTGGTATTCTTCCTTCACTATATCTTCCTGCTTCATTTCTTCGGTATTGGTGATCAACTGAGGATAATATACGGAATAAGACATACTTTGTAAACCAGAGGCTTCCAGACTTTTTTCTTAGATCACTTTACGCCAACGGCTCGTCCGGGTTAGTACCACCCTCTCCCAGAAAACCGACGTGAAGTAATAGTGCTTGCATTGTTGCGTTTCATTCGGTTAGTGAGAACACAGGAGGCCCATCTCCTCTTCCCCCCACTCCTCCCTCCCCCAAAACACAGGTTAGGAACGCACTTGCGACTCCCTTAGTGTTGCTAATGTCTATGGACGGCGGTGATCACTTACCATCAGGTGACCCGCCTGTTCGTTTGCCTCCTATAATATTAAAAAAAACTAAATTAATAATTTTATTAAATCCTTTTAACACAGTTATTAAGTTGTTTTAATTTACAGCGAGCCGCCTTTAGCTCATAATCTATCAGAGTGGCACCTCGTTCCAAAAAGTCTGTGCATCACCGCTTTACAGGTTGAATAATCCTTTGAACACTTTCACCTGATCTTAAATGAAAATTTATTCTAAGATGGTGAACACTAAACCTACAGGAGAATCAACTCTCAAGTGGAGCTGCCGGAACACACCGACAGATACTTGGCGAGAAATCTATGATTTAAGAGTGGTAACTAGCCAGGCGGACTTAGAAAAAAAAACCCTACAAGAATTCAACGATGACATTACAATGTTTTTCTTCACTGAAAATCTTCAGCTCATTCGCAATGAACCTACATTTATATTTGTGAGGTCTGAACATGCAGAACCCACTTTACCATCATGACATCTTAACTAATACTATAAAGAGGAAATATTTGATTGCTTATTTTTATTGAATAGGCTCCGAAAATATTAAAGCTATTTAAAAAATTCTTTCACCGCTGGGAAGCTACACTATCCCCGAGTGACAAATGGAATATATTTTCAAAAAATTATATTATCTGGACTCTGCTTTTATGACAATCTAACAATATCGGCCTGGGTGATAAGAAACCTTATTAAATGGGTACAGGAAGCCCCTAACGTCTGGGATGTAGAAAAGAGTCCACAAGCACTCATAAGGTTAATTTGGCGTTCCTCTTGACATCGCGATACGGCTGTACGAAGACATTGTACAGCGCCATCTATTGGTGCAGAAACGACTTAACATCGAGTAATATCTTGTTTTTTTTTCGAACTGACTACTCTATTGACACAACAAGGTCTTAACAACTTCACCGGGCTACTAAGGCGAGCGCTTAAGGCATTCAGCCGATTTTATTTTAACAACTAGCTCAAGGGTGCACAGCACACCTCGGCTTTGGCTGTTGCCTGATATATACAATTCGCGACCTATCTGAGCTTTTTTTTTTTTACGTGGGGAAATCCCTTATGGATACGCCACCCTCTCCCCCGGGAGGGTATCCATAACCTAAGCTAAACTAACTATTCATACATATATGAGTTGTTGAAACATATATGTGTACCAAGCATACATAACTCAACAACTCTTATATATATTTCGTAACAGATAATATTCTAAACTATTTCAGTTTGTTAAGGGAAAAAAATAAAACCCTTCCACTTGCATGTGTAAGCGTGTATGCGTGCACGTGTGTGGAGGTGATATGTGTAATGTTCTCGCAGTGATGTAAGATTTTGTGTCACTGTATCACGTGAGCAACGTACTCAAGGGCTCCACGCCGAGGGAACGGACCTAGGCTTGAGCCGTTGCCGAGGGGGGCCGAGTCTGGTGTAATATCTTGTATTTTATAAAATTGCACATACATCAGGGACTCAATGCTTAAGCCCCAGCAATCACTCATGAAAGAATCTTTCCTCTACAGTAAAATATATACGAATATAAGTTTTATATTTAAAAAAAAAGCAAATGTACCTGATCTTTCTTCTTTCTCTTCCTACTTGTAGGCTTTATGTCACAGGGACTATCACTTCTTAATTTAACTAGTGGTAATTCATCATCATCATCGTAAGTGGTGAAATCGCAGTCATCCTGTGTCGGAACATCATCACAATTATCTGGACCCAAATAATAAACTTCTGGGACTGTATTGAAGAGTGTAGGGTAGTGTGGAGATAATGAGTTTATTTCCTATAAGAGAACATGATTGTTATTTTTTTGTATTATATCTATTAAGGAAGGTTGTTTATATAATAATTTAACACTGCACTTAAGCTTTTTTATATCATAGGAGGCCAGCGAGCAGGTGTGTCACCTGATGTTATGTGATCACCACCGTCCATAGACACTTGCAACACCAGAATAGCCACAAGTGCGTTGCCACCCTGTGTTTGAGGGAGGGGGAATGGAGAAAGGGCGAGGAAGAGAGAAGGTGGGTTATCCGGCGCTCTCACTAATCGAACGAAACGCTACAATGCAAACACTGTTACTTCACGTCGGTTCTCTACGACAGGGTGGTAGTACCCCGCGCGAGCCGACCCATTCATGTTGAAACCAGCTTAATATAATTAATAGCTTAAATAGCCTCAGCGTGGCTCTACCACCTACAATAACATAAAACAAATTTGAATTACAGTCATTAATAAAAATGTAATTTATTTGCTATTTTAACCCTAATATCCTACTTTACAATATTGATAACCGTTACATATTATAAAACAAATTTCTCTACCACGTCTCTCTGTCTGTTCGCGATAAACTCAAAAGCTACTGAGCGGAATTTCATACGGTTTTCATTAATAGATAGACTGATTCACGAGGAAGGTTTAGGGATATAACTTGTAAATTTTTTGTAAATCCTTATAATATAATGATATATGTTGAAAATGAGGGGATTTCAGGGATTTTTTTTAACAATTTCGAAGCATTTCAGACTCTGGCAGCAAAGAGATTCGGAAACACCTCTGTTGAAGCTTCGGAAGGCTCGCTGCGTAGTTCTGGTTCCACGGCGATGTTGAATATAAATCAGACTTAAAGATAAGTATCATTCAAGATACAAAATGTATGGAAACCCACGAGATTATGATACTTACTCCTCGTTGCGGACTAGAGTAAAGGTTTTAACAAGTTATCGTTACAAAACCTATATATCGAATATTGAAGCTGATTTAAATTCAAATATAAAAGCGTTCTGGCGATACACTAAAAGTAAAAAATTGACGAATTTTATTCCTAATACTATGTCTTATAAAAATATTGTAGCTGACACAGGTAGCGACATTGTCAATCTCTTCGCAAATTACTTTTCTTCTGTTTACGATAACTGTCCCGTAGTAAACTATACACCTAACTTTATTCCTTCAAGCTATTCTTTATATGAGTTAAAGATACCAATGCAATCTGTCTACGGTCGATTAAAAACTGTTGACATCACAAAAAGTACTGGACCAGACGGTATTCCCCCTTTCTTTATTCGTCAATGTGCAGAAGCCTAGAGCTTAACAGTAATTTTTAATAAATCTTTAAAAAACGGTACTTTCCCTTCTCAATGGAAAATAACCAAAATAACTCCCATATATAAGTCAGGTGATAAAAAAAAGGTTGAAAACTACCGCCCCATAAGTATCCTGAGCTGCTTTGCAAAGGTCTTTGAAAGTTTAGTGTATGACCATCTTTATAATCATTTGCGACATAAGATTAGTTCAAAACAACATGGTTTTGTCTCGGGACGCTCTACGAGCTCCAATCTAATTGAATACATAACTTATCTATGTGAATCTTTTAATGAGAAAATACAGGTCGACGCCATTTATACAGACTTTTGATCGTGTCAATCACTCTGTTCTTGTAGCTAAACTGGCTCATCTAGGTATCCACGGTGACCTTTACAGATGGATAAGTTCATATTTATCAAACAGGTCACAGTTGGTTGTACTTTTTGGTTTTGACTCGGTACCATTTCTTGCTACATCCGGTGTACCACAAGGTTCTAATCTAGGCCCTCTTTTATTCTTGGCATTTATTAATGATCTCCTGGATTTATTAGATTGCAAATGCCTGGCATATGCCGACGATATCAAAATTTTTCAAAAGATTTATGGAGACAACGACAATTTAGAATCAATCATGACACCTAGATCTCGCACTATGTCTGTTCGATCAATATTGACTCCTTCAATTTTATAATAGAAAGTATAACGAATTTTGTTTTTAGTAAATGTCATGGTTTTACATTTTTGTGCATTTAGTGGCATACCATTTTCGATACACCAAGATTGTATAATATTGAGGTTATTTTGGAGCTGAAATGTGTCGATGTCTCCATAAATCTTTTGAAAAATTTTGATATCGTCCGCATATGCCAGGCATTTGCAATCTAATAAATCCAGGAGATCATTATGACTGAATCAAGTCCTTAATAAGTATGGACACATTAATAAAGCCATATCTATTAATTATTTACTTGTAATGTATTATTATAATTGCAATGAGGGTGTTCTGTACTCCCATGTTCTAAGTCATATCTTATTATTTAATAAAAAATTATCTACAAAGTTTGAAACGTTTCCCAAATTAAGTAGAGTCTAATGTATATGTCCTAGCAAATGATTAAATTTTGTTATTAATTTAGTATTAAGACCAGTCTATTTGGTTAAGAATGTTGATACTATGCCCCCATCTAAATATTGAGAATGGGGCACGAGGGTGGGGGTTGTTCTAAAAGAGCTGATTTTGAGGGCGAGGCATTCTATTGCGGACGTTCGAGGAGATTGGGTCTGCCAACAAAGCTACCGGTCGTTACTCTGTCCGATTTAGTTGCTACATTGTAATCACAAGTGATTATAAGTGATTACTGCTGGACTGCATTTATTTATTTATTTTTATTTTTTTACAAAAAGGTACAATTACAGATAACAGATTGAAATTATATGAGTAACATAACTATTATTAAATAAATGCAGTCCAGCAGTAATCACTTATAATCACTTGTGATTACAATGTAGCAACTAAATCGGACAGAGTAACGACCGGTAGCTTTGTTGGCAGACCCAATCTCCTCGAACGTCCGCAATAGAATGCCTCGCCCTCAAAATCAGCTCTTTTAGAACAACCCCCACCCTCGTGCCCCATTCTCAATATTTAGATGGGGGCATAGTATCAACATTCTTAACCAAATAGACTGGTCTTAATACTAAATTAATAACAAAATTTAATCATTTGCTAGGACATATACATTAGACTCTACTTAATTTGGGAAACGTTTCAAACTTTGTAGATAATTTTTTATTAAATAATAAGATATGACTTAGAACATGGGAGTACAGAACACCCTCATTGCAATTATAATAATACATTACAAGTAAATAATTAATAGATATGGCTTTATTAATGTGTCCATACTTATTAAGGACTTGATTCAGTCATAACTGTTTTATACAAACCCCATACACACACACACACACGCATACAGAAATGAAAATAACTTATTTAATAATAGTGCTATTATTATACAACTTACCAATTTAATACCACTATTCAGTATTTCACTAACTCTGTGACAATTGTTTATAAACTTGATGAATTTCTTAAATGTGTACTGACAAATTTTACAAATTAGCTTCTTCTTATCAATCTGTGAAGTGAACAAAAAAGACATGACATAAATAATGATGGCTCATGGTAAGCGTGCTTGAACACAGAATCTATCAGTATTCATTCAAGTCCCTTTGTAGGGACACACACATGCATATTGATAAAGTGCATGCTAGGGATGTATGTGTCAAGTGTCACTCATCGTTTTCTTCTCTCCTCCTCCCTTCCCTCCAGTAAGTAAAGTCGGTACTTATTAACGCCACCACTGCTGAAGTTGGTTCTAATGTTTTAGGGTTTTCGGTTAGGTTAGGTTAGACTGAGAGACCAATGTACTTGCAACGCCTAATTGCATCTTACTTGGAAGGCAGCCGGATATCCTATACAGGGCAGGATGGCTGCACGGACTATAAGGAGGTCATGCGCAGAGTTCCACAGGGGTCGGTCCTAGGGCTACTCCTGGGTAGGGTACGACTGGACGCTTCGCGGTGAGCTTTTGCATGGTTCTAACGTTTTGTGTTACGCCGATGATACGCTGGTGACGTCGTGCGTCAGCACCATCCAAGATTCTATCTAGCTTGCCACGGTGAGCGTGGCTCAAGTCGCTAAAAGGATCAGGAAGCTGGGACTCAAGGTGGCCCTAAGCAAGATAGAGGCCATCTGCTTTCATGGCCCACACAGAGCCTTGCCCCGAGATATGCACATCGTTGTAGAAGGAGTATGGGTAAATGTTTGCACCACGATGAGATACCTTGGCCTGGTTCTGCACAGTCGGTGGACATTTATAGACCACTTTCAGCAGTTAGCGCCGATGGTTCTTCAAATCGCCTCTGCGCTTGCGCGACTGCTGTCAAACCTCGGAGGGGTTGGAGCTGGTTGCCACTCCCTATATCTTGGAGTGGTGGGCTCCATGGTTCTGTACGGTGCCCCGGTTTGGTGTAGGAACCTGACGCCAGGCTGCATCGCTATCCTGCACAAGTTGCAGCGATTAATGGCTAGCAGGATTATCAAAGGATATCGAATGATCGCTTTTGAGGCAGCATGCTTATAGAACAATGCCATAGGAGTTGGTGGCTCAATCCCATTTGGAGCAATATGCTCTATGTAGCGAGAAGATCGATCGTGCGGAAGAAGGATTTCCTCTAGAGAAAAATTGGCGTGGACGAATGAATTCCAGGAGACAATGGTTGAGGTATGGAGAAGCTACCTGGACACACCCAGTACATGTCTCCGGCCAATTGAGGCATTTCGCCCGGTGTTTATGGCCTGGTTGAAGAGAGATCACGGAGTACTAACCTTTAGGCTAGTACAAATGATATCTGGCCACGGTTGCTTCGGAAAATTCCTCTTTCACGTTACCTGCAAGGAACCGTCGCCAAGATGTCATCATTGTGACGAAGAAGTGAACACACATTGGCGGACTGCCCTGCGTGGGCGGAGAAACGGCGCGTGTTGGTGGCAGTTATCATCGGCGTCGATCTCTCTCTCCCGGCAGTGGGTAAAGCTATGGTCGGCGGAGAACCGTCGTGGAAGGCTGTTGCCACGTTTTGCGAGGACGTCATGTTGCAAAAGGAAGCAGCAGAGAGAGCTCGTGAAAGGGACGTAGCGGCGCCTGCCATCCGTCGGCGCGGCGCGGGACTTCGCAGGCGTGGTGAAGGCGACTTCCAGCAGTGGCCGGCCTGAGGGAACCTCTCATGTAGGCTACGTAGGGATGGGGGAGGTAGGATTAGGAAACCTCTGGCTTGCCTACATACGCGCGTAAGTAGGCAAGACCAGGGGTAAGGTGGGCGTAGGGCACGAGTAGGTAGTAGGTAGGTAGGTAGGATCGGTAGGGTTAGGGATGGTAGGGTGGGAGAATGGCGGGGATGAAGGTCAGGTAACCCCTGGCTTGCCTACTTATATCGTGGGTAGGCAAGTCTAGGTATTCAAGGGCGTAACGTTTTGAGACAGGCAGGGTAGGGTTAGGATCAACGGAAGAGGGGGGGTTGCGGAGGTTAGCATAGGCCGGAGGGGACCTCAGGGTGGCTGAAGTGGAGGAATAAACCTCGGTAAAAAATCAATCGCGGGGAGGCGGCTTAGCCTTTCCTCTGCCAGCAAAACCCAGAGGGGAAGGGGGGTATGAATTCGCATTGCATTGGTTTCACGGGCTGGGAGGCAGTCTTGCAACCGGGCTACCTCAGTCGGGTGCGGCGCGGCATGGGAGACGCCAGCCGCCGGGGGTGTAGCGGAGCTTGTCCACGCAACCCTGAGCCACCCCCATAGCGCGGAGTAGGTTGTTGTGGAGTTTTTTAGTATATTAAGGGTTGACTCAGTTCAGGGTTCATCTTCCCACGCCGGGCATTCAGCCAGGGTATGTTGGGCAGTGTCATTTAAAGCGCAAGTCTAATCTAACCCAACTGAACCAACATGGGAAAATTGAGAAAAAATAGTCCACCTATTAATATACATAGCAGGATGACAATCACCTGGCCCGAACCAATTCAGTGAAGATTGTCTGCCCTTGACCAACTTCAGGTGCGGTGGTGTTAATAGATAAGTATGTAAAGTAATATTACCCTTCAAATTTTTTGTAGTTAACACATATGTTACTTGAAATAGAACAATCATCATGAGACACTGGCTGAATTGTGGACAATGACCACAGGTGCTAAATAAAAAATTAAAAATTTACAGTCCGGTTATAGACATGCAGACAAACCCATGTACATAGCGTATATAATAATAAGGTATATGTCAGTACTTAAAAATAAACATTGATTAATGTGATATGTGACTAATTAATGTGAATTAACAATACAAACTCTATTATCTTGATTTGAACTTTTATTTAACTATCCCACTGGGTTCACAACTAAACACTCCAACAAGCCAGTTTTCTATAAAGGAATACATTGATGAAACCATAGCACAGCAGTGCTGTAGTTTGTAATCCTGGTTGTTACCATCCTGAAGTTGAAATCGCATTGTGGTAGGGTTTTTTCGAATTTTTATTTTATTACAAAAGCAGGCAAATGAACTTGTGGGTCACCTGATGTTAAGTGATCACCACCGTCCATAGACACTAGCAACACCAGGGGAGTCTCAAGTGCATTGCCAGCCTGTGTCTGGGGGAGGGCTAGGGAAAGGAGAAAGAAGGAAAGGAGGTGGGCCTGTTCCGTTGGTGAGTTTCCGTAGCTCCACTTGAGAATCCACTTCTAGATTTTGCGTATCCACCACCTTAGACTAGATCGTTATTTAAGATTGTGATCAAATGGTTAAATTTATAAGTGATAAAAAAAATCTATGATTATACACCTTCCTGCGTACGTAATTGAAAACAAATCCTCCTCCAGGCTGAGCCTGTTTATTATCTTAGATTGAATTGTCTAAGTTTAAAATCAGATGTTACTGTGGCCATAATTCAACTATAGTAACTTCGAAATAAAAATTTCATATATAAAGTGTTTTTCTCGTATATCAAAACACATTTTTTTTTATTATTGTTATCTACATATCGATAATACTTTACAATATCTCAACAGTGAATTAATTGTCAGTTTGTTTTCTTTTTTTATATTTTAAAACACTATGTTAGCTACCATATGAAATTATACTGTTGTAAATTAAAAACAGATAATTCTCGTGTAATTTTATTCAGCTGTTGATTCGAATTTAATTGAAAATCAAATGATTAAAGTAGAATTATTTACTAACCTTCTGTACATTTTTTTCATATAAATTTACAATTTCTGAAGACATTGTATACACATCGTTTGTTACTTGAAGGCAAGTTTGGCATCTGGTACTGCGGTTAGCATCACTAATACTATTGATTTCATTCATTTTTCATTAAATAAATAAAGAATTTGAGTAGAAATAAAACCCTACAAACGAAACCTAAATATTTGAAGTGCAGGGTTGCCAGCACATATAATTATTATGTCACCTACCTACAATCACAGACTAATAGTCGTACAAGTACCTACAATAAAGAATCAAAATTAAATACATAAAAAAATGAAAAACCGTATTACAATGAGAAAAAAATTGTAATTATTATACATTAATTATGAATAGATTGATACAAATTATAGTGTTGCGACGGTGGGTTTACAACAAAGGTTTTAAATCCAGTTTAACATCGTCATTCCTGAAAATGTTTTGTTTGCTACAATTATTTAAGTTTTTACTGGTGCTATTAATGAAGCTCAGCTTTATGAAAATTAATTGTATTTTTATATGTACATTAATTTATTGAAGTAAATACTTATTAACATTAATTATTCTTATAAAACTATTAAATTTTCTAAAATAATATAAAAATAAATATATTCATACTATTTAATATTTTTTATAAAACAATTTTTTTTTTAAGTGATATTGTTTCCCCATACTATATTAAGTAATCAATGGTGCACAAGAAAATAAAAAGAACAGCAATCATCACAAATAATTTATTGTCAAAATAAATAATTAATTGTAATATATATTAATAACATAATTTTGTCAGTAAAATTTAACACTATTTGGAATATCAATCTTTATGACTTGTGATTATTCAAACTCGTATCTTTATACATTTATTCATTGGAATCTAATTATTATCTATTGTAGATTTGTAAGAAATTATATTGAGAAAAGCCTTGAGAAATATTCGCATAAGTCAAAACACTACAGTGGACGCTACTTTGCACTTCCGCCTGAAATTGATTGAATACTACTACTACTACGTCTAACTGCAACAAAAAAATAATCAATTAATCAATATATCATTTATCAACATATCAATACAATATATCAAATATAATTTATCATCATTGATTTTATATAAATTCATTAAAATATGTTGCAGATTGACGTGTAATCACGAGTGGATTACACGTGTTTCGCTCCTTCACGGAGCCACAGAGTACGTTATATAAATAGAGGTCGCACTCGTTCTTTCCAATCAGCGCCTCCATAATACTAGTTTCGAAGTAATATCTGTTGGTTATAATACATTTATAGCTATCTATACAGCGGTACTGCGTAAATCGTATACATGTTTTGTCATTTTTATTTGTAATGAATACATTCATCGTAAGGCAAATCTAAATCCAAGTATGTATATGCAGGAGTCAATGTTTATAAGTAGATCCGGAGATAGATAAAATTGTTTGTAGGAGGCAAGAAAATTTAAGGGAGCACACTCTCGTAACGGATACGTAAACAAAGAGAATGAAAATAAATATTTGAAAGTTGTCAGTTTGAAATGTCAAAATTAATTGTCGTCCACCATATTTTGTTATCAAATTTGCCAAAAAAATATATAACAGTGCCATCTAGTAAGTTGATTAATAACCAAAACTTGACGAGCCTTTTCCATACAAATCCGATTCTAAGGAGTGAAAATAGCCTGCACGGAGCATCATCAGATCGATGTTGACTTTTCAAATTACATATTGTATAATTAATATCTACTAGTGGGCGCCCACATTCAACCATAGTTCATTGAGTTTTTAAAGTTGAATGTAGAATGAAAAAGGGTAATTGCAATGTAAGAGTAAAATAATACATACAGTCGAGCATAGCAACCTCCTTCACAACCTTTTTTGAAGTCCTTTATTGACAGATATCAAAATGTCTTTTTTATTTTAGTTAATTTAATGTACTTTTAATGCATTTTATATAAAATAAATAGCTTTCTGCACTTCTCCTCCATATAAACTTTAACTATGCCAAGTTTCACGTTCATCCGTTCGCGCATTTCTCTCAAAAAGGGATACAGAGGTTTGGGCTTCACGTATTAATATATATGATGATGATATGTGTATAAATTACATATGATTCTTTTTTTGTTGCAGTTAGACTTAGTGGTATTCAATCAATTCCAGGGGGAAGTGCAAAGTAGCGTCCACTATAGTATTAATGATGGATTTCCACAAAGTAACGCCTTCAGAATAATCAATACTAGACTTAGATGTAGTATTATGAAGATTCTGGACGACAGCCGTAGTACTACAGTCGGTGTAATTAATGTTGGCCTATATCACTATATATCTCAATTTTTGTAACAGGTCTACAATTATTATTAATATCTGCAGTATGTATGTGTACATTCAGCGTGTGCTGTTTGTATTTTTTTTTCGAACTGACTATGCTATTGACCTAGGAAGGTCTTAACAGCTTCACCGGACTACTAAGGGTACACGGCACACCTCGGCTTGGGCTGTTGCCTGATACATGCAATTCGCGACCTATGTGAGCTAACCTAAGCTAACTATTCGTACATATATGAGTTGTTGAATGTTGTTCGTATCGGATAATTTTCCAAACTATTTCATTTGATAAGGGAAAAAATAAAACCCCACCTGCATGTGTAAGCGTGTATGCGTGTACATGTGTGGAGGTGATATGTGTAATGTTGTGGCATTGATGTAAGATTTTGTGTGAGTGTATCGCGCGAGCAGCGTACTCAAGGGCTCCACGTCTAGGGAACGGACCTAGGCTTGAGCCGCTACTGTGGGGGCCTAATCTGGTGTGCTGTTTGGCGGATTTTAACTTGAATAGTACAACACAATGCGGTGCTAGTATACCTTAATGCATGCTAATAATGCATTCTGTTTGACGAAACCTTTATTATAATCTAGAAATAAACAAAATAGTTACTCATAAATACAACCTGCCAAACTTACGTGAAATGTATATTTTAAGAGACACAACAAGATATACAAGAGGAAATCAAATAAGTCAAACACCTTCACGCAGAAAAATTGCACACAATTTCATCCAGTAATAGAGTGGTATTGTACTGGAAGCGATCGTCTGATCAAATAATATCCACTAATTCTGTACATGGTTTTAAAAACCAACTTGAAAACTGGCTCCGGACTACTAAGCTCACTTTAATAAGTTATATAATAATAAATTTGCAGTAACCAAAACCAGACAAAAAATTTCGCCACTGTGTGATATAGATATATCACACAATATATCAGCAATTATGCTGCTTTTCTATTAACTAATAAATAAATTAAATAATAAATAAATAATAACATGGTAGGGTATAAATTCATTAATTCATAAACAGCTTCTTAGAAACCCACTGCAGGCTATAGGTCTCTTCCTAAAGGAAGGCAGAGCCACAAAAACCATGCCAAGCCATAACATAATTGCAATTTCAAACTCTGAGAAATCTACAGTTGTATATTTTCCCACACCCAGTGGCACTACAACAACATTTCTCAGGTTCAGGTTTCCTAGACTCCCCCCCCCCGGGCGACGGGGCATGTCCATCGCCCCGGGCAGTTAAACTGCACAGGCCCATGTGGTGGAGGTGCATTATACCGATACGACTCCCACAGTTGGCCAGGGGGGGGGGGGTAACACCCACTCCCCTTTGAGCAGTCTACTATCTTGACCCTTCAGGCCGCAGTTTGGGCCCCTTAGGAGGGAACACCACCTGTCAGAGGAGCAGAGTAGTGTCGATTAGACAGGCCCTGCTCCCCTTGGCAAAAGGTGTAAGAAGGTACCATGGGGTTTTAGTCGGTGCAACTCGGGCATATCCATCCTCTACTGCCCGACGGGATGGATATCCGCACGCTATTTTCACTTCTCAGAATCGGATTTGTATGGAAAAGGCTCGTCTAATTTTGGTTATCAATCCACTCTTTAGATGGCACTGTTATATAATGTTTTTGGCAAGTTTGATAACAACTTGGTGGATGACAATTAATTTTGACATTTCAAACTGACAACTTTCAAATATTTGTTATCATTCACTTTGTTTACGTATCTGTTACGAGAGTGTGCTCTCTTAAATTTTCTTGCCTCCCACAAACAATTTTATTTATCTCCGGATCTACTTATAAACATTAACTCCTGCATATACATACTTGGATTTAGATTTGCCTTTAACAATGAATATATTAATTACAAATGAAAATGATTAAAAACTTGTATACGATTTACGTAATACCGCTGTATGCATACATATATAGCTATAAATGTACATTTATAACCAACAGATATTAGTTCCAAACTCGTATTATAGAGGCGCTGATTGGAAAGTACGAGTGCGACCTCTATTTATATAATGTGCTCTGTGGATTTCCGTTAGGGATTTCCCCATGGAGGAAAAAAAAGTTCAGGTTTCCTCACATTTTTCTACCACAGTAGTTTGGAATTATACTATAAAAAGTTATGTACATAGGGGTATGGATAGACTCTCCACACTTGCAATTTTTATACTTTCCCTTTGGTGTTTGACTCCAGGCATTTTCCACTTATTGCAGACATGAGTTAAGAATGAATAGGACCGTTTAAAAGTCCTACAACAATTATTGCACCAGTGCTTAGCTATTTTAGCATGTTTCTCATCCATATGCTTCTTCATATCTCGTTTTACATACATTTTATTACATATATTGCAAATTACTTGCTCCAAAGACCTTCCAGTCGGGTATAGACTTCGCAGATCTATAAGTTGCCTATATTTCTCAATTACCTGAACATTATAATTGGGGTTTAATTTCTTTATAACTAAAGTGTTGTGATCCATTTTTCTCATTTCAACTATTGTGTTTGTATTAATTACTCTCTCAAACCAGACTTGGTTAATAGTTTGAAGGTCACAGTACGGCGGGTGGCTGGTCAGCTTAAAATGTGCTTTACGTATGTGATACCTTAGAAGCCATTGTTGAGGATAAGAGCTTTGGCAGACGTTGCATTGAAAATTTTTATTCGATTTTCTCTTTACTTGATAACTGTAAATGAAAAAGAAATCCTTTAATGCAGCCTTCACAATAAATCTTTAATTAACTATTCCTGGTTATATATTATTACAATATAATATAATAAATAAATATTGTATACAATCCTATATCCTAACAAAGGTAACCATTACATAAAATAGGACTTTTTTAAACACAACAATGATGCAGCCATCCTGCATCCTGAAGTTATTCCTAAGTTACTACTTCTGCACTTGACTTCGTCGACTTGGAATAGTTGCAGTTTACACAGTGCATACTGACAATATTAAATATTAAAATTGGGGTGTAAGGGGTGTCAAATAACATCTAACACTTGAGACATCCAAGCCAACCTCACCTGCACGTGGTCTACCCTGCTGAATAACCAACGAGGCAATGGCGAAAGCGGGGTGGTAGGGTTTTACAGCCTGACTGGGTCGCAACCACCATGTATATGGCGAAAAAATCCGTCATAGTGATTCGCGTCTGTGGGTCGCGTTTCGGGATCAGCCTGTGCATATCCAGCTGTTCGCAGGCCGGCATGACAGCGGCGACCGGCGATGGGTACTGTATCACTCGGTGGTTGCCATTGTTTTTGGATTGTACTGTGCTTACCATGGGTTTGAGAACCGCCGTCACAAAGCGATAGAATTTAGAGCTTCTGGATGAGATGACTCATCGGTGCACTGTATATAGGGTAAGCGATTGTATAATTTATATGTTGTGGTGAATTGTTTTTCACTTTATAGTTTTAACGTATGGCTACAATCACACATGACATTTAACAATGGCTTATTTTAAAAACACAGATCACAGTTGGCGAATTATGTTTTTAAATATCTAGCCAATTCTTTTCGTTTTACATTATTACTTAATTTGTTATTGTTCAAGTATTCAAATTTTGCAATACATTTTTGACAGCGGCAACCGGCGGTGGATAGTATGTCACTCGGTGGTTGCCATTGTTTTTGGATTGTACTATGCTTACCATCAGGCACAGTGCAGTCACTTTGCCGTGCTACTATAAAAAAAAAAATAAAGAAAATATTTTTTTATTATTTGAAGCCATATCCATTCACCAAAAAGTTGTTATTTTAATTTCACATACACAAACTTTATTTTTATAATAAGTCATATATACATACAGATATAAAATTGGAAACAAAACTAACCTAGAATAAGCATTTGGAGAGTAACCCAAAATAAATTTTGAAAATGTTTGACTTACAAACTTACCATGTTACCATGGCATCCTACATAATACTAACTAAGATGCAGCAAAAGCTCTCAAAAGGAGAATAAACTATTTTAAAACATTTTTCATTGGTGTTCCTATCCTATTGGTCTTTTTTTTTTATGTCATAGGTGGCAAACGAACTGGTGGGTCACCTGATGTTAAGTGATCACCACCATCCATGGACAATAAGGACAATAATGGAGAGGCGTTGCTAGTGTGTTGCCACCCTTTGGAGGGAAGGGTTAGGGGAGGGAGAGTGAGAGCGCCGGAGGCCCACCTACCCTCCCCTCTCCTCTCTGACCGAACGAAACGAGATTAGCACATTCAAGCAAACAAATTTTTTCTCATTATAATAGGAGTATAAATAAAAGGCCATTTTATTAAAACTTTTTGTTAATATATATATATTTTTTTAATTATAGGAGGCAAACGAACAGGCGGTTCACCTGATGTTAAGTGACCACTGCCGTCCATAGACACTAGCAACACCAGAGGAGGGCTTGGCATTAGAAATTCGCATCACGAATTTGGGGTTGTTAAGGGTTGTTTTTTATAGGGGTTGGCTACCCCTTTCAAAAGACACCCCCCTCATCCCGCGGAGAAGCATAATTTTTTTTTTATATGTGTTTGAAGTTATGTGTAACGGAACGTGATTTTTCCTTCAGATGCGCATTTCTAAGGTTTATAATACTATAATTTTGTTGTTTATATATATTTACTGTTGTTTTATAAATGTGCACTATTATTTCAGAAAAAAAAAAAACAAATATAAATTATTTGTATGACGTAAAATGGAATGTCTTCCTGATCTGGTTTTTTTTTTTACTATATTTAATCAAAACTCAACTGTCTCAATCCTAGAAAAAAATATAATATAAGTTATTTATATGATCATAAAGCCTCTCCACACATAACACAGGTGAGGGAGCACAGCGAGCGAGCGAACTGGTCCAAGCAAATCCGACTAACGGCCGGTCTCAATAATCTAACTCTAGTTAAATGTAAGTAGCTATCTGAGATATATTGTGTCTTCTTATCTATCTATTACTGGTGTTTCAATAACAGTATTCCCTCAAGCTCGGATAAGGTCACAGATAGATAGGATCTTCTAACCCCAGTTAAGGTTTCTGCGTTTAAAATATTTAGTGTTATGGTTAAGATCAACATTATATATATATTTCATATTTATATTTACTAAAATTATTATGAATCCCTAAAAACTACATTTTAACATAATTATTGAAAAATAATATTTATTGAACACTGTTTGCTCTTGTCATTTTACAATCTACTTAAAATTCGAAACGTAAAATAACAAAACGCTATTCTTGACTCGACTTAAAAAAAGTCGACGTGATTTGCAGCTGTTTGTGCTTTTTCTAAGAATATAGTGTCATAATATTGTTTACATTTACATATTATAAATATATAGGTTCAGATTCTGTAAATTCAATTTCGTAGTTTATTCGAGTATCAAAACTATGATCTTCAAATTCCAATCATCTGAGTCTTAATTAAATACACCGGCTTCATATAAATCAATATCATTAATATCACAAAACAAATCCATGGTTTTTTATTAAAATATATTATTTAAGAATCCTACAATAACGCATTATCCTTCAAAATCGGGCGATAGACAAAGATCAAACAAAGGATAGTGTGAACAAAGGAATGTTAACCGTAAAAATGTTATTGAAACACTTTACTTGAACTTATATAACTAGGGTAACGGATAGACCCTCCGGCAGGTAGTTTATAAGGAAAGATAGAATTCTTTATCTATCTGTGTTTATTGAAACGCAGAAACGAGCCAATAGTTAGCTGAGGTAGTTGTTTTAACTGTCAGTTATAGATAGATACGTTATTGGAACCGGCTGTAAGTCACGTTAGGTTAATAGAGGAATAGGGCTGGAGCGAAGGTGGGCCTCTGACGCTCTCACTGACTGAATAAAAACGCAACAATGCGAGCACTGGTACATATTAAAACTGTATAGATTATTTTTATTGTTGTGAATGATTATATTTACCTAGAATCACCGTGCATACGTAGTGCATGAGATGCCAAGTTACCGCAGTTTTTAAATTGTAAATTACACCATTTACAAGTGGGTTGCTTTAGTACTCCTCGTTCACACGTTCTTATGTGGTTTATCAGGCTTCGTTTACTCGTTATTTGTTTATTACAATTATTGCACTTAAAATACTTTTTCGAGGTGTTCCCATTATTATTCTTTTTGACTGGTTTTGTGATTGTCACATCCATGTTTATGATTATGCTACGTGTATACTATAAATAATTCTACACATTCTAGTAAATGTATTATCTTCTGTATACAAATAATAATTATGTGGCTCTGTTTATCTATTTTATAATACGTGTTAGTCTGTGATTCTATTTTGTATTTACTCAATTTTGACATTGTGGTGAAAATAGTAGGGAAGTTTGATATTCATCGATGTTTAGCTGAAAACATCGATGTTTTGACTCAATCTTTGTATTTTAATAAACTAGTCACATCGATCGAATAACAAATTGAAATGTAAATAGATTCTTTAGGTTCATTGTTTGTTATCAATCTAACATTGGATGTACTAGCTAGGGAGTAGATAACTATATAACTGTTACACACAAGATGATACTGATCAACGTAATCGATATACTTGAAATAGTTATTTCTTTGCATTTCCTAAGGAAAAAAGGGAAAAAACTTCGGAAAGGCTTTTTTCCGTAGTAGGTGAACTCCTGTACCGGCAACGGAACATATAAAATGGAAAACACCTGACCAAGTTAATATCAGTACCAGCCTGCCTCCCAAAACAGAGCGTGTTCACGCCCACGCCCGCGTAACCACAGATCACGCCGCCGTGGTCTGGGGGTAAACTTCGCTCCCGCACACTTGATTAGGCCCCCCTCGGCAGCGGCTCAAGCCTAGGTCCGATCCCTCGGCGTGGAGCCCTTGAGTACGCTGCTCGCGCGATACAGTGACACACCAATACATCACTGCAACAACACTACACATATCACCTCCACACACGTGCATGCTCACACGCTTACACATAAAAAGTGGATGGGTTTTTTCTTTTTGTTTTTACCCGTATCGAACTGAAATAGTTCAGAAAATTTTCCGACACAAAATACACATAAGAGTTACTGAGACACGCATGCCTGGTACACATGCATGTTTCAATAACTCATATCTGTATGAATAGTTTAGCTTAACTTAGGTTAGCTAAGATAGATCGCGAATTGCATGCAACAGGTAACGGCCAAGCCGAGGTGTGCCGTGCACCCTTGAGCTAGTTACCCAAATGAAATCGGCTGAGTGCCTTAAGCGCTCGCCTTAGTAGTCCGGTGAAGCTGTAGAGGCCTCCAAAAAGGCCAATAGCGTAGTCAGTTCGAGAAAAAAAAAACCAAGTTAATTTTCTTACAGAGTGTGCCCAAAAAATACTGGGAATGCTAAATTTCTTCTTGTAGTTTACTTTCAATAATAACAAACCATGAAGTAATAGAATAGACAGTTTTATTTTCTATCAAAACATCAATGTTTTAGACATCGATACTTTTAGATCGATGTCAAAATTGATGTCATTCAAATATTGATCATTCTTACATCGATGTACATCGTACATCGATACTTATAGATCGATGTTCTTTTAATATCGATCACCGACGATTGATATTTAAAATATCATTATATCATTCATAAACCTCAACGTTTAATTATTTATGTTGAAACCTCTGACCTTGACGATATATCTCTATTTATAAACGATGTTACGTATGTGTAGCGCCATCTATTGTATTATTCGTAGTTGATTTAAAAACTAGCTACGATTAACCAATAAATGTATTATTTACTAGGCTTAACTGTACACAACAAACTGTATGACGTAAAACACAATCAGTACTACAAAATATATAAATGAAATAACACATTATTATGAATAAAATGTAAAATCGAATAATTGACATTCCAAAATTCCGCCAATGACTCCCACAAGAATATATATCTAGTATCCGCTGTTACGCAATAAGCTTCGAAACTGCAATTGGTGCTAATTTGAACTACTAGCGTGCTGGCCATTAAGGCCTTTTATGCGCACTATATTTGAAAAAAAAGGACCATCACAGTTTTTTAACATTGATTTGATAGTTTGGTGTATATGTATATTAAAGTATAAGTTGTAGCCAAATGAATATTTTGTCAAAACATCTATTATGTTGAACAACTTTATTTACTATCATCTAAATAATTTTGTAGAAGTAACCGGTCTAATTAAATAATCCGGGAAATTTTCTCAAAGTAACAACCAGTGATTAAAAACGCAAGATAAAAGTGAAACATTAGTATTACAGAGAAATATGTTAATTAAAAAAATGCAATAAAAAGTCAACTTCGCGTGGTGTTCCCAGGTGGTCACTCATCCAAGAACCAATCCCAATACCAAGGATTAAAAAAAAAACGGTTCTTAAATCGGTTTTTATTGTAGTCTGTGGAATCAATTTATGAAAAAGTCAAGGTGATCGATTATTTAATAAAGTAAATTTTCAAAAAAAAGTATTAACCGACTTCAATATCAATCAAAAACCCATAAGGCACTAAAAAGCGGAAAATAAATAGTTTATCAAATTAACCAAATTAAATAAAACATATGAATATGTGTGCTACCTAGAGATGTACTGGAAGTCGTTACCAACCAAAATTTTTGTATTACAGAGACGCGAGATTGGACTTAAACTTTGTACTTATGTAGATGATATGATTTTCGGTTTGGTTACAATAAGTAACGTTTGGTACGAACGCAACCTTATCAATAAACCGCGATAGTTTCTACCACCAACTCGGCTACCATCGCTTCACATATAATACACCTTAAGTAATGTAATTACAATGCTTGCGTCATGTTGTAACACAGCAACGAACATAAGCACAATAGGCTCCTAAGAATTGAAGAGTTTTTTTATAATATTGGTGGCAAACGAACATACGGGTCACCTGATGGTAAGTGATCACGGCCGCCCATGGACAATTGCGACACGAGAGGAAACACAGATGCGTTGCCGGCACTTAAGAAAGGAGTAGGCTCGTTTCTTGAAAGTTTACATACTTTATCACGGATCCCATAATCAGAACCTAACCAAACTCTCATCAAACTACCCTTGAAGTACATCCTTTCCAATAAAAAATGAATCATCGAAATCGGTTAGCGTGATATTGAGTTATTCGTCTATTTGTCGTGTACATACTTAATGCAAATTTAAAACTTATACGGTTTTGCACTGGATGCCGTTATCGGAACTGGACCAAATTGAAATGGGACCACATGGGAGGCACCAGCTTTCAAATAAAAAAAGAATAATCAAAATCGGTTCACCCAGTCCAAAGTTATGAGGTAACAAACATAAAAAAAAAAAAAAATACAGACGAATTGATAACCTCCTCCTTTTTTTGAAGTCGGTTAAAAATTGGATGTATCAATCTTTGATTAGGTTTTATTTTTGATAACCTTTTTTTAGAAAAATCGATATTTTAACTTTTATATTGATGAGATTGTCGTTTTCTTTTTATTTTCTAATATTCTAAGTTATTGTATGGTTTTATTTTTATTTATTTAGATAAAATTGAATCACGGATAATAGTGTCTCAGATTTTTTACTATCAGATTTACTAAAAATTTATAAAAATATTCGTTACGTTAATTTGTCTGACCGCTAACGTAAAGTAAAGTAGGTACTAGGTATCATAGATTTAATACTTTTTTATCAAAAAGGTATATGCAACATTACATTTCGTTTTAAAATAATAAACATATAAATAAAGTAGATGTAAAGGAAAAACATAATATAATATAAACAAAATGTATATAATAAGTTTATGATGATTTTGTGCGTTGAATAACTTACGAGATGTAATGAAATTAAAAACTTATTAAAAAAGTATCGACTGTCGATGTCTTTGAATAACGATATATCAACAAAATAAAATATTACTATTTAATTTTGATATCACAAATAATATCGATATTTCGTATTTTACCGAGAGTCCTATTACAGAGATAAATAATAATCACTGACTATTCATTATACAGGTACCATATGATAATATTCACAATATGTAACAATGCTATAGTCATAGATAAGAATAGAATACTGGAGAAATAATTGATATGTAATGAAGTTTATAATATATGTCAATTCAATTTTATCTAATAATTCTCAATCAAAATGGGAAAGAACAAGATGATAGCGAAAAGTTGTCCAAAATGCGAGTCTCAGGTAATATTTTTTTTGTTATAAATTGAAGGTGAAAAGATCATATTGTTCCCTAATTAGTATAAGAGATATATATTATATATATATATATATATAT
>MU158966.1:677086-717209 GCA_015888305.1 Antheraea pernyi
TATATATATATATATATAATAAGAATGAAAATCTAACGTGTCTCTACACTTTAGGGGGCTGCATTAGAAATTCACATCCTGAAATATGGGTTGAGAGGGGAGGAGCAGGGGGCTGACTACCCCTCTAAACCACTCCCCCGCCGCGGAAAGTTAAAGTTACTGAAATATTCATGATCAAAGTTTTGAGATTATGTCGCCTCTGAACAATCATTGGTAATTTTGTTTATTAACAACATATTGATTTTTAAGTTTAAATTTAACAGTTTGTTCAATACTATGTCTATATATAAGTATAGCAAAAAATTATTGCAGGAAAAATGTAATTTTTGTGAGAAAAAATAAATTTGAAGTATTAGTAGTAAATATATAGTAACTCTTGTAACAGTACTAAAAATTATAGTAATTTTGCATAAAATAAGGTTAGGTTTCCAACTAAAATAATAATAGCCTGTATGAAACTATGTATATCTACACATTAAGGAATAAATTATTGATGGAAAAGCATAAATCGTGAACAAAAAAAAAAAAAAAATTACAATAAACTTCTGTCCTCATCATTCACTCAAATATTTCACAATGAAGCTCATAGTGGTTAAAATTTTTTTAAATATAAAACACAAGGAATTTGATATGTTTTCACAATACTAACCTACATAGAGAACTACATTCCTCTATTAACCTAACGTGACTTAGTCGGATTTGCTTGGACCAGTTCGCTCACTCGCCTGTGTTATGTGTGGAGAGGCTTTGTGATCATACAAATAACTTATATTATATATTTTTTCTAGGATTGAGAGTATTGAGTTTTTAATTAATCATAGTAGAAATCCAATTATCCAAAGATAGTCAATTAATTACGTGAGCCTTTTTTAAGGACTTTTAGACCTCTCCTCCCTCACTGGTGAGGTGTGAGAATTATGGCCACCCTGTCTCTCCCCCCTACACTAAACTCACATGAGTTCAACCATAATATATATTTTGGATATAAATATGTTGTATTAATTTAAAACAAAAGACAATTTGCATTTCGATATATAAAAACTAGATAAATGTATATCCATTTGGGGATTTTAATATATAGTAGAGTTGTGCTAGGTTTCAGCATATTTTTCTTATATATTTAATTTTTTTTTTCAGGAAATGAATTACGTGATTTTTCAGAAACTCCCTCTCTCCCCTACCTAAGATTCAGTAAGATTTGAATTCACTAAGCCCCTCTTTGAATGCCTCACTTAATTATGGGCGCCCCCTAAATATCGATTACCAATCTCCAGGTGGCTGTAGCATCGAAGTCTTGTAAATGCGGTCACACATTCTTTGCTTCACGTCGTGCAGCTGATACCTTACCTGCTGTTGAAGATACTAAGCGTAGAACTGGCAGAGTGAGGAGATCTCAGCCACAGTTTTATGATGCTCAACACTATGAGAAACAGATTAAAAAGAGGGTGAGTGTTTCGGATTTAATTGGGAAGCTGTTTGAACGTAATCAGAGTGAAAAGAAACATGGACATTGAAGGTCTTTTCTCTATGTAGTATAGATATTTGTCTGTCATGTTAGGTGTACCTTTATTCTTTGGTTCTATGGGGTTTTTTTTTATAAAATAGTGCTTGAAATATTTGTAACAAATGTTAGAAAACCTATATGTTTGTCTATATATTAACGGGTCCGGTAGACGTTGTCCGGCCCTGATAATAAAAAAAAACCTCGACAAATAGTATACCTAGTACACCTATTTTAAAAGGTGATAGAGCCACGCTGAAGCTATTAATGATGTCAGCATGAATAGGTTGTCTCGTCCGGGGTAGTACCACCCTCTCACAGAAAACCGACGTGAAGTAACAGTGCTTGCATTGTTGCGTTTTGTTCATTCAGTGAGAGCGCCGGCGAAATTATATTACGTATTCAAATTCACACGTACCTAAATTCCAATTAGATTAAACGTAGTTTAGTATTAAACCTAGAATATGAACGAATTTCAAAACCTTGTTGCCAGTCACTAACTTATTATAAATTAATTTCAGTCACCAAAGAAAAGATCATTGTCCAGATCTCTAGAGGAAGACAATAAGACCAAGGATAAAGCAGAAACCGGTTAGTGTTATCATCATCTTACCCATATCCCACATAAGTAGGGTCGCCACAATATGTTTTCTTTTTCCACTGTCAGATATCCTCTCAGTATTCACACCTTTATACACATATCATCTATCACACAGCTCATCCATACCTTTTTAGGTCTACCTCTACTTCTATATCCGTCCACCATCATACTCAACACTTCAAATAAAATGGTTTTCATCTCTTCTCATGACATGCCCGTTCCATGTTAACCTATTACTCCACAGCTTCTCTGTCACTGGTGATATTTTCAAAAGTCCTCTTGTATACTCATTCTTAATTTTATACATTCTAGTTGCACCGCAAGCGTTAAAGCTTATTTCTTAGTTGATTAGGTTGGTATTATCATATGGTAAGCAATCATTGGTCAGTGGAACATGCTATTCGGATATCTTGTCGATCGGACATAGTAAGGGACGTAGGCACGTAATGTACTTATGAACGTCAAAACTACCACCGGCTTGGACAAACAACCCAATCATCGAGAAGAACCGGCTGGAAACTCGATTTGGTTTATCTCTTCATTATACATATTTTTATAAAGTTTCTTTTACGGTCGGCAACGCGCATGTAACACTTCTTATTTATTTATTTTTTACTTCTGATGTTACAAGCGTTCATAGGCTGCGGTGACCGCTTTACATCAGGCGGCCCGAATGCATGTTTGCTAACGACGTGGTATAAAAAAAAATCGAACATTCGTTTTTGGTGGATGCCACAGGGAGGAACTTCATTTCCACACATTACTATCGTTTTTTTTTTCGAACTGACTATGCTATTGACCCAGGTCTTAACAGCTTCACCGGACTACACATTACTATCGTTAACATACTGAACTACCCTATAATAGGCTTTGGATATTAAAACCCTCCTGACATGGTTTTTGAGCATGTGCTTTTGGGTTTGGCCATAAAACCTAATACTGTTACCTAAAAAATGTTACTGGCGTGATTGTGTTTCAAACGTGGGATGACCAACCACAGGACGAGATCCGAGTCTGAATACCAAACGGGTGTTTAGTAGGTGGCACTGTTCATGCCACGCATACTTACATTTTTAACCGACTTCAAAAAAAGGAGGAGGTTATCAATTCGTCTGTATTTTTTTATTTTTTTTATGTTTGTTACCTCATAACTTTGGACTGGGTGAACCGATTTTGATTATTCTTTTTTTATTTGAAAGCTGGTACTTCCAGTGTGGTCCCATTTCAATTTGGTCCAGTTCCGACAACGGCATCCAGTACAAAACCGTATAAGTTTTAAATTTGCATTAAGTATGTATACGATAAATAGACGAATAACTCAATATCACGCTAACCGATTTCGATGATTCATTTTTTATTGGAAAGGATGTACTTCAAGGGTAGTTTGATGAGAGTTTGGTTAGGTTCTGATTATGGGATCCGTGACAAAGTAAGAAAACTTTCAAGAAACGAGCCTACTCCTTTCTTAAGGGCCGGCAACGCATCTGTGTTTCCTCTCGTGTCGCAATTGTCCATGGGCGGCCGTGATCACTTACCATCAGGTGACCCGTATGTTCGTTTGCCACCAATATTATAAAAAAAACTCTTCAATTCTTAGGAGCCTATTGTGCTTATGTTCGTTGCTGTGTTGCAACATGACGCAAGCATTGTAATTACATTACTTAAGGTGTATAATGTGTGAAGCGATGGTAGCCGAGTTGGTGGTAGAAACTATCGCGGATTACTGAAAAGGTTGCGTTCGTACCAAACGTTACTTATTGTACAACCAATTGAAACCATATCGCATACCATACCGATAGATACCATACCGCAAAAATGCGCATATTTTAATATACTTAAGGCGGAACGGAGTTCGCGGGCACTGCTAGTAAAATATATTTATGTACACTAAAAATGGAAAAATAAAGTAAATTTTCAAAAAAAAGTATTAACCGACTTCAATATCAATCAAAAACCCATAAGGCACTAAAAAGCGGAAAATAAATAGTTTATCAAATTAACCAAATTAAATAAAACATATGAATATGTGTGCTACCTAGAGATGTACTGGAAGTCGGTACCAACCAAAATTTTTGTATTACAGAGACGCGAGAGTGGACTTAAACTTTGTACCTGTAGATGATATGATTTTCGGTTTGGTTGGCACCGACTTCCAATACATCTCTAGGTAGCACACATATTCATATGTTTTATTTAATTTGATAAACTATTTATTTTCAGCTTTTTAGTGCCTTATGGGTTTTTGATTGATATTGAAGTCGGTTAATACTTTTTTTTGAAAATTTACTTTATTTAACGAGCTGTCGAAACTTACAATAATAGTAATAATGTCAGCCTGTAAGAGCCCTACTGTTGGCCTAAAACCTTTTCCCGATGGAAGGTACAGGCGTAATCACGCCTGCCTGTGACGTATTCGTGATTTGGAATGATAAGAAATTGACAGTTCTATATTTTATAGAACATATTATATAGTTAGAGTTGGTAGAGCCACGCTGACGCTATTACTGGTTTCAGCATGAATGGGTCTGCTCGCCCGGGGTAGTACCACCCGGCACACAGAAACACCGACGTGAAGTAACAGTGCTTGTATTGTTGCGTTTCATTCGGTCAGTGAGAGCACTGGATAACCCACATTCCCTCCCCATTCCCCTTTCCCCAAACACATTGTGGCAAAGCACTTGCGACGTTTCTGGTGTTGCAAGTGTCTATGGACGGTGGTGATCACTTAACACCAGGTGAAAAAAATAAAATATTCTGTACTACATTGCACACATGACAAGTCAAGGCACGTGGCTAATGTTACAATAAAGCATATCTCAATGCCATGGTATTAAAATTTTTCAATAGTATACATTTTTTTCCCCAGCAACAGCACGAGCCAGACGTAGAAGGGCTTTACGTCGTGCTCAACGGTCACCAGCGGCTTCCACCAGCGCCGGAGCCAGGGAACCCACACCCCAACTCCGACCGGCACAGCTTGCTCGTTGTCAACTCATACTTCACGAGATAAATAGGAAGATGACCGCAGTCATGTGGCAGCCCCCTGCTGAAATCTGAAGTCAAACCAATTGGGAGCTACTTTGAAGGCATTAAAGGATTCTGTGATAGTGTGCTCGGTTATCGCATAGATTGATAAAGTTGTGAGGAAAATATGATGAGTAGGAAGATGACCGCAGTCATGTGGCAGCTTCGATCAACAATAACTAGATAAAAGGTCACGTACAAAATCGAAGCTCACTGCTGTCCGCTTAAATATATACTTGTGTAGGCTATTTGTTTATTAAGAAAGGGAGAAAAAAGTTTTAAAACAGTTTTAAGTTCAACCTAATTACAATCATGACACCTAGTAATAAAGTCACGAATGTTCAAAATATTATCTAATACTTACGATAAAACGAGCAAAGTAATAAATTACTTCCCTCATAAATGAAAAGACAACATAAACAACATTTAGTGTGAATTCAACCTTAACAAGTAATAAATAAAGTACTTTTTCCCGTTATTCTGAGTGTTTGTGCGTGGTCGGCGAGCCTCGGCCAAACATTACAATTACACGTTTAAAATCGGCAATTTTTTTTTCAAAATTTTATATTATTTGTTAGTTTAAAGCTTAAAATATAACTTATTCAACATGTATTTAGCGAAAGTAAGATACTCCGGCCGTTAAATTGCTTTTTCAGGTATTATTTTTGCATCTTTTGAATACATTGCGGCATGCGAAACGTGCTTACTTTGGCTGTGTTTCAAACAGACTAAACAAAATAAAAGCTCACATTTCAAGTGAGCTGTTATTTACCGAGACGTATTTTTCTCGCCGACCCGATATCTAGTTATTGTTGATCGAAGTGTGGCAGCCTCCTCTGCTGATATCTGAAGTCAGAGTTGGGAACTACTTTGAAGCCCTCAAGGGATTCTGTGATAGCGTGCTGGGACTCCGATTAAATATGATGCGTCTATGGTATGTTCACGTAAGGTTCGTCCAAGTAAACCCTAATTATAGAAAAGAAAATCTATCACTAAGCATATGTTCGTTTTGTTGTAAAGAGTTTTTATTATACGGAGGGAAGACAACAAATAAATGGTTTTGTTGTAATCCAACGAATATGAACTAATTTCTACGTTATAGAAAGTTTTTCGTTATAACGAACGACGTTATAAGAAGTTTAGACTGTAGTTTTGAATCTTGGAAAGTGCGTGAGTTTTTGGTGGAGGAAAATCTGATGAATTTGTGCCCCACTTATGGTCACTCAGGTAAACCCTAATCATCAACAAAAGAAATCTGTCTTGTCACCTGTCACAATCAAGCTCCTCTTGGTGTTCTCCGGACATTATACTTTAAATTCATATTTATATGCAATTACCATGTATAATATATATAGGCTGAATGCTTAGACATTAGCAATATTTATGGAGGATACTCAGCACTCGATTCTCGTTGTAAATCAATTAAAAAAGTAGGTGCGTAACATTTAACCTAATTATCTAGAAAAATACAAAAATTATACACAATCCTCTACGCGTCTATGTTATAGCACAGTGTCAATGACCGTTGGGTGAAGAGAAAGTGAATCGTAAAAAAAGCATGGGAACAGCATGTAGAAAACAAAAGTGTTTATTATCTGTTTTATAATTGGAGATTACTATCTCCGGGCCGCCCATTGTAGCTTTCGGCACCGATCTTTGCACCTAGGTTTGTTACGATTGTGTTTATACTTTTGAAAGTCTTAGAACAAAATTTAACTTACGTTTTCTTGGTTGTTTATTAGTAATTGTTTTGATATTGTTATTTTATATGTTAAAAATGACCATGAAGTCTCATATAGGATACTGGGAGTGTATAATAGAATAAAGCCGATATATCGATTTTTTTTCTGATATATCAAATATTCTTATTTTGATACTTGTGAAGGTATATCGGAAATCTCATATTTAAAAATATATCAACAGCCTTAATGTATAGATAAAATGAATTTTGAATCGTGAACTTAAAATACACTATAAGAAATACAATCTTAACACCGCGAGGCAAGCTTCGAACAGCGACATCTAGTGTCGCATAACCGAAACATTACAACTCCATTCTGTAACACATAAGTTTATTCTTGTAATGATCAAATGCTAATAGCGCCTTTTTGGTTTTGAAATTAGTTTCATAAATGGTCTTTCTATCCTTCCTAGTTCCTAGTTATTTCTATTTATTTTTCTTTAATTTGAAGAAGTAATTTCGTAGGTGGTAGAGCCACGCTGAAGGTATCAAAGCTATATCGAAGCTATAGGTTTCAGCATGAATGTGTCGGCTCGCTCGCGGTACTACCACCCGACACATAGAAACACCGACGTGAAGTAACAGTGCACGCATTGTTGCGTTTCGTTCGGTCAGTGAGAGCGCCGGATAACCCACCTCCCCATCCCCCCTCCCACTCCTCCAAACACAGGGTGGCAACGCACTTGCGACGCTTCTGGTGTTGCAAGTGTCTATGGACGGTGGTGATCACTTAACATCAGGTGACCTACCTGTTCGTTTGCCTCTTATGATATAGAAAAAATACATAAAAAGAAGTATGCAAATACATAGTTTTTTTTACGTTTTATACCGAGTTCCGAAATTGGGTGGGGAGGGAAAATCTGCCTATAATGAGGATAC
This sequence comes from Antheraea pernyi, assembly GCA_015888305.1. NCBI lineage: Eukaryota > Metazoa > Arthropoda > Insecta > Lepidoptera > Saturniidae > Antheraea > Antheraea pernyi. The sequence continues at coordinate 684,833 of MU158966.1, forward strand.
ATGGAAACTGACTATCAGCTTTTATTATCAAATATGTAAATATCGGGTATGTATATATTAGAGTAAGAAAAGGGTAAGTTAGGTTAGGTTAGGTTGGAATATAAAAAAATAGAATATAAAAAAAGAATATAGAAAAAAATATTTTCAACAGAATTTTAACTTATGTAAATAATTATAATTTTACATTATCATTATATTTGTAAATAAACAAAAATAACTTTGTAATAGTTTTTTTTTAAATGTAATTAAACCTTACGTATTGAAAGTATTTGTATTGACTAATGGTGTTCAGTTGACTACTAGTAACAATAAAGAGGAAAAATTAGTTTTTGGCGGGATCTCGGTCTGTCATGTGAATTTTATATTTTATTCACTATCTTATGTTATTTGGGTGTATATTTTGTAGTATTGGTGGTCTACGTAATATAGTTAGATTATTGTGCACAAATTAAGTGGATATACACGGCAATAATACCACGGAACATAGATTCTGCGATGCCACAAAACTCTTTTTTTTTAATATCATGTGGTGGCAAACGAACAGGCGAATGAATTTTTAAATTCTATTCTTAGCAAGCAATGTTCTCGATAATTACTGCCATTGTCGATTAGGTAATAATATTTTGTGATGTTGTGATAACTTCAATGTTCTAACAAGATGGCGGCTCCCTCGTTAGAACATTCCACGGAGTTTTTGTAGGTGGTAGAGCCACGCTGTAGCTATTACTAGTTTCAGCATGAATGGGTCGGCTCGTCCGGGGTAGTACCACCCTCTCACAGAAAACCGACCTGAAGTAACAGTGCTCGAATTGTTGCGTTTCATTTGTTCAGTGTGATCTCCGGATACCCAATTCCCCTCCCCTCTTCCCCACTCCCCCTTCTCCCAAACACAGGCTGGCAACGCACTTGCGACTCCTCTGGTGATGCAAGTGTCTATGAACGGTGTTGATCACTTAACATCAGGTGACCCATCTATTCGTTTGCCTCGTATGATATAAAATAAATTGTACTGAAAAGAAGTCTCTAAAACGCGTTCAAACACGCAGATCAGTTGAGAATTGACAAAGTTCTTTTGTATTTTATTTTTGCAACCAGTCTTCTAATAGACTATTACTGCTATTGTCAAGTGAGTATCGATATTACAAGTTTCTTGATGTAATTACAATGAACTAACAAGATGGCGGCCACCTTGTTAGAACTTTCCTGGGAGTTTTTGTGGCAAGTCAGAATCCATGCCCTGTGGTATTATTTCCGATCCACTACACTTGTGCACAATAACCAAACTATATTACGTAAAGCACCACCAATATTATAACATATAGAGTCAAATAACACGATATTATGGATAAAGTATAAAGACCACTAAGTATATGCCATTCCAAGATCCCATCAAAACCCATTGACAAAGTTATTCGATCGTTTCACTGATCGGACAAGGATGGCGCACATGTTACTTCGATAATTAAGGGTGAAAATGAGCCCATAACGGTTCCCCGATGCGTTCTCTACGCCACTGAGGGGTGATCTAATTCTAATTTTAGTGGACTGTATTTTGCGGGGATGCTAATTTTGATGGTAAACTACTGTGACCAGATGCGATGGAGACAGGACTAGGAAGGAAACTTGGCACATACCTTGTGGCGTTGCGGTTTCCACGTGGCTAGCCGGCTAGGTGATGTTCTCGTTGCGCTCCACAGTTTCTCCGTCACGACACTGACGGACACTAAATTATTGTTTATAAAGTATCAGCACGCACTATATGCGGAGCGATGCGTTTTCTTAACTAACTCGTCCAGGGCCAAAATTAAACTGTTTCTGCATGCGGCGCGGTAAGGACTATAACGATCGACGCGCTACGATGCTTGTAAGCATGTATGTGCCACAGGAAGGGGTAATTAGGCGGGGTTGGAAGGTGTCGCGATCTGATCACTATATTGCGCTAAATTTAAAGTATATAAAGCGGCGCAACCAGTTCTAATTCTAGTTTCTAGTTATATTTAAAATCCTATTGGCTTCCCTGTAGCCGCTCTCAATAGCTCCGTGAACTGTTGAGAAGTGTTTAACGCTTGTCGCTTCTCCGGCGAAGAGGACTCGAGGTATACCAGCAGAGTCTAGCAGTGGTGTTGCCAAATCGTATCTCGCGGTGGGATATAGCGGGGTTAATAAGTTGTCATAGGAGTAAGTACCACGTGTGAACGGATTGGAATACCAAGACGATCTGTCAAGCAAAATTGAATACTTTATTCACTATCTGCAAGTTTTTCTTGTAAAAATGGTGTCTTTATTTTGGGGTGTAAGGGGTGTCGAATAACATCATAAGACTTGAGACACCCAAGTCAACCTCACCTGCACGTGGTGCACCCTGCTGAATAACGAACGAGGCAATGGCGAAAGTGGGGTAGTAGGGCTCTACAGCCTGACTGGGTCGCCACCACAATCTATATGGCGAAAATGCCCGTCACAGTGATTCGCTTCTGTGGGTCGCGTTTCGGGATCAGCCTGTGCATATCCAGCTTTTCGCAGGTCGGCATGACAGTGGCGACCGGAGATGGGTAGCGTGTCACTCGGTTGTCGCCATTGTTTTTGGACTGTACTGTGATTCCCATCAGACATAGTGCTGTCATTTTGCCGTGCTACAATAAAAAAAATGGGACCAAAGTGAATTAAATGAATTAACCTTGGACTGTATTCTCTTTTGTAATTCTAATTTTTATTATAAATTAGCGGGCACGGTGGACTTTTACCTGCCCTGAGATTTAAAAAAACTTTGACAAATGATATACCCAAACCTTCCTCATGAATCACTTTATCTACTGGTGAAAACCGAACGAAAAGCTGTTCAGTAGTTTTGTAGGTGGTAGTGGCACGCTGAAGTTATTACTGGTTTCAACATGGATGGGTCGGCTCGCCCGGGTTAGTACCACCCTCTCACAGAAAACCGACGTGAAGTAATAGTGCTTGCATTGTTGCGCTTCGTTGGGTCAGTGAGAACGCCGGAGGCACATCTCCTTTTCCCCCCTCCGCCTTCCCCCACTCATCCCTCCCTCCAAACACAGTCTGGCAACGCACTTGCGAGTCCCCTGGTATTGCTAGTGTCTATGGACGGCGGTGATCATTACTATCAGGTTACTCGCATGTTTATTACCCTCCTATAATATATAAAAAAAGTAGTTTTTGAGTTTATCGCGAACAGACAGACAGACGTGGCGGAAGACTTTTTTTTTTTATATCATAGGAGGCAAACGAACAGATGGGTCACCTGATGTTAAGTGATCAGCACCGTCCATAGATACTTGCAACATAAGGAGAGTCGCAAGTGCGTTTCCAGCCTGTGTTGGGGCGGGGGAGAGGAAGGGAAGAAGAAAGGGGAAGGGGAGGGTAGGTGGGTCTCCGGCGCTCTCACTGACCGAACGAAACGCAACAATGCAAGCACTGTTACTTCACGCCAGTTTTCTGTGAGAGGGTGGTACTACCCCAGTCGAGCTGACCCATAAATTTATGATATCTTGTTATACTTGAACAGTTCACGATGCGTAAGCTGACCTTGGGATTTGTATGAGTGCACATAGAGACACGACACAACTCCGCCGGGCACCTTCTCCACTTCACCTATTGTACTGGTAGCAGCGACACGTGTATCATTTATACTAATATTATAAAGTTTGTGACGTTGTGGCCTTGTAAGGGGTAATCTCTGGAATTACTGGTCCGATTTGAATAATTCTTTTAGCGTTATATAGCTCATTCATCGAGAATGGTTATATATATAATCACGCTAAGCCCAATAGGAGCGGAGCAACAATGAAAAATGTTTTAAAATCGGGGTATTTTTTTCCTTTTGAGAACTTCCGCTGCGTCTTAGCTCAAAATAACTATTCCACGCGTACGAAGTCGCGGGCAGAAGCTATTAACTAATTATATTATCTATTATACTATTATAAAGAGGTGAAGTTTATGAGGTTGTAGGGGGTAATTACTGGGGAGTCGGAGAAAAAATGGTCGAACGAAAACGTTTCTTACGAACTCTGTCTTAACTATGAGAGATATATGATTGCGTTCTAGAGAAAAGTTGTAGCTTGATAATGCCTATTACCGCCCAGCGAAGTGGGCACGGGTCGGCTAGTTCTTTATATTTTGTTCATGTGTTCGATTTATTAATTTAATGGCTACCAATAGAAATAAACGAAGAATACGTAAAATTTTTAAAAGGCAATTAAATTAGTGCAGTATAAATAGTTATGTTAAAGACTTTCCTGTAATACCTTAAAATTGATATGGGTTTTGTTAGTGTTGCGTTGAAACCCATAAATTTTGCAAGGAGTGCCATAATTTTAGTCCTCACTGTGTCCTCTGGGAGATTTTCTACCTGTAAATAAAACACATTGTTATACCTTACATACATATACCTTATACATTAAGGTGTCCTTGAATATAGTTCAAATTGTTAGTTTATAGCTTAAAAGCATCTAAGCAAAAAATAATAATTAATCCCGTTTCTCTAATATTTTTTCTAATTTTGACCTTATTTTGACACGGATTAAATTTTTGAAGCCGAAAACAAAATTTATCCATTCCAAAGGCTCATAGTGGATAGAGAATATATCTAATTTGGTAAGTTATTCAATAAACCAAGTAACATAAAAGTAATTTCCAAAAATTGGAAAAACCCCATTGTAAATGAACGGGAAATGTATCGTCATTTAGGTATGATTACACGTCATTAAACCAAAAATATATTTATTCTTAAATGTTTTTAGGCTTTCGATTTGAACGATACTCAAGAGGTCACCCTAATATACATATACAAGGTGAATTCAAATCAAATATACTTTATTCAGTTTTGGCCTTAATAAGGCGCTTATGAACGTCAAAACTACCACCGGTTCGGAAAAAAAACCAGTCATCGAGAAGAACCGGCAAGAAACTTGATCGGGTACATATTTTTAACATATATATATTTCGAATACATTATACGTTACTATACCATTTCTAGTGGATGCACAGAGAGTAGTCAATTGCAGACATCACCATCGTTCACATATTGATCCACTCTATGGAAGCCTTTAGATATTAAAATCTTCGCTCTCGGCCGTCATCCATAAGATGTTCGAGAGCGAGAGCGGGTGGAGCTACGTCGCCTCATATTGCGAGATGGTTATGCTTGCAAAGGAGGTAGCGGAGAGGGAGAGGCAGCAGACCAGCCAGCTCCCCTCCCTCGGTCGACGATCACGGCGGCGCAGAGGCAACGATGACCTGAGGCCGCCGTAAAAATGGCCTGCGGGCGGCGGACACGGGCACGTCGGTCGCTCTGGCAGAACTTCTGTACAAGTCCGTGTGGTTGAGGCGTATTGTGCCGATGCGCCTCCCACGATCGTCGGGGAGGGCAACTCTCACCCTCCCCTGAGGAGTCTACGATTCTGACTCCTCGACCGCGACGAGGCCCCAGATGAGGGGCCGACACCTGCTGGGGAGTAGACGTAGTGCCAGTTTGGCAGCTCCTGCTCCCCGGCCTATAGGTTATTGAAGGCACCATGGGGTTTTAGTCCGTGCAAGTCGGACATACCCCACTCGCAGCTGCCCGGCTAGGGTAGGAATCCGTAAGGATTTCCCCATGTTAAAAAAAAAAACATTAAAACCTGCTTGACATGACGCTTAAATTTACAGTCCGGCAAATCGTTGATATGTTTTGGGTCTTTATTGTAAAACCTAACACTATTACCTAAGAAACTATTACTGGTTTTGCTAAGTCTGAAACATGGGACGACCAGTTTGTTACAGTTTACATTACAAAATGCAGGTATTCAAAATTTTCACGCACATATATTAAATTATCAAAAATGTATTGGGAGGGCAGGGATAGGATACCGAATTCCTGGAATATCGTTTTTAATGATTCGCGAGGTTCCATATCATATATGGCTCGAACTGCCCGTTTTGTAATAAAAATATGGTGTCTACCTCAGCAGCCGTCCCCCACAGCAGAATACCATAAGACTTTGGGATATGAAAGTAAGCGAAGTAGACTAACCTAGCAGTGGCAATATCTGTAAGCTGGCAAATTTTTCGTATTGCGTTTGCAGCTGAACTTATCTGTGAGCCAATTTTTTAATATGAAGGCCCCATTGTAATTTAGAATCCCAAGTGATTCCCAAGAATACAGCATTGTCAACTAACCCTAACAAATTCCGAATGTTTAACGGTTCATTTAACGGACCTTCAATCCTGTGGTAGCTCATGGTCACATTTAACATATAATAACATCAAAACATTTACTAATAAACAACCAAGAAAACGTAAGTTAAAGTTTGTTCTAATACTTTCAAAAGTATGGGAACGATACTTTTAAACGTAATAAAATCACAATTAGGTTCAATGAACGACATTAAAGGAGCGCTTTCAAGGTTAATTATTACGTAATTACTATATCGTCGGAACGCCGCACAGTCGAACAAAGGGAAGCGGGGCGCGGATCGAGGTGGGCACGGGGGCGGGACTGTACAGCACAGCGTGATTCATTGCTTTCCTTATTATTACACCAGTTTCAACTCAAATCACCTGATTTTGAGTATATATCAGTTTTGCGTTTATCGATATAATTAGATCAAAAATTAAGCACCTATTTTTTTAAATTGATTTTGAACGAAAATTGACTAATAATTATCCTGTAAAAATATTGCTAGCGACTAAACAGTCGCGGTGTACATGTCAAATTATACTCGACTGACTGACACATCAACATACAGCCCAAACAAATTGGGGTAAGGCCGTAAAAAATTGCATGATTTTTCATTTTTTACACTACGGCTGAAGGTTTGTATTGTTAGGTTCATTTAATATCTACTTTAATGTGTGCATTCAATTCATGTTACATTTATAAGATCATATTTTGATTTGTCTCATGTGTGAAATTGGTACTAGGATCCGAAAATAAACTGGTTTTTTTTTAATGATTAACTAAATTCGTTTACATGTATTAGTATTATTTTTGACTATTTATTATAAAAGCTAATTTAGTTTATACAAATAATAAGAATGTAATTCTAATGTCTCTGTTTTTTTTTTACATTTTTGCCAAAAAAAAGTGTGTGTGTACTTAGAAGTTACACGCGTTAGAAGTTATACTTCTTTGACGTAACAAGGTAAAAATCTTTTCAAAAATTTTATCAATCGCCTTATTCTACGTTTGTAGAAAAAACGAGACTAACAATAGAAAAAAGGTATTTAATACATTGAATGTTTTAATACAAAGAAACAAAATGTTGACTATAGCTAACTTCAGAGCGTCGGTTGTTCATGACGGTGTGCGCGCGCATCGTGAAAATTTACTCTCATCATTTTTCCCTAACGCGCCAAAAGAAGTATAACTTCAAAAATTTTGCAGGTGTCTTGGAATAGGAGGTAAAATACGTTGCAATATTTTTTTTTATATCATAGAAGGCAAACGAACAGGTGGGTAACCTGACGTTAAGTGATCACCACCATCCATAGACAGAAGCAACACTAGGGGAATTGCAAGTGCGTTGCCAACCTGCAACCCTCAAGACACCTTTTTTTTTAAAACCCCTTGGTGCCTCCATATACCTTTTTAGGTGGGGGAGCAGGGACTGCCGGCAGGTACTGCTTCTGCTCCACCGACAGGTGTAAGCCTTTCAAGAGGCCCTGACTGCGCTCTGAGGGGTCAAAGATGGTAGACACCTGCTACATTTTTTTTACAAAAATCTAAAAAGTACAGTATATTAACCCACGCAGACGAAGTTGCGAGTATCAGGTTTATCTTTATGGATTCTTATTATAGAATAAAACTTACTTCTTTTGTAACTTCACCATTCGTCCATAAAGTTATTGATTTCGGAGACGCTTTAGGGCACGTAGCTAATATCCTGGTTGTCCAGTAGTCATTCGGATGGACAGCGATTCTGTCCTTTGTGCTCCAAATAAATCCAATATAAGAACAGTTTTCTGGCCACCAGCTCTGGTCAAAAGTGAGTATAATCTTGCCGACAGTTCCCATTGATATATGTTTAATAGCATTCGTTTTCTCCGGTGGCAGATTTGGCGTGAATAACGTTGCAAACCTGGAAAATATGGGAAACAAAAAGCCAGAAGTTTATTCTACCGAAAGGGTGTTAGACATTGGAAGGTATAAGAAAAGAAAAACAAATCAGCCAGGGCTTTAAAACGGAAATCTAATATTTAAAACACGTAGCGGAAACTCTCAAAAACTCGTATTTTGAAACTTTCTACATTATTGCTCCGTTCCTATTGGTTTTAGCGTGATGATATAGCCCATAGACTTCCATGCGTAGTTGGAAGTACTGAGAAAACCCTGAAACCACGAAACCTCAAAGAAAATCCGAAAATGCAGTCCTCCAATTATTGCGTTCATAATGAACCTCTTCAAGCATTAAATATATCTTCGAGTAACATTTAATCTTTGTTTCATTAAAATCGGTTCGATCTATCAAAAGTTATTGTAATTTTAATAACGACGCGGCGTAAGTACGAGAGAAAAGTAAATGAACTTAATTTATTTAATACATTCAATTACTTTCTTTTTTTTATGTTAAAAAGCGGCAAACGAACAGGTGGGTCACCTGATGTAAAGTGATCACAACCGTCCATAGACACTAGCAACACCAGGGGAGTCGCAAGTACGTTGCCAGCCTGTGTATTGGGAAGGGGTAGGGAAAGAAAGGGGAAGGGAAAGGGGGAAAGGAGGTGGCCTCCGGCGCTCTCACTGACCGAACGAAACGCAACAATGCAAGCATAGTTACTTCACGTCGGTGTTCTGTAAGAGGGTGGTACTACCCTGGACGAGCCGACCCATTCGTGCTGAAACTAGTAATAGCTACAGCGTGGCTCTACCACCTTCAAATCCTGGTAATTTGGTATATTAATCACTGTTTTTTACATAAAGTTTCACTCGGACTAACCTCTCTTTCAGAACTCCAATCGAAACTGTAATAATAACATTAATTGCTGAATATACAGTCCCGTCTTTGCATGTCACCACCACGAGCCATTCGGGTTCTGTCGGCCACAATATATGTACCACCTCTTTGTTCAGAAGAATGTTGAGATTCCGATATCCCGGACCGTTTTTGTATGTATTCTGTAAAATTATTTATATAACCGTCCAGCTTCTGCCCGTGACTTCGTTCGCATGGAATAGTATCTTTGGACTGACGCTAACATGCAGCGGAAGCTCTCAAAAGGGAAAAGTAAACCATTTTTGAAACATTCTTCATTGTTGTTCCGCTTCTATTGGTCTTAGCGTGATGATATATAGTCTTCTTTTTTATAATAGCACGGCAAAATGACTGTACTGTGCCTGATGGTAAGCACAGTACAATCCAAAAACAATGGCGACCACTGGGTGACACACTATCCATCGCTGGTCGCACAGGCTGATCAAACGCGACCTGCAGAAGTGAATCACTATGACGGGCTTTTTCGCAATATACATGATGGTTGCGACCCAGTCAGGCTGTAAAACCCTACACCCCGCTTTCGCCATTGCCTCGTTCGTTATTCAGCAGGGTGCACCACGCAGAGGTGAAGTTGGCTTGAGTGTCTCAAGTCATATATGTTATTCGACACCTCTTACACCCCACCTTCTTCGATAAATGAGCTATCTAACACTGAAATATTTTTCAAACTGGACCAGTATTTCCTGAGATTAGCGCGTGCAAGCAAACAAACTCATCAGCTTTATAATATTAGTATAGATTAGTAATCACTGTAGGTAATCTTTATTGGTCTTGAATGGCGTAACTTTATTTTGGAGCGATTAAATAACGATACAAAATAATCGTGTGGTTTTATGAAAGCACGATGGAAGTAAAACTTTTTTTCGGATCGTAAGCGTAGCTGAAAATTTTCGTAAAATTATTCAGTTTGGGGTATTAAAATGGTAATTTTAATGTTGACTTAATAATGAAAGAGTGGGAATGGCAATAAGAAATCAAAAGAAGATATCCAACTATACATTTTAATCTCAATATGCGAATTAGAGTATGGAATACATAATAAATACAAACATTCAGATGGTAAACTCATTTTAAAATTTGAGCACAATATTTATTTCAATCATTAAATGGTTTTGAATTGGCCCATGCCGCCATATTGGCCTTGCCTGTTCTGTCGAGCGCCTTTCTTTTATCCATATTCCGCGGCCGGTTTTAATGCGACATGCGATAGAAGCACGTAAAAATTAGAACGGGGAAAAACTTCGATCAACAATAACTAGATAAAGGGTCACGTACAAAATCGAAGCTAAAAGCTGTCCGCGTAAATATATACTTATGTGTAGCTATTTGTTTACTAAGAAAGGGAGAAAAAAAGTTTTAAAACAGTTTTAAGTTCAACCTAATTACAACCATAACACCTAGTAATAAAGTCACAAATGTTCAAAATACTATCTAATACTTACGATAAAACGAGCAAAGCAATAAATTACTCCCCTCACAAATGAAAAGACAACATAAACAACATTTAGTGTGAATTCAACCTTAACACGCAATGAATAAAGTACTTAAAATAAAAGCTCACATTTCAAGTGGGCTGTTATTTACCGAGACGTATTTTTCGCGCCGACCCGATATCTAGTTATTGTTGATCGAAGGGGAAAATGTTTCGTCAGTGAAATAGTCAAAATGGTCGGACGGGAAATAAATATATTTATAAAAACACCTTGAAAAGGACTTACTAATAATATTTCAAACAAAGTTTTATATCCATATTTATGCCAGCTGATCTGTTGGTGGCCTCCGAGCTCTTCGTATTGCGATTGAGTTGAGAATTGATTCCAATTGGTTGTTCCTTTGTCATTGTCAACGATTAGATCAATCATGTCTAAAAACGCACTTAGAAATTCTTTATCTCTCCTCATATACGGGTACTTCTCTGTTATGAGTTCCATTAATCTAAAATTAAATAAATTTATTATGATTTAATTAATACCAGTGATGGCAATTCGACCGTAATTCCTTTAAATATTTACTTCGTATACATTGGGGGAGATACTAACGACCTTCGTCCGTACTATTGACTATATCGGAGGAGTTAGTATTGACTGGCTACTATTTACCCCATTCTAAAACACCATTGGTTGGAGTTATTGTCCGTTCATCCATCTTGATTGTTATTGGCTGTCAGCTTCGGCTGAATGCCAAGGCAATCAAACGAGACACTGGGCATCCTCGCTCAGACAGTTGGGCTAGTTACATCTATGGATAATTCGTAACTGTATTCAGTATTGCATTTCTGTATCGGCTAACGTTTTTATTCGATTGGTCTCGGTGGATTGATCGATCAAATCATAACCATGACGTCTCTATGGATGACGACATAATTCTACATGGTCGCCATCTTATCGCTGCCCCGATATATATAATCTTCATATAGTAGTCATCCAGAGGTTGTAATTGGATCATAATAAAGGCTGCAATGTCGTGGTTGCCTGATCGTTTCACCGATGATGTCAAACTAATGTCCGCAAGTTCGAACCCCTGTATCTATACCTACGAATTTTACGGAATTCGCCTGTATTTATTGAAGTTATACTAATTTTGGCGCGTTAGGGAAAAATGATGAGAGTAAATTTTTATGATGCGCGCGCACACCGTCACGAAAAACCGACACCCTGAAGTTATTACGATGCGCGCGCGCACCGTCACGAAAAACCGACACCCTGAAGTTATTACGATGCGCGCGCGCACCGTCACGAAAAACCGACACCCTGAAGTTATAAGGAAGCGCGCGCGTACCGCCACTAAAAATCGACACCCCGAAGTTTGTTATAGTTAACATTTTATTTCTTTGTATGGTAAACATCGCGAGGAAACCTGAACCTGAGAAGCCAATCATTTTTATCAATATGATTGGTAATTTTGACAAATACAGTAGTACTCCTTGATTGAAAGAATGCCTATATTTCTAAGTCCACACGTGTACAATAAAGTTGCCAGAACTGTGGACGACTACAACTTCATACGTTGCTCATGCTACCATATGAAAACTGCCATGAAACGATGGCTTCAGAGTATTTCATATGAACAGAGAGAAAATCTCAAAGTACTCTATTAGCATTCCAAAAATTATACAGTTGTGTATCATATGAGCACAGACACGTAGGTACTCTCACTCACTTCTACACTCACACTCATCACAACTACACACACACTCTCTCACGCTTTTATTAACATACACACACATTTATTAAGTTATTTATACTTTAATTCTTAAAATGTCATTTCTTGTAAATGTTATAAACACAATATGCGCCACCATCTATTAAAGGCAATTTGTGAACAGGCATTAGGCTTCCATGAGACAGGCATCGCCTAGTTTGGGGTCATAGTTAAGGCTATATTATGTAAAAGGTTGTAGAAAATAAAGATATTTGTATTTGTATTCCTTATCCAATTAAATATTCAAGATTGCCTGGAAATTAATCGTACACTCCTTGTCGATCTTTTTGATCTCTCTGAATATAGCCATAAGTTCGGACTTGGACATAATAACATCAAAAGTTTAACAGAAAACAAAGTTAAAATACTATTAAAATTAATATTATGAATACTAACTGTACCCGCAGCTCTGCAAGCGTTTTTTTTATTGGTATTAAAGATTTATAAAATTGTGAGACTATGTACAATTATAGAAATGCTCTTTAAAAGCAATTGTAAGTACGACACGCACGCCACTTACAGTAACATGTAACGTGTACATTAGGTATGTAAATACTAACAGCGGGCCAAATGAGGTTTGTCATCAGCAACATATTTAGAACCTTAACCCACAATATAACTAGCTCAGTGCTCACTTACACTGTATAAGGAACTAATGAAACAATAACTTAAAATATGATTATAAAGATTTAATTTACATTACATTTAATATACATTGCCATTATAATTAAGATTTTGTAACTATACAAAAAATAAACGCTTGTCTGTTCCGCAAGAAATTGTATTATGGAACTCTTTACGTAATACGTTTATAATCTAAGATCTTATTAGGAAGACCTCTATATCATTATTGTTATTAATAATTATAATGTCCAATTGTAAGCAATAAGCAGATAATTATTTATCTTATTAAAAATAAAGAATGAGTCGAAATCTTGCTAAATTTCATGCAGACAAAGCCGCGGGCAAAAGCTGGTCTAAATTAAAATAGACAAAATTACTTTTTATAAGGTTCGCTGTCTACCAGTAAAAGTCCCGTGAATATCGGTCTAACCGTTTTGGTGATAGCACAGCGGGCGAAGCAACGACTAACAGTTAGTCTAAATTAAAATAAATTATATTACTTTTTACAGGGTTCACTATCTGTCAATGACAGTCTCGTGAAAATCGGTCTAACCGTTTTGGAGATAGCACTGCGGGCGAAGCCACGGTTAACAGCTAGTCTAAATTAAAATAGATTAAACTACTTGCTATGATGTCAGCTATCAGCTGGTGAAAGTTCCGTGAAAATCGGTCCAACCGTTTTGGTGATAGCATTGCAGACGAAGCCGCGGTTATTAGTTAGTCTAATTTAAAGTAGCCTACGCAATCCCCTGTCATTTCAGCTATCTGCCAGTGAAATGCCCGTCAAAATCGGTCCAGCCGTTTCGGAGATTACTCGAAACAATCAGACAAACCGACAAATTTTTTAAAAATTGCAGTTTTTTTATCAGCCTGTATCTATATTTTCGTACCCTATCAGTTAAAAAAAAAATTGATATTACATACAGACACTTCATTTTTATTATATGTATAGATTATAATATTCAAATTCGCACTTTTTATCCTTAAGTTGTCTCAATCCCGAAACGCGACCCGCAAATGCGAATCACTATGACGGGCTTTTTCGCCATATACATGGTGATTGCGACTCAGTTAGGCTATAAAACCCTACCACCCCGATAATACATACATTGATGTGAGTAAGTTTTAGTGTATACTAGCGGGCCCGACAGACGTTGTTCCGCCCTGATTATAAAAAAAATCCTGGACAAATTATATACCAAATCGTTCCTCGTGTTTCACTTTATTCACTGGTGAAAACCGCATAAAGATCGGTTCAGTAGTTTTTGAGTTTATCGCGAACAGACAGACAGACAGATGCGGAAGGGGACTTTGTTTTATACTATGTAAAAATAAATACTATGTAATGAAGTAAAAATTATCAAAACATACCCTTGAGTTAAATGTTGTCCTAAAGCCTGAGGAACTCCTGGTCGCCTACCAACATGTTCGATGGCATAGTATATAAGCTTTTCGAGAGAATCGGTGTTGTTTAGAATGCCGCCAGAGTAATAGAGGTTGAAAAATATATCTTGACGCAACAGAGATAAGTTAGCCTGTTTGGCCATGTTGAAAACGATGTTATTCTCGGAGCCGTGAATCCTGAGCATAAAGCAGAAATTGGTTGTAATTTGGGAAATTTGTTTAAAAAAAACTGTACCCGCGACCTCTTCCGCGTAGAACCTGATGTACAAAACAGTGATTAAATCATCTAAATGTATTAAGTGTAATTATTTAAATATCTACTTTTCTCTCGTACTTAAGTCGCGTCGTCATTAAAATTACAATTACTTTTGATAGAGTGAACCGAATTTAATGAAACAACGGCTAAATGTTACTCGAAGTTATTCTTTATGATTTTTTTTCATTTTATCATGAACGCAGTACTTTAGCAGTGATGCGTGTTCAAACTAATAGACAGACATTTCTAAAAATTCTTAGACACCTGCAACATTTTTTTACAAAGATCTAAATCTAATCTAAAACGTTTGACTTACATTCTTATTGTATGTATAGATAATATTTATGTAGTGCAATGGTCCTCAAACTTTTTTATCTCGTCGACCCCTTATCACTTTTTACTGAACTGCGTAGACCCTCTATAGTTTGAATAACTTTGAATCTAACCACAACGTGAATAGTTTATTAAATGAAGCCTAATATGTAATTAGGTATAATACATTAATTAATTTTCTACTATGGAATTTATAATTGTTCAATTTACTCAAATTAAATTTCAACAAAAGTACCTATAGGTATGTGTTTACCATCTTGGACCATATCGTTTGGTATATTACAATGAATAACAGATAACATTATAATTAATTATTGAAGATCTCAAACTCAAAATGGCATTGGTCAATTAAGTCCAAGGAGAGACATAGCCTTTTATGTATGTTCTACCTTTTATACTGGGTGTTAGGTTAGACATCAGCAATATTTTTACAGGACCATCATTAGTCGTTTCTGGTTCTAAATCAATTTAAAAAATAGGTGCTTAATATTTTAACTAATTATCTCGAGAAAAGCAAAACTGGACTGAACTCAACATCAGATGATTTACGCAAAAAGCGCCGTGAATCGTATTCAATGTGCGCCGCCCCTATGTCGCGCAGTCCGGCCCGTGTCCCGCGTCCCGTATCTCATTATTCGACCGTGTGGCATTCTGACAATAAGCAGTTACGTAATGATTAACCTTGAAAAGCACCCCTTCAAATCTCTTCATTGAAGCTAGGTGTGATTTTTCTACGTTTAAAAGTATCGTTCCCATACTTTTAAAAGTTTTAGAACAAACTTTAACTAATGTTCTCTTTGTTGTTTATTAGTATTTATTTTGATATTAATATTTATGTTAAATGTGACCAAGAAGTATCATCTCTTTGAATGTTGCAAGCGACTATCCTAATACCTGGTATAATGGGCTGTGTTTCGAGGAATTGTTTAACGTTATACTTCCAGCCACGCACCGTTCGTCATCAATAAAGAATTCGCCCTTACACCTTGGAATCGAAATGGTCACGGACGGTCCTGTTTCAAAGGAGTTTCCTCCCACAAACTTTTTGGTTTTGGAATGAGCTTCTAGCAGAAGCTTTTCCAGAGGACTACAATATGGAATTCCTCGCTTTTCCAAAGCGCTACAGTATATACAGGATTTTTCAATAGGGAAGTAAACAGGTTTTTTAAAATCTCTGTAACGCGTATTTGATACCTCTGTTGCAAGTGTTCACAGGCTGCGGTGACCGCTTAACATTAAGTGGCCTGCATGATTATTTGCGACGTATTGTGTGTGGCGTAAAAAAAGAAAGAACAGACCCAATATCATGGATTGTCAGACAAGAGACTGTTAAGTATATCGTCGTATAAACTTACCATTCAGCACCCATTTCTACAATTCCGTCAGGTGTAACCAATGTCTTTACTCTACCCCCAACATATCCTTGCGCTTCCAATCCTAGGACTTTCGTACCGGCTTGAGCTAGGCTGGAGGCGGCGGCACTCCCTGCTGCTCCCATACCAACAATAATTGTGTCATAATGTACCGCTGAACTAAAAAGAAGCATTTAGTAACAAGATTTTAATAAAACAAAACGTTACTCCAGGATATGCTTTACGATTTTCTTGACGTTTTATTATAAGCGTTATAATTTGGCAGTGATGGCGCACAAACAAACAAACAGATAGAACGACAGACATTTGTAAAAATTATTGAAATGTTTTTAATTACTTATTCTTAGTGACTTGCGATATTATTTACTCAAGTAAAGACGTAAACTTTTCAATCTTATTATATACTAGCTGTGCCTGCTACTCCGTCCCCATGAAGTCTAATGTAAAAAACAGTGACCAATAAAATGGTCTTAATGTATTAAGTCCATTTACTTATCTACATTTCTCTCGTACTTAAGTCGCGTCCTCATTAAAATCACAATAACTTTTGATAGAGTGAACCGATTTGAATGAAACCAAAACTAAATGTTACTCAAGGATATTATCTTTATGGTGAGGTTTTATCGTAAACGAACTGCTTTAGCAGTGATGCGTGACAGATAGACAGACATTTCTAAAATGATTGAAATGTATGTTATTACTTGAAAAGAAGACGTGGTGGCGTAGTGGTTTGACCGGCG
Organism: Antheraea pernyi; assembly: GCA_015888305.1. Classification (NCBI taxonomy): domain Eukaryota; kingdom Metazoa; phylum Arthropoda; class Insecta; order Lepidoptera; family Saturniidae; genus Antheraea; species Antheraea pernyi. The sequence goes on from MU158966.1 coordinate 701,754, forward strand.
GAATATTATTTCGATGTCCGCAGGTTCGAACCCCGGTATGTACCAACGATTTTTTCGGAATTCGCGTCTATTTACTTATTTAAATTGGTAACACTATCGGTTGACGGTGAAGGAACATATCGTGAGGAAACCTGAACCTGAGAAATGTTCTTGTAGTACCACTGTATGTAGGAAAAATATAGAACTGTGGATTTCTCAGAGTTTGAATTCGCCAATACATCGTGGGCTGGCGTGGTGATTACGCCCATACCTTCCTTCGGGAAAAGGCCTATGGTCCTGCAGTGGGTCTCTTACAGGCTGATGGTGATAATGATGACTTATTACAAGACACATTGGCAATAATTTGTTTCACAATAATCTAAACAGTACAGATGCGTTAGTCGTTAGTATTATTGTCAAAAGAATTGTTACATATATATATATATATATATATATACATTTCAAATTAATATGCAATTTAATAATAACATATCGAATTTAAACGAAATTTTATATCCGTAAGAATTGGTATATGTGTATATATATATATATATACGTGAAGCCAAAACTTTGTACCCCTTTTTAAGCGAATTGCGCGAACGGATGGACTTGAAAATTGGCATAGTTAAAGTTTATATGGAGGAGAATGCAGAAAGCTATTTTTTTTAATATAAAATACATTCCAAGCATATTAAATTAAATTAAATATACATTACTCACATTACTCCTTGAATTTTACACAACATATACACACATGTAAATGAAAAAGACCTTTTGACATCTGTCATTTTACTCTTACGTTCTAATTACATTTTCAATATTTTTTACATGACTGACGTTGCGTGCCTTACATGCCCTTTGAAATCTGGTTAAATTGTAGGTTCATTTTATAATCATATAATATGTAAATTCATAATATACTGTGATAATTAATTGAAAAATAATTTATCTTTAGTAAATTTATGGAACCACTGAAATAATTATTATTCTCTTTGGTCTTATTGAATGTCAAAATTTTGAGGTGACAGGACTACTTTCACTTCGTTGTTATAAGAGTAAAGCAATATTACCAAAGTCAATATTTTAATATTTAGTATTTTATTATGGTGAACTCACTTCAAATGATGATTCAATAAAAAATGAGCCAAAAATACTATGTAAAATAAAAATAAGAAATTTTGTTTGCTCATGAAAGTAACCTATGACTTAGATCTCCGCGGTTACAATGGTGCAGTTCAACCTGATGTAGCAATTATAATTAGTACAGTTGATGATGAATTTTGAACAAAAATGAGTTCATTTCCAAAGTTAATGGTAGGTATTAAAACGCCTTTGTTTTGGATTCATCATTTGATTCTATTGTGTATCCATTACTTTTCTAAACGATGATACTGGGCATATCACTATTCCTCATAATGTACAGACTACATTTAATTAAACATCATCCAGAAATACTAACCCACCCATGGTGTCCTGTAAAATTAGTTGCAATTTGTGTCGTAAGTTGCGATAAAATTCTTTATTTTTGTGTAGTTATATTTACTTAGAATCTGAAAGCCTTACCACCTTATGTAAACGCCTGTTTTTTGTTTCAAATTTATAAATACATAATTCCATTTTTCATTTAGATATAGTTTTTTACAATATTTATATAATTAACAAAAAAGTTGCAAATAACTGAGTAGCCATAATGAAAGCCTTTGATTATAGATTATTGACAACAGAACTCCATTATTTCAATCTTTAAAAAAATCAATGAACTATGGTCGAATGTCGACCACTGGGCGCCCACTAGTAAATATATAATAGGTAATAATATTTGAATGTTTTAATTGGATTTTTTTAATTAAGACAAAATGTTATGTAAAATGAAGTAAATAAAATATTATTTTATACTTCGAGTTCGTGTTTTTTTTAAGGCAAATCTGGTTGCTTTACAATAGAAGAATTGAATTTCGAGCGATGGCGTGCCGATACCTACATCCACCTACTCGACTCCCCTGATACTCGATATCGAAGAAACAATGGAAATCGAATAAATAGTACAAAATGAAAAAGAAAAATGTTGTGTCTCAATATTTTTCTACTAAAGTTGAAATCGTATAATTAATTGGTTATATACCAATATATATAATTTTTTATACGCGTCTGAGGAAAGAACGACAAGCTTGAGTAAACAATTGTTACTTTCTTTCTTATGAATTTATTATTACCAAGCGTAATAGATGCGACATGTAAGCACTTTCACCTTAACTTTAACATAATGTGAAAACGTAACTGCTCTTAGCATTCTTTAACGGGCCACCCGAAAAGTGGGGCTCGAACCGCCAGCGCCCGTCCAGGGTGAGGCCCAGATATTTCATCTGGGTCCCCACCCTGATCCGGGCTCCCTCCACCACAATGTGAGCCCCAGGAGGTGGCCCCCGCCGAGGCCCATGAAAGAGTAGGGCCTCGGTCTTCTCGAGGGCCACCCTGAGGCCCAACCTCCTGATGCGCCTGACCACGAGAGATGTGGCCATCGTGGCCAGGCGCTTGGTGACAAGACTGCTTTTACTTTGCGTCACTTTGCTTCATGTTGTCATAAGAGTAAAGCGATATTACCAAAGTCAAAGTCAATATTTTAATGTTTAGTATTTTGTAATGGTGAACTCACATCAAATGATGATTCAATAAAAAAATGAGCCAAAAATACGTTGTAAAATCAAAATAAGAAAATTTGTTTGCTCATGAAAGTAATCCATGACTTAGATCATCTTTGTTTCGGATTCATCATTTGATTCTAATGTGTATCCATTACCTTTCCTAGCAATGAGACTACATTTAATTCAATATCAGCCAGAAATACCACCCATGGTGTCGTGTAAAATTAATTGAAAGTTGTGTCATGAGTTGTGATAAATTTCTTTATTTTCGTATAGTTATCTTTACTTACAATTTGAGAATCTTACCACCTTATGTAACCGTCTGTTTTTCTTTCAAATTTATAATTAATTTCAATTTTCATTTAGACATCGGTTTTTATATGTTTATATAATTTGAAAAAAAGTGAAAAGTACCTGATGAAAACCTTTGATTATTTTTCTTTCAAATTTATAATTAATTTCAATTTTCATTTAGACATCGGTTTTTATATGTTTATATAATTTGAAAAAAAGTGAAAAGTACCTGATGAAAACCTTTGATTAACGTATCCCTTTGACACAGGAACCCTAATAAACGGCAAACTTTAAAAAATCAATGAACTTTTGGGGTGTAAAGGGTGTAGAATAACATCTAAGACTTGATACACCCAAGCCAACCTCAACTGCACGTGGTGCACCCTGCTGAATAACGAACGAGGCAATGGCGAAAGCGGCGTGGTAGGGTTATACAGCCTGACTGGGTCGCAACCACCATGTATATGATGAAAATGCCCGTCATAGTGATTCGCTTCTGGGGGTCGCGTTTCGGGATCAGCCTGTGCATATCCAGCTTTTCGCAGGCCGGCATGACAGCGGCGACCGGCATGGATAATGTGTCACTCGGTGTTCGCCGTTGTTTTTGGATTGTACTGTGCTTACCGTCAGGCATAATGCAGTCATTTTGTCGTGCTACTATAAAAAAAAAAACTATGGTCGAATGTCGACCACTGCGAGTCCACTAGTATCTATAGATTCTTGAATGAATTAATCATCGTTATAATATTACAAAACTCACCCACACCCGTAATGATGGCAGGAGAGGAAGAAAAATATTCCCAACGTTAGCACAACACTTCTCATGATTTCGTCTGCATCTCGACTGACCTTCCTTGTATAGTATATCTGAACGTATATTCAGTTAATTTATGCACACTGTCTGTCCACTTAATTGTTGTATAAATCAGATAAATTTTTATTACGTTAATTTTGCGAATGAAGGTTATCTATATAAAATTAGATATATCTATATTAATATACATAGATACCTAGTCTAGTCCTGAGTTCTATTGCAACCTTATTATTTTTAATTTTCGAATACTGGCTAGATAGATATATTTCGACTAGCTTTGAAAAAAGAAAGTTCACGCTTTACAAAAATAAAAAGAAATTAATTTTTATTCCTTTTCAAAGATGGTGTGGTCACAAAAGGAACATAGGAGTTATTCCTCTGGAACCTCTTTACCTTCGATCAACAATAACTAGATATCGGGTCGGCGCGAAAAATACGTCTCGGTAAATAACAGCTCACTTGAAATGTGTGCCCTTATTTTGTTTAGTTTGTTTGAAACACAGCCAATGTAAGCACGTTTCACATGCCGCAGTGTATTAAAAAAATGCAAAAATAATACCCGAAAAAGCAATTTAACGGCCGGAGTATCTTACTTTCGCTAAATATATGTTGAATAAGTTATATTTTAAGCTGTAAACAAACAAATAATATCAAATTTTGAACAACATTACCGATTTTAAATCTGTGATACAAATGTTTGGCCTCGTCACGCACAAACACGCACAATAACGGGTAAACGTACTTTATTCATTACGTGTTAAGGTTGAATTCACAGTAAATGTTGTTTATGTTGTCTTTTCATTTGTGAGGGGAGTAATTTATTGCTGTGCTCATTTTATCATAAGTATTAGATAATATTTTGAACATTTGTGACTTTATTACTAGGTGTTATGGTTGTAATTAGGTTGAACTTAAAACTGTTTTAAAACTTTTTTCTCCCTTTCTTAGTAAACAAATAGCTACACATAAGTATATATTTACGCGGACAGCTTTTAGCTTCGATTTTGTACTTGGCCCTTTATCTAGTTATTGTTGAGATGCGCAAAACTGGCTGACCACCCCTGGAATTCACTTCATCGGGTATGAAGGCTAACCCTCTTCTAGTCCAGATTTAAGCCCACTGGATTATAAGATATGGTAACATTTGAAGGAGAAAGTCTGCGCTAAATCTCAATAGAATTTGTAGTCTCTCAGACCAATTTTCTTATACACATTTTCTTGATCTGTTAACCGATTTTCTTTATTGAAGCTACTTCTTTTGGCGATTTTGGAAAAATGATGAGAGTGAATGTTTACAATGCGCGCGCACACCGACACCTAAACGCGACACCATGACGTTGGTTCCTAATTGTCTGCCAAATTTTCGTGAGAACTGATTCTAGGTAGTTATTGAAATATATATAAATCGAGATAAAAGCTAATTTTTATATCATAATTTTTTTAAAAGTTTTTTTTATAAATTTGTGGTTAACTGTCAGTATGTATTATTGTAGTTTGTTTATATTATAAATTATATATTATTATTTGAGAAATAGTTCATTATATTACATTTGGATATCTTAGTTGATTATGTATACATATATATATATATATATATATATTTTTAAGCTAAGCAAGTATAACTTCTTACGTGCATATGTAAGTAAGGTCGGGGTGTAAGGGGTGTCGAATAACATCTAAGACTTGAGACACTCAAGCCAAAATCACCTGCACGTGGTGCACCCTGTTGAATAACGAACGAGGCAATGGCGAAAGCGGGGTGGTAGGATTTTACAGCCTGACTAGGTCGCAACCACCATGTATATGGCGAAAAGCCCGTCATAGTAATTCGCTTCTGCGAGTCGCGTTTCGTGATCAGCCTGTGCATATCCAGCTTTTCGCAGGCTGGCATGACAGCGGTGACCGCCGATGGATAGTGTCTCACTCGGTGGTCGCCATTGTTATTGGAATGTACTGTGCTTACCATCAGGCACGGTGCAGTAATTTTGCCGTTCTACATTAAAAAAAAACATTAGTAGGTTTATAGGGTTAACAAAAAAAAAGGAAAAGCCTTTTTAAAGTGAAACATTTTTTTCATTGGCTCAGATTTTTTCGTCCATCTATCGCATGTCACGTTACAGCCGACCGCGGAGTAGGGTTAAATTGAAAGGCGCTGATCAGAGCAGCCAAGATTAATATGGCAGCTCTCATGACTCGATTAAAAATGTTATAATGATTTAATTAAATATCGTGCTCAGTTTTCAACATGCGTCTATCATCTGAATGATTGTATTTATTATTTACTTTGTATTCTAATACCCAAATTGAAATTAAAATTTTTGGTCAGATATCTTGCCACCAATTTCTTTTTCATTATCTTTCCCATTTTCCAATCATCAGGTAGCAGGCTGTAGTATAAACACACACATACTCGCGCAAACGCCTTGCGCCACTTGAACGAAACAGCAGGAGCAAGCATATATTTTCGCCGCGCGGTTCAAAGAGCGGGATATTATTTCCTCTCCTACGCCACGCCCGCGGTTTACTCTCCCTCCGTTTTACGAATTTTCGATCAGGTCACGTGTCCTGACGCGAGTTTAATATTTTTTTACCCATCTCAAAAAGTGCACAAGGCCGTTAAAAAATTTTGTCACGTCAAAAATTTTCACTTGCCTCGTCGTTTCATAAAACCACTATGGACTATTTGATTTTTAGAACATATTGATGAATTATAGTCGAATTTCGTCAACTAGAATAGTTGTTCTCAACCTACTTTCGTGTTTCGCAAGCACCTGTCAAGTGTGTCGCGACATTTACAAACTCTCATTTCCGTTCACTTTATATGATCAAAAATGTTGTATGTAAATTTGTATAAAGTGGTAAAAAACGTTTGAGAATCGCTGTCCTAGACGATTACTGCTGTATGTAGTTGTGTGTGTGTTGGGTATAAACAAAAAGACATGAATTAACGAACCGTGAGTTAACATGTACGCAAATGTTTTAAGTTTGTCTTTTATTTATTTAGCATAATACTTCTTCAATATCTATACTAATATATAAAGCTGAAGAGTTTGTTTGTTCGTTTGGTTGAATGCGATGATCTCGGGAACTACAGGTTCTATTTGACGGAAAAAAGAAAGTGCTCGCCGCTCTGGGATAAATAAATTTATGTCGTTTAAACTAACGGCGGGCAGTGAATTTTTTTTTTTCAAAATATTAATTATAATAATGATTAATGCATGTTCCCAAAAAAAAATCATAATTTGAGAGAGAAGTCATTACAATTTTCATTTGTTTATTTAAAAGGTTATTAACAACTAGCTGTACCCGCTGCTCCGCCCGGGTTTTTTAAAATTGTTTTAAAGAAATATAAAATTGTAAGACCATCTACAATTATAGAAATGCTCTTTTAAAACAATTGTAAGTACGACGCGCACGCCACCTACAGTATCATGTAACATATACATTAGATATATAAATACTAACAGTGTGTCCAATGAGGTTTATCATCGACAGTATATTTGGAACCGTAACCCACCATATAACTACCTCAGTGCTCACTTACACTGTATAAGGAACTAAGGACAAAATAACTTAAAATATTATTATAAAGATTTACATTCATATTACATTTAATATACATTGCCATTATTATAATTAAGATTTTGTGACTATACAAAAAATTAACGCTTGTCTGTTCCGCAAGATATTATATTATGGAACTCTTTACGTAATACGGTTATAATCTAAGATCCTATTAGGATGATATCATTAAAATTATTAATAATTATAATGTCGAATTGTAAACAATGAGCTGATAATTATTTATTTTAATCTCTTAATAAAAATAAAGAATGAGTTGAAATCTTGCTAAATTTCACGCAGACAAAGTCGCTGGTAACAGCTAGTCTAAAATAGAATAACCTCAATTACTTTTTATAAGGCTCTCTATCTACCAGTGGAAGTCCCGTGAAAACCGGTCTAACCGTTTTGGAAATAGCACTGCGGGCGAAACCACGGTTAAAAGCTGGTATAAACTAAAATTGCTTGAATTACTTTTTATAAGGTCAGATATCTGTCAATAAAAATTTCGTGAAGATTGGTCCAACCGTTTTGAAGATAGTACTACGAACGAAGCCACGGTTAACAGCTACTCTAAATTAAAATAAACTAAATTACTTTTTATAAGGTCAGCTATCTGTCGGTGAAAGTCCCGTGAAAATCGGTCCAACCGTTTTGGAGATAGCATTGCAGACAAAGCCGCGGTTATTAGCTAGTCTAATTTAGAGTAGCTTAAGTAACCCGCTCTAATTTCAGCTATTTGCGAGTGAAATTCCCATCAAAATCAGTCCAGCCGTTTCGGAGATTAGCCGGAACAAACAGACAGACCGACAAAAATTTTAAAAATTCCATTTTTGTTATCGTAGCGTACAGTAGCGTGTATACTTTCGTACCCAATCAGTAAACAAATTTTATTTTGATATTACATACATACACTTCATTTTTATTATATGTAATAGAAGAATAAGATATGTTAATAAATAAATAATTTAAAATTATCCATTATTTGTTAAGCTGTAAGTGCTAAACAAGAAATCCTGAAAATTTCATTGATATATATCTTTTACGGTTTCTCTGTATTATTAAAAGTCTCCAAAATTATCATTTACAAAAATAATGTTGTAACAATGAATATTATAAAGAACCTTTTTTTTTTTTCTCTCGAACTGACTACGCTATTGACCCTGCAGGGTCTTTACAGCTTCACCGGACTAGGTTATAAAGAACCGTTGATGATAGTGACTACTTTATATTGAAATATATTAATTTTAATTCCATGATCAATTGGGTAAAGGGGGGTCCACTTGACGTGATCTTACTCATGTGTAATGTACTCATTAGTATCATGGTTACATTTTTTAGTTAATTTACTGTCCTTGACAAACAGTTATCCGAAGGTGGAACTAGGGAATCGGATAAGTGTGTGGACGATATCTGGGCTTGATAATGGAATTAATATAAAGACCAGAAAATCCAGGCATATCCACCCGCCCTACTTTTGGTAAAATTTGACAAAAATCATAAAAGAGAAAAAAATGTCCGAGCGAGAATTGAAGTTTTATTTTATATCTTACTAGGCAAACGAACAGATGGGTCACCTGATGTTGAGTAATAACTACCGTCTATAGACACCAGCAACATCAGTGGAGTCGCAAGTGTGTTACCAGCCTGTGTCGGGGGAATGGCGGGGGAGGAAGAGGAAGGAGAGAGGAAAAACGGGAGGGGAGATGGGCCTCCGGTAGTCTCACTGACCGAAGGAAACGCAACAATGCAAGCATTGTTACTTCACGTCGGTTTTCTGTGAGAGGGTGGTACTACGCCGGGCGAGCCGACCCATTCATGCTGAAACCAGTAATAGCTTCGGCGTGGCTTTACCACCTACAAGTACGTTGATCGCTACATTTATTTATTTAACATTTACAATATCTTCTAATGATGCTGGCGGTTGTTTCTGTTCTTAAATTAGGGCTGGTGTGGTAGTTGTGTTTTCCGTTCTTCCGATTGAACCACTCATTGCACCTCCTAACCTTAAACCTCGTTGTTCAAATGTCTGTGTTTGATTCTTCTCATTTGGATAAAATTCACGGCGATAACCTATTTAGAAATAATAAATATTATAATAAAAATGAAATAAAAGCCAATCGGTTTTATTATATTCAAAGTATTGAACGTTACCTAACCTATCGAGTATCGTTCTGTTACGCGAAATACCCCTTTTTTTATTTACGTGGGGAAATCCTTTATGGATACGCCACCCTCTCGGGGGAGAGAGTGGGTTATGTCCGACTCGCACGGACTAAAACCCCACGGTGTACCGTCCGCCGCATGGTAACGCGAAATACCCCTACTATTCCAAATACCGTTCTAGCTGTTGATCTGGCTATAACTCTTACGAACTCCGAGATTAAATAGGTCTTCGAGGTCGGACCTCAGAAGTCCAAGTACCTGGAAACTAACATGATCGAGGAATGGCCGGTTATAACTAACCTACATGTTGACACGTCCACGTATAACAGACCAAGAGGGTATGTCGGCATACAATAGAGGGAGCATATATATCATGTATCTATACATAATTATAATAAGAATATTAATCTAAGGAGTCTGTACTTTTTCATTTTAAGGAGTCGGTAATTTTTCATTTTTAGAAATGTCTGTCTGTCTATCTGTCTGTTTGTATGAACACGCATCACTGCTAAAGTATTGAGTTCACGATAAAACCCCATCAAGAAAATCATAAAGCGTATCTTCGAATATAACTTTAAAGTATAAGTATAAGTAAATAAATGGATTTATTTTATGTTTTTATATCATAGGAAGCAAACGAATAGGCGGAACACCTGATGTTAAGTGATCACCATCGCCCATATACACTTGCAACACCAGAGGAGTCGCAAAATGTTTCGGGGTAATCTCTGGATACTACTGATCCGATTTTGAAAATTATTTCACTGTGAGAAAGGTATATTAGATTACTTGTTAGTTAAAGAAATATATATTATGTAGTTAATGGAGCTTGAAGGAGAAGGTCAAAGGAGCAACCCAGGCGATACCGGGAAGACGTTTCTTGCCAATATATATAGGATAGTTTGGAGTCACAATTGGACCCGATAAGTTTCGCTACAATCGGGTTCTAGGGTTTTTACGATTTTTCGAGCTTGTAAATAAAATTGGAACCGGTAATAACCTATTTGGTACAGACGAAGTTGCACGGGTCGGCTAGTAAACCTAAAAAAGTATTTATTTAGATATTATAAATACTAAATACTTACTCAATGGAACATAATAAACTTGTGATAAACTTGAACACACGAGAATCTGTAAATTAAAAGATAATTATTATGCGTTCAATATAGAAGATGGAGATCTAGTTTACTGTTATTTCATACGACGATAACTTTACGTAAATTAAGACCATTTATGACAGTGGTACAATATGTGCGAGGTTAGATCGTGACAGCTGGGAAGTGTAAGTAAGAATATTTTTGAAGGTGGTAGAGCCACGCTGTAGCTATTACTATTTTCAGCATGAATGGGTCGGCTCGTCCGGGGCAGGAACACCCTCTCACAGAAAACCAACGTGAAGTAACAGTGCTTGTATTGTTGCGTTTCGTTCGGTCAGTGAGAGCGCCTGAGAAGCACCTCACTCCCCCTCCCTTCCTCCCCTCCCCTCCCAAAACTCCACTCCGCGACTCCCCTGGTGTTGCAAGTGTCTATGGACGGTGGTGATCACTTAACATCAGGTGACCCACTTGTTCGATTGCCTCGTAACTTGTAAACGGGACGTTTTAATTCAACATATAATGATTGACCTAGGGTCATTTGAGATTGGTTAGACAAGGTGCTGCAGTGATCACCTAACATCAGGTGGGCAGCATGGCTTTTCGCTATTTAATAACGTAAAACAGGCTTCAAAAATAAATTACATATAGCCTCAAAATCAGTTGACGCCATGATTGTGGGCCACATTGCAAGGAATAACTTGTTACACAACGGTTTTAAAACTATTGCTCTCGGCGGCTGATCTTCAATCGGTTTTATAAATTCTAACCTACTTCAAGTAACTTCTTTGGGTATGAAATAGAGTTGCGGAACGGATATTTTTAATATAATACTATATTTCCGGTAACGCTTGGTTTTTGCGAAATATGTGATTAGAGAGTAAATATCACAGCGCGAAAGTAAATATAAAAAATCACTCTCACCAGAAACATGAAGAATACGTGCGTTGTCGCCGCCATTTTGATTTGCTAGCTTCTACGACGAACCACGAATAAAAACTCTTTACATATTATATTATAATTCTGTTTATCTATTATAATTCATGAATTCCTTTTTTCTTATGTATGCGCATAAATTATATGGAAGAAATACATATGGGAAGTGTTGCTAGGTTACTTTTACAATAATGTCCGTTTGTCTGTCTGTATGTTTTTAGTGTTTATGCGAAGCGAACCCCCAAATATAACTGAACTACATAGTTTTCTATTTAGAGTCTATTTTTTTTTTATTTACGTGGAGAAATCCTTTATATATACGCCATCTTCTCGGGGGAGAGAGTGGGTTATGTCCGACGCGCACGGACTAAAACCCCACGGTGTACCGTCCGCTGCATGGTAGGGGCGGCCAGGGATCGAACCTGCCTTCTTCCTGAGAAATCGTCCCTGCGGCAGGCTGGCGAGTGAACTCCAGGCTTCGTCCTACTATAGAGAGACTACTGGGTACACAACCAGTCGTTTCCCCTCGTCAGCCTCACTTGTGCAATGAGGAGATGGGTCCCCCACCCATCCTCTCAGGCTCGGCTGGGTTATGGGAGGGGACGAGCGTTTCAACTTCCCCTCCTTTGACAGAGAGGGCCACTTCGCGGATTCTAACCTAAACCTAAACAAACCGTGACGAAAATGTTTTCTTTTGACTTAAAAATCATTAAGTTGGCAATATACAGAATTACCAATGATTGTTCCGAAATTACATATAAACTTAATACTTTGATCATATATATCTTAGTGACTATGATTTCCGCGGGGAGGAGAAATCACCCCTTTCCCTCTCTGCTCCTATCTCCTTCAATCTTTATATCTAGATGCGAATTTCAAATGCAGCCCTTTAAAACACTTTTAGATTCCAAAAGACTTTATTTAAAAACAAAGTATTCAATAAGATTTACGTGGAAAATGGGTTGATATAGAGTTTAAGATAGAATTTCCTTTTTTTTCTCGGCTGCTAGCTATTTATTTTGGTTTGGTTAGGTTAGACTTGCGAAAAATTAATACACAAGTACTAAAATCACTTATACAGAGAAATATATATGGTATTTTTATAGAAAAATAAAGGAAACTCGAGAGCGGAGGCTAGTTCCTAATTAATTTAAATACTTTTTTATCTTGAATTTACTCATTAATAACTCTTAATTAAATTCGGTTAATTGGCTATTATCACCATCGACTTATTTGTAATTCAAAATATTTCACACTTAGTAATTACAGAATATATTCGATATGGATCGATGAATATTGTGGTTAGGGCTGCCTACTAACACATTATATATAATTTCGGAAGTACGCGACAAATGACTTCATGTTTTTAGACATTTTTTTAATATAACTGTTAAGGATAAGGCTGATAATAAATCAATAGGTAAAAGATGGTGCCGTCTCGAAATGATGCCCCTCTGTGCATCCATTAAAAACGAATGTAAGTATCTATGTTTTGTAAAAATATTTAACATAAAAAGATAAACCTAAGCGAGTTTCATACCGGTTCAACTCCCACATTGAGTATTTTGTTATGGTTTTCATATGTTGATAATGCAACGCTATCGGGACTTATATTGGTTCATTATTTTGTATATTATACATATTATTTTAATATCTAAGGGTGGATCAATATGTGAAACGTCTGGAAATGACGCTCCTCTCTGTGCATCCACGAATAACGAATGTAACTATTTTTTTGTCATAGAAACGAACAGGTGGGTCACCTGACCCTAACAACACCAGGGGAGTCGAAAGTGCGTTGCCAGCCTGTGTTTGGGGAAAAGAGATGAAGGGGGGAGAGGAGAGGAAAGGGGAGGGGACGTGGGCCTCCAGCTTTCTCACTGACCGAACGAAACGCAAAATACAAGCACTGTTACTTCACGTCGGTTTTTTATGAGAGGGTGGTATTACCCCGGACGAGCCGACCCATTCATGTTAAGATTTTATATTTCCAAAAATTAAAGATTAATTACATTTATATTGGTTATTTATTTGCAATTATCTAAAAATCATATTGGACAAAAACAGTGACCGGATATAATTATTCTCGTAAATATACAAATATAACAGCTTCAAAAAATTGTGCTTTGATTTCGTAACATCTGTCTGACACTACGCATCTCATGTGAGTTCATACTCTTTTCTTCCCACTCCCCACCTCGCCGCGTATACCTAAGGCGCGGTACAGCGGTTGCGGTCACACTATGGTACATGCAAGCTTTCAACCTACGGACATCCTAATGACATTCCACTCGACCGCCACCGATTAAAATTGCAAATATGTGGCCAAAACAAAACGAATACATTACTAATTAACGAGCTAAGGCCGCGGCTCCAAACACGTTTTTTTAATAATTGTATTAAAGAAATGTAAAATTGTGAGAATATATACAATTACAGAAATGTTCTTTCAAAAAGATTTGTAAGTTTAAGACGCCACCTACAGCAACATGTAACGTGTACATTAGATATATAAATACTAACAGTGTATCAAATGAGGTTTACCATCAACAACATAGTTGAAACTTTAACCCAAGCTTAGTGCTCACTTACACTATATAAGGAACTATGAAACAATGTCTTATAATTCTTATTATAAATCTATTAGCTGACTCGTGCCCACTTCGTTGGGCGATAATAGGCATTATCAAGCTACAACTTTTCTCTAGAACTCAATTATATATCTCTCATCGTTAAGGCAGCGATCGTAGGAAAAGTTTTTGTTCGATCATTTCTTCGCCGACTCCCCAGATATTACCCCCTACAACCTCACAAACTTTACCTCTTTATAATATTAGTATAGATAACATAATTAGTTAATAGCTTCTGTCCGTGACTTCGTACGTGTGGAATAGTTATTTTAGGCTAAGACGCAGCCCACGGAGCCCTACTTTGTTCCCTCCCAGCCGCAGTGGGCTGGGGATCGAAACGGCACCGTGGCGATCGTGGCTGGTAGGGGTTCGTCCCTGGCGGCAAGAGAAAGTGGGGTCGGGTTCGTGACAGCCGTCTGGGGAGAGTACGCCATTGTGGGGGCGTATTTCTCCCCTAACAAGCCCCTGAGTGAGTTCGAGGCGTACCTCGGCTCCCTGCAGGGAGCTGTCAGACGGCTGTTGCCGCTCCCCGTAGTCCTCATGGGGGATTTAAATGCTAAATCGAGGACCTGGGGAGCGGCAGTCACGGACCTGAGGGGCATGGCCGTTGAGGAGTGGGCAGCCGAGTTAGGACTGTCCCTCCTCAACCAGGGGAGCGTCCACACGTGCGTGCGATGGAACGGGGGGTCGGTGATAGACGTTTCGTTCGCCGCCCTGACCGTCGCGCGCCGTGTCCAGGGGTGGAGGGTGCTTGAGGAGGTGGAGACCTTATCGGACCACCGATATATCAGGTTCGAGGTCTCCACCTCCCACGCCGGAATTGGCACCCGCCCCCGGAGAGGCGCGAAGTTCCCCTGTTGGGCGATGAGCCGCCTCAACCGCGAATTAGCGGAAGAGGCGGCCATCGTCCAGGCGTGGGCCATGCCCCCCCCAACAGGAGCTGATATCGACGCATCCGCAGCCCGCCTCCGTGGAGCCCTCACGGAGGTCTGCGACGCGTCGATGCCGCGGAGCGTACACCGCCCAGACAAACGGGCGGTGTACTGCTGGTCGCCGGAGATCGCCGATCTCCGAGCGGCCTGCTCAGCGGCCCGGCGGCTGTTCGGACGCAGCCGCCGACGCCGACACCGGGACCCGGAGGCGGAGGCCCGGTTGTATGGCAGCTACAGGGAGTGTAGGAAGACCCTGCAGGCTGCCATCAGCCGGGCAAAAGAAGCAGCATGGGAGGAGCTGCTCCAAACGCTGGAGGAGGATCCTTGGGGGCCCCCGTACAGGGTCGTACGAAAGAAGTTACGGTCCTGGACGCCCCCGGCGACGGAGACCCTCCGGCCGGAGGTGGT
>MU158966.1:733390-784741 GCA_015888305.1 Antheraea pernyi
CACCGGTTACTTTACGTAAAACGCGGTTTTGAAGAACCTGCAACTTATGAAAATTATCTTTCGACATATGCGCAAAAACGGGACTGCTATATGTCATCACGGGACGGATACACGTTTTATACAAAGTGAGCTTGTGTCTGAGGGACATCTTACTCCTATGACAAAGCAACAGATGGAGGCGACCCAAGACCATACGAGGCTTTGTTTCGCACTGTATCTATATGTGACTCGAAATTTAAATGTTTATCTAATGTAACACCGAGATATTTGACCTCGTCGGCCCAATATATCGGTATCGTATAGCCTGATGGGGTCGAGGTTATTACTACGTCATAAAGGATCGAAAAGTATCGCGGCACTCTTATCAGGATTATCTTCTATGCGCCATCGACGAAACCATTCACCGAGTGTGCAAACGGCCTTTTCGATGCGCTTCCTAAGAAAGTCCGACCGCAAGCTGGAAGTGTAAATAACGGTATCGTCAGCATAGCAACCTACTTCGACCCGTTTAGACCGAGGTAGGTCACTGATGAACAGATTGAAGAGCGAGGGCGCGAGTATGGAGCCCTGTGGCACACCTGAGCGTATCGGGTGGGGCAGGGATAGTTCCCCCCCCATCCACTCTAAAGCGGAAAGTCCTATCAGTGAGATAATTAATTTATAATTAACTTTTGCTCTGTGTATACATATGGGAGTAATTATGTATGTATGTATGTCATATATGTATTTATTTTATTATAATATTGTATACATGTATATATTTATTTATCCATTCAATTCTATCGTGTGTCTTTATGACACCCCCTGTTTTTTTCTCTTTTTTGTTTTTTATAATCTCAATTTAACACGAATGAAACTGCGAATATTCACATAAGTCTAATCAAATCAAAACAAAAATACTTAATTCAGTTTAGGCCCTAATAAGGCGCTTATGAACGTCAAAACTACAACCGGTTCGGAAAATAACCCAGTCGAGAAGAACCGGCAAGAAATTCGATCGGGTACATATTTTTAACATATATATATTTCGAATACATTATACGTTACAATACCGTTTTTAGTGGATGCACAGAGAGGAGTCAATTCCAGACGTCACCATCGTTCGCATATTGATCCACTCTATAATAGCCTTTCGACACTAAAATCTGCTTGACATAGCGAAATTTACAGTCCGTAATAGATGATCCGCATTATCTTATCCCATTACTATTTATCTTGATTTTAAAATGTACGTAGTTGCGTATTTTCCTAAAGATATGGATTTTATGTGATATCCATTAGATATTAGTCATTTTGGATGCCCTTCAGATGTTATTAAAGTTATTTCAGTCAATAGTATTTTATTTTTGAAGTGAAACTTCTTTAGGCGCAAGAGTTTAAAATTTTTACAGATGTAACGTCACGCAGGTATGCAACGGAAGTGACGTCATTTGCAGTGAACGGAGATTTTTCATCAATTTTTTTTTTAATATTTTTTTTAATTATTATTATTTTTTTATTTCTAAAGTTTTAGATTTGTGTAAATATAAACAAGACTTATAAATTAGTTCGCCAAAGAAGTTTCACTTCTGACATGTGTACTTTGTACGCACGCACTTTTTTTTATACGATAGGAGGCAAACGGACAGTTGGGTCACCTGATGTTAAGTGATCACCACTGTCCATAGACACTTGCAACACCAGGCGAGTCGCAAGTGCTGTCACTGACCGAACGAAACGCAACAATACAAGCACTGTTACTTCACGTCGGTTTTCTGTGAGAGAGTGGTACTATCCCGGTCGAGCCGACCCATTCATGCTGAAACCATTAATAACTTCAGCGTAGCTCTACCCCCGTTAAAAGTAGAAGTTCAGTAGGATATAGAATAGAGTTATTCCCCACACATTATAAAACAAAGTCCTCTACCACGTCTCTCTGTCTGTCTGTCTATTCGCGATAAACTGAAAAAGTACTGAACGGATTGTCATGCTATATAACTGCATAATTGCATGCTATGTAACTATATGTGAGATCTACAGGCAATATTAAAATTGATATAAGAATTCCTCCGACTCCTGATTTCATTCTTCATAAAAAAATTGGCTAAATACCATTTTAGCAAAGCAATATTCCTATTTATGACATAAAAAAACCTTACCATTGTAAGCATTGTTTGATCTATTGAAACCGTAACCATTGTTTATTAATTTATGGAGTGATTTTTGTATAACGACAACACGGTATCAGCGATAAGACGCTGAGCTGAGTTTGAATATCTACGTTCTTTTTAATATTATTTATGATCGGAATTTGTTGTTTTTTTGATGACTTCAAAAATATTGACGTTTAAAAGTGGTTAGTAAGACTATTTATGTACCGGAGCAATAAATCCGTTATTATTTCTGCAGCTTTTCTGAGTTGAACACGTGAATCCTTCACTATCAACAACATTTATACAGAGAAACGCACAATTTAGGCATTATGGATAAGGCGCTTCTTAGTATCAATCGCTTGGGCTTCGCGAAATACGTTATTCGGAGGCGAGGTTGGACTACATATGTTAAACAGGTACTAAATAAAGTGAAGTTGTACGCAATAAGAAAACGAAAACGATAGCAACTTTAATATTGATTACGATGGTGGTAGAGCCACACTAAAGCTATTACTCGTTTCAGCATGAATGGGTCGGCTCGCCCGGGGTAGTACCACCCCCTCTCACAGAAAACCAATGTGAAGTAACAGTGCTTGCAATATTTGCATTTCGTTCGGTCAGTGAGAGCGTCGGAGGCCCACCTCCCTTCCCCTTCCCCCTTCGTTTGCTTCTCCTCCTAACCTAGGCTGGCAACGCACTTGCGACTCCCCTGGTGTTGCAAATGTCTATGGACGGTGGTGATCACTTAACATCAGGTGACCCACCTGTTCGCTTGCCAACAATGATATAAAAAAAAATTGATGAACGGTTATTTAGGATGTTAATTTATTTGATTATAAAAAAGTTTCAAGGAGTCAAGAGTTGTCGTGTAGCTTCACCGGATATCAATCCGATGTCCGCAGGTTCTAACCCGCGTATGTACCAACAAAGTTTTCGGAATTCGAGTATATTTACTGATTTCGATTGGTAATATTATTGGGTGACGGAGAAGGGAAACATCATGTTAAAACCTGCACATGTAGACGAGGATGTTGAAAAATATACAATTGGAATTGGAATATTCTTGGAATTTGAAGTCGTCAATAAGGTGTGGACTGGCACGGGTGTTTTCGGGGTGTAAGGGGTGTCGAATAACATCGTAAGACTTGAGACACCTTAGCCAACCTTACCTGCACGTGGTGCACCCTGCGGAACAACGAACGAGGCAATGGCAAAAGCGGGGTGGTAGAGTTTTTCAGCCTGACTGGGTCACTACCACCATGTATATAGCGGAAAAGTCCTTCATAGTGATTCGCTTCTGCGGGTCGCGTTTCGGGATCAGCCTGTGCATATCCATCTTTTCGTAAGCCAGCATCACAGTGGCGACCGGCGATAGTTTCTCTGTCGGTGGTCGCCATTGTTTTTGGACTGTACTGTGCTTACCATCAGGCGTAGTGCTGCCATTTTGCCGTGCTATTAAAAAACCTTCTTTCAGAAAGAGGCCTATGGTAATGCAGTGGGTCTGTTACAGGTTGACGACGATGACGTTGAAGAGTTAAACTTGGTGCAGCTTAATCCAGGCTTAATAAACGCATTAAGGACACCTATTTTTACCTCAAATCACCAAATAAAGTAAATAAATATTGTAAAGTAATAGCGATCGGTCATTAACTATCTTCAAATTATACCTCTAATTCTATTTGTAAGTAGTCGTATGTCTGTCGTGACCATTCAATACCAGGTGACCCGCTTGTTTGTTTAATACGCTCTTATCGCAACAATAGTTAAGTTGACACTGTTGATAGTTACTGATAAGTTTAGAGTGAGTTATGTCAATTACATTCCCTAGGTATTTTTCCATTGTTGAACTAGATATGTAAATGTCTGATTCATTAAATACCTAACATTCTCTTACGTTGGACCAAAAATAAAAATTTTAGACTTACCCGTATTTAGCGAAGTTTGTCCACATCGTTGTCATAGTGTCAATCACATATTGGTCTTCAGAACTTGGCTCACCGCTCATATAATCCGATGCAAATAAATAACCAAGCTCATCACCGTGAGATGCTCCAGTACTGTTAATATTGTCAATAAGCTTCAAAGCATTCCTATCACCCTCATAATAGAATATATAATAGTAAATTGACTTCGCTCCTTCATTCAAATACTGTTTGATTGTCCTTTCTGTTGGGTGGTTATAATTGAAATCTGATTCGAAATCAAGTAGTTGGTCTTTAAGTGATTCGTCAATCTTTTCATCACCTACATAGAAGTGCTTAACCAAATCTACCATTTCATCATCGATTAAATCCAAGCCGGATGTGAGACGATCTTTGAAGGAATACGTGTCAAATACTTCTGCATCAGCGTTACCAAATTTGTAAAGCATCTCTTGGCTATTGTATCCGAATATAATTGGCATATTTTTAACCTTCGTTGATCTTATATTGAATGGATAATCGGTGATAAGTGCACCTTCATAATCGTTCTCAATGCAAGGTTTGGTTTCAGGTTGAACGGTTCCAACGTAATTCGATATTCCGAGTTCATATGACGCTCCAGATACTAAACGGACATCTTGGCTCGCCAGAAATTTGAGGGCATCTTCAACGTCATTCGTCTCGAAGCCTAATTTCTCGGCAATTCTGATAGGTACTGTATTATCTGGTTTGGCTAAACGCCACGGGGAAACCACAGCACCACTCTGTATGATCGCTTTGTCGTATAATTTCTCATTGTCAGCTAGAAGGTGTAAATGAACGGACTTAGCCCCAGCGCTTTCACCGAATATTGTTACTTTGTTCGGGTCACCGCCGAATGACTGAATGTTTTCGTTAACCCATTTTAAAGCTAAGAATTGGTCTTTCAACCCCTGGTTTCCAGATACAGTGGGGTTATCTAAACATAAGAATCCGTAAGGGCCGAGGCGGTAGTTAATGGAGACTATGATAACATTATGTCTGATAAGAAAGTCGGGAGCGAATTGCACTCTGTTACCGCTGCCCTCGATGAACGCTCCACCATGGAGCCATACCATTACTGGCAGGCGGTTCTGCGATGTCGCCGTGTTAGGCACGTATACGTTTAAACGCAAGCAGTCAATGGTTCCAACAGCGACGTTTTTTTCCACTTGAGGGCATATTACAGAATCATCGAACGCTTCAAAGGTACCGTCGAAGGATGAATGAGGTACAGATGGCTAAAATTATAAATTAATTTAACAAATTATACTAGCTAGTTATAGTGGTCTGTGTTTGTATATCCAGCTGCAATCTGAATTTCGCTATTGTAAGTATGAAAGAGGCGATTGAAGACAGCTCACCATCTAAGAGTGGTAAAGCCACGCTGAAGCTATTACTGGTTTCAAAATGAACGGGTCGGCTCTTCTTCGGGTACTACCACCCTCTCATAGAAAACCGACGTGAAGTAACAGTGCTTGCATTGTTGTGTTTCGTTCGGTCTTCGATCGTTCGGCCCTTCCCCTAAACACAGGCCGGTAACGCACTTTCAACTCCCCTGGTGTTGTTAGTGTCCATAGACGGTGGTGATCACTTAACATCAGGTGACCCACAAGTTCGTTTGCCAGTTACGACATTAAAAAAAATCTCTTTACGTTGCTTCATAGACTACTTACAATTGGATGACGTTCAAAGTTTAGGGTTTTGGAAAGAATACTCCTTGTTTTACTACATTAATAACAGATCCTATTAATTCAGACTTTGTTTACTAAAATCAAAAATATTTTATTCAATTCAGGCCCTAAGAAGGCACTTATGAACGTCAAAACTATCACTGGTTCAAGAAAACGACCTAGTCATCGAGAAGAATTGGCAAGAAACTCGATCAGGTTTATCCTCTAGATTCCAGTCAATGGCGCTTCAACTCACAGTCCGGCAAATCGGTAAAATACGTTTGGAGTTTATTATTAAATCTAAAACGTTACTGCTTAAAAAACTGTTACTGGCTTTACTGCGTCTGAAATATGGGACGACCAGTTTGTTACAGTTTCTAGTATTTAGATAATGCTGGTCTTTTAGGGAATTCAGCTTTTCAAAGTTTTTTCGGAAATATATTAAATTATGAAGAAAAATAAAATACATCACTTACGCCAAAAGGATTGCCTTCATCGACAACCGCGTAAGGAATTCCGAGGAACATGGAATATTGCCCATTGTCGGACCGCAAGCCCCTGACCAACCCCTGTTTGGTGTCTACAAGGGGGTCAATCCTTGACAGCCCATATATACATGGGACTAAACACAAAATGGGTATTAATCGTAACATTTTCGTTAAATAAATGATAATTTAACAATTCCTATTGATCTTATAAAAAAATTCTGTTATCAATTTGTTGATAAGTGACATATCGTGCATTGATAAATAATCTCGAGAGATTTAGCCTTGCATCTCAAATTTATCATTATACTAGTTTGTGCCTGCAACTTTATCCTATTAATAATAGATTTGTTGTCTTTTTTATTACGAACTATAGTAGGTAGAATGTTTTTACTGTAATTATTATCCTTATTATCATAATTATTTTGGATTTGCGGATTGTTTTTTTGATTGTAAGTTAAACCCCTGGACTGTCCAGAATTATAATGGTGTAAGTGTACGGCCTGAGTGAATCTGCGTTCGGCGGGGCGTGCAGCGGGGCGTGCATCAGGACGTGCAGCGTTCAACAGCGACTCTCACGCGTCACTCAGGACACCTCCGTGTTAATGCATATGTTTGAAACGAACGCTGCACGGCCCGCCACGCTCGACGCTCGATATAATCGTCCACTCTGGACGTACACTAACTCCATACAAACTAATGTGAACTTTATAATGCACTAGTCAAAAGACTTGTGCAGCAAGTTTAAAAAAATGCCGTATTTATTCCGACATTTAAAAAACTAGAACGATTAATAAATTATGTAATGTAAAATTATAATTAAAAAAAAACTGGATATTTAAAATCACGATCCGCCATTTTAAGATCAGGGTCTTTAAAAATCAGCCGAGGCGTTAATGTTACAATCTTTGTTATACTTTATCGGTGTTATTACAAAAAAAAAATGTTAAATACGTATTAAATACTTGCTTTAAAAAGGTTTCGTAATAAATGTACCGCGCTCGCCCGAGGCAAGGTCGCGTTATCCTTTTTCGCAAGTTTAACCTAACGTAACCAAAGCGAGACAAAAGTGCAAGATGGCGAATTTTTTTTTTCGAACTGCTATTGACCTAGTAAGGTCTTAACAGGTTCACCGGACTACTAAGGCGAGCGCTTAAGGCACTCAGCCGATATTATTTGACAACTAGCTCAAGAGTGCACGGCACACCTCGGCCTGGGCTGTTGCTTGATACATGCAATTCGCGACCTATCTGAGATTACCTAAGCTAAGCTGGCTATTCATACATATATGAGTTGTTGAAACATATATGTGTACCAGGCATCAAGCAAGATGGCGAACATTCAGCGACCGCGGTGCGTTTAATACGAAACCTTATTAAAGCAAGTATTCAATACGTATTTAACTTTTTTGTAATAATACCGTGTACATTTTACCATAATCTCATATTTATGTTAAATGAAGATCTGGTCTGAGATAGTGAATACTCTAAATCTAGATGGAACTGGCCTTCAAATGCAATCGTGAGTAAACACCAATGCTAGATTTTTAACTTGAGGTTGGGTGATAACTTGCCCGGCGGTATTAGAAAAAACCTTACCAACATGAAAAAATAAAAAATAACGCTAGTAACTCTATATAAAAATGCTTACTGATATGCTTCGATCTACAATAACTAGATAACGGGTCGGCGCGAAAAATACGTCTCGGTAAATAACACCTCACTTGAAATGTGAGCTTTTAGTTTGTTTAGTTTGTTTGAAACACAGCCAATGTAAGCGCGTTTCACATGCCGCAGTGTATTCAAAAGATGCAAAAATAATACCGGAAAAAGTAATTTAACGGCCGGAGTATCGTATTTTCGCTAAATACATGTTGAATAAGTTATATTTTAAGCTTTAAACTAAAAAATTATATCAAGTTTTGAACAAAATTACCGATTTTATACCTGTGGTACAAATGTTTGGCCAAGGCTCGCCAACCACGCACAATAACGGGAAAAGTACTTTATTCATTGCGTGTTAAGGTTGAATTCACACTAAATGTTATTTATGTTGTCTTTTCATTTGTGACGGGAGTAACTTATTGCTTTGCTCGTTTTATCGTAAGTATTAGATAATATTTTGAACATTTGTGACTTTATTACTAGGTGTCATGGTTGTAATTAGGTTGGACTTAAAATTGTTTTAAAACTTTTTTCCTCCCTTTCTTAGTAAACAAATAACTACACATACGTATATATTTACGCGGACAGCTTTTAGCTTCGATTTTGTACGAGTTTATACAAGTTATTGTTGATCGAAGGTGAAATGCATAGAAAATATAATAGAAAGTGTCTCCATTTCCAAGTAAAACTTTCGTTAAAATCAGTTTGCACCATTCGGAGATAAGCCTGGACAAACAAACAAGCTCATAATTTTCATATATACATGTCGATTAAAACTTCTATCAATGCTTGAATGAAGAAACTTGGTTTTTGTTATAATATATTGGAGGTAATCTCAGATACGGTTATTGGATTTAAAACTAAATATAGTCTATGCGTTTAAATACTTGTGTCGGGTTATGGAACGTTTATTTAAGGATACTGTGTCAACACGTATGGGTTCCTTATGGCTCCATCTCGTTATTGAACGTTTAAAACAGTACACCTAATAAAAGGTTAAATATGGTTCATTCCATTATGGCCATATACTTATTATTAATCACGTGGAAAAGTTTGTGTTATATAACACGCAGCGGAAGCACTCAAAAGGAAAAAAAAAACGATTTTGAATAATTCTTCATTGGTGCTTCGTTGCTATTGGTCTTAGCGTGATGATATATGGCCTTCCTCGATAAATGAGTTATCTGAAACCGAATGAATTATTCAATTTAGGCCTTAGTAAGACGCTTATAAACGTCAAAACTATCACCGGTTCGGACAAACAATCCATTTATCGAGAAGAACCGGCAAGACACGGGAATGTTTGTTTGTTTGTCACGCACTCAACATATAAAAATATAGGGTTTTACTACTACTTTTACTAAAGTATTGTTCCTGAGGCATAAATCGAGCGAAACCGCAAACCAAGGCTAGTTTTATATAAAGTTTTAAGGGACTACGATTTTTTTACATAATAACAGTATTGTGTTCCGGGATCAACAGAAATATATCCAGTAATCGAAAGAAATGGATAACTGTATTCATAAGAAACTAGCCACAGTGACTCTCTTTTGTTTTATTATTCTTTAAGTTCAGCTAGTAACAGTCAGTTGATACTGAAGAAGATATTTCAAAAAGCGGTATGACAGCTGTTAAGAGTAATGTTTGTCATAATAACAGTATTGTGTTCCGGGGTCAACAGAAATATATCCAGTTACGAAAGAAATGAATAACTGTATCCATAAGAAACTAGACACAGTGACTCTCTTTTGTTTTATTATGCTTTAAGTTCAGCTAGTAACAGTCAATTGATACTGAAGAAGATATTTCAAAAACCGGACTGACAAGACGTAGTATAATAAATCTCTGGGAATAATAGTAGAATTTTACAGTCGCTATGTTTAATTTTTCAATTTGATAACCAATTATTATAGAATTAATGAATTTCCGTAATAAATTTGCCTTTTAAATTTAATTTAATGTAGATAATCTGTTATAAAATTGTCTGTCTAAAAACTAGTCTTGATTTAAAACTGAACTTGTTTATACCTGACCTGTATGAATTGCGAATAATATTAAATATAGTATACACCATTATATGTCAAATCAAATGGAATATTAATTACTGAATATAAAATTATACAATTAATTTATACCTATCAATATAGTTTGACCTTTAAATTCAATTATTATTTATTTACACAAAACTGAGTACGAGGAACAGAAGAGCCATGTATAAAAATTCACCCCGCGTAAAAAATTGAACATGTATGAATTATAAATATCATACATTTTTTTGTCTATTTTATCTCAAATTAGATACTTTATTGATTATGGAAATTAATACTATATAAAGACGGTATTGAGAGCTACAAATGTATTGGGATTGTAATATTAAAATTTATGTTTAAAATTGAATGAATATTTAATTGCACTTTTTGTTTGTAAACTGGCGAACTTAATGATATAAAGCATTTTCTTACAGCTAACCAGCGGTATTGTTGTTAATCAAATAGTTTTGTAAGTAGTGCAGAGGTAAAATATATATATATAAATAAATAAATAAAAAAGTAGATGAAATTATATATATACACGTATACACATACGCATATGCGCATACGTATACACATATACATGTAATTTGTATGTAATAATAATAAAATAAATGGTACTTGTGTATTAAATGCACCGTGCTCGCCGACCGCTACCGCGGATTTCGCAAATCTAACCTAAGCTTTTTTTTTATGTGGGGATATCCCTTATGGATACACCACCCTCCCAGGGGAGAGGGTGGGTTATGTCCGTCTCGCAAGGACTAAAACCCCATGGTGTACGTCTACTGCTAAGTTGGGGCGGCACGAGATCTCTATAGACTTCATCATGCCGCCCAAGCGGTTGGCCCAGCAGCGATATTGCTACCGCCGGGCCTCGTCCTGTTAGGAGACAGCCGGGTACACACCGGCCGTCTCCTCCGTCCGCCGGACCTGTGCACTAGGAAGATTGGCCCCCCGACCCATCTTCCCTAGGTCCAGCTACGGTGGGAGGAGGCGGTCAAACTGCCGGAGAGGGTTGGCGGAGAGGGTCACTTTGAGGATCTTGCTCACGGACCCTCTCCGCCGCCTCCTTCTGCGAGACGACTTCCTCGCAGAAGGAGGCCATTGCATTCCAGTTATCCTCACTACCGAGCATGGCCACAACCACGCTCGGCAGTGAGAGGTCTTGCCCTACCGCCGCAGCCAGAGTGCGACGTTGCTCCTCCCACGCAGCACACTCAGACAGAGTGTGCTGCGCGGTGTCCGGGTCAATGCCGCACTGATGGCATACGGCGGTCGGCTCCCTGCGTGCTATCCGGTGCAGGTACCAACCGAAGCAACCGTGCCCAGTCAGGACCTGCACCAGACGGAACGTCAGAGAGCCCCATCCTCTATTGCACCAATCTGGCAGGATCGCGCGTCCGCCAGGTCCCGCCTCCACCTTTCTGCCACTTCGTCCCTAGCTTCTCTCCTCCTTTCCTCTATTTCTCTCTATTATTGATATACGGTGGCAAGCACCTCCGCCTCTAGCTCCCAGGGAAGGGAGCCGGCCAGCACCATGGCCGCCCCCGAGGACACCGTGCGTAAGCTAACCAAACGGAGACGAAAACGTTTTGTTTTAACTTAAAAACCATCAAGTTGGTAATATACAAAATTACCAATGATTGTTCGGAAATGACACATAAATTTAAAACATTGATCATAAATATCTTAGTAACTATGACTTTCCGCGGGGAGGAGAAATCACCCCTTTTCCCGCTACTTCCCATTCGCTTCAAGCTTTATATCAAGATGCGAATTTCAAATGCCGCCCTTTCAAACACTTTTTAAATTCCAAAAGACTGTATTTTAAAACAAAGTATACAATAAGATTTAAGTAGAAAATGGGTTGTATATTGTTTTAAATAGAATTTCCTTTTTTTTTCTCGACCGCTTGCTTTATTATTTCGGTTAGGTTAAGTTAGACTTGCGAAATATATATACACGGGTAAACATACATACATACAAATGTATAATAATAACATAGATAATAAAAAATATATACACATAGCAAATATTAATTAAAAATACAAACTGTAAAATCACAGTCACTCTGCCTCCTGTTTATCAAATAAATAGTGGTGTAATTGCATTTTAAAGCTATTGATCGTGTCAATATCTTGAATTCGATGCGGTAACGCGTTCCATAATCGTATGGCAGTTGTGTGAAGGAGTTGGAATATAATCTATGCTGAGGAATCTCAAGAGTTTTGCTGTGTGCCGAACCAAGATCACGACCGTGAAGAATATAAACCTATGAAGAGAATTCTTCTTGGTTACTAATTGAATATATTTAAGGTCAACCTGTGTGAATTATATATATCACGAAATCACTGTACCCTTTTTTTTATGTCATTGTAGGCAAACGAACAGGCGGGTCACCTGATGTTAAGCGATCACCGCCGTCCATGGACAATAGCAACACCAGGGAAGTCGCAAGTGCGTTGCCAACCTATGTTTGGGGGGAGGGGGATAGGATAGGGAGTTGGGTTAGGGGAAGGGGAGAGGGGAGTTGGGCTTCCGGTGCTCTCACTGCAAACCAGACCCATTCATGCTGAAACCAGTAATAGTTACAACGTGGCTCTACGACCTACACCCTTTTAAAATTTAAATTTTAAATTCATGTTAAATAGTACATTGATTACAGATATTGATATCATACCACTGAAATATTTATTTTAAAGCTACAACTGTATTTAGATTTTTTAATTTAATTAACTTATATTCCATAGTATGTTTAAATTTTATGTTTAAAAATTCATCGCAACTTAAAACCGAACCTGTTTAAACTCAGCCTGTATCTATAATATAAAATGAATATTCCTCTTTGTTTGTTGTGCTTAGTTTATTATAAATGATAAATATTATAAAGGTATATAAAGAGAGAAAGGTTGGTAAATTATCAGTTAGCAAGATGAATTTATTAGTGTTATCTCTTATCATAGTTGCGGTCTACGGTGATGAGCAGACTTGGTGAGTTACTATTTGAAGTTCTTATTGGATATATCTGAATCACATCTGAATATTTTAGCCCTGCAAAATAAATATTGGAATGAACTATATCTTAAGGAAATTCTCTTGATCGATGCTTGCCGTTGTGGAAGTATCACTTAAAAACTTGATATAAATATATCAAGTTTTTTCGGATTCACTACTTAAATGTAATTTGTCTTTATATAAAAAACACTAGCCACTGCCCGCGACTTCGTCCGCGTGGAATAGTTTGGGCCAACGCTAACACGCAGCGGAAGCTCTCAAGTGGTAAAATGAACCCCGATTTTGAAACATTCTTCATTATTGCTCCGCTACTATTGGTTTTAGCGTGATGATATATAGCTTATAACCTTCCTCGATAAATGAGCTATCTAATGCTGAAAGAATTCTTCAAATCGGACCAGTAGTACTTGGGATTACCCCCTACAACGTCACAAACTCACAAACTTTACCTCTTTATAATATTAGTATAGAAATATAGATATATGAAGATGGCATCGTTTAATATAAAGTTTTAGAATACCATGAATTTTATAAATACTACGCGTTCAGTAATATGTGGTGGTAGAGCCACGCTGAAACTATTACTGGTTTCAGCATGAATGGGTCGGCTCGTCCGGGGTACTACCACCCTCTCAAAACCGACGTGAAATAACGGTGCTCGCATTGTTGCGTTTCGTTCGGTCAGTGAGAGCACCGGAAGCCCAACTCCCCTCTCCCCTTACCCTAACACAACTCCCTATCCTATCCCCCTCCCCCTAAACATAGGTTTGCAACGCACTTGCGACTCCCCTGGGGTTGCTAGTGTCCATGGACGGTGGTGATCACTTAACATCAAGTGACTCCGTGAACACCTGTTTGTTTGCCACCTATGACATTAAAAAAAATGTGTTTTTGTGGCGAACTGGGGCAAGCGGTGTGTCGCTGCGAGGTTCAATTTATGTGGGACAGTGCAGGAGCCAAAAATTTGTTACCTTTTAGCAGCACCCGAGACACGTGTACAGGGGAATGAGAGGTACACTTCCCGCGGACGTGAGTAACATCACCTCCCCGCAGACAAATGAAAATCGAAATCGAAAAGTTTATTTATTTATTTTAATTAACATTATTTATTTTAATTGTAATTACTTATAAAATCGCTAAACAAGCAATTGCAATGATAAATTCAACAATAATATATTTTCTAATAAACTGCGGGAAAATGGAACATGCCCCGTGGTTATGGAATCGAAGTTTTTTATAAATCTGTGTGTCTCTTCTCCGTCCTCTCTTGGGATTCTCCGTTCAGTTTGTAGAAGAGATCCCAGAAAGCCATCCGTTCATGGAACGGTCTGGTCAGTAGCGACATTTGAGAGTCGATTTTAAGATAGTGCTGCGCTGTACGGTTAACTGGGAGCCATTTGACAGGCAGTAAATCGGTTATCTCTGGTGTAGGATCTCTGGAATTGAGGTAAAATATTTTATAAGTACCTAAGTTAGTTCTTCTAAATTACATAACAAGATCCGATGCAGTTTTCAAAGTCGTTTAGAGAATTGAAAAAGTTAAAGCGCCTGAAAAAGATTTCACTTCAAAAACGGATAGGAGACTAGAACTCACAATTACAACACTACATTTTCGGAAACGTTGGTAATTTTGTTAAGTCAAAAGGATTCACTTTATTCTAAGTCTATTTTGTTTTAAGAATTCAATAAATACTATTTAATTATATTTTTAATAGGGTCGTTTATAATTATGTAACTGGTTAACGCGCTTAAAAAAGTTTTCATTTCAAAAACGGATAAAATAGTAGAATTGACAATTGGTTTAAACTTATTTACTCTTACAAGACTACATTGTCAGAAATGTTGGCAGTTGTTACATTCTAAAAGGATTGACCGTATTCTAAGTAAGGTCGTAAATAATTGTGCAACTGTGCAACGCGCCTAAATATGGTTGCACTTTAAAAACTGATATAACCGTAGAACTTACAATTTCTATAGGGTTTTCTTTACTCTTACAACATGCTACATTTTCAGAAACGTTGGCAGATTTATTAATCCAAAAGGATTCACTGTATTTTAAGTCTATTTTGTTTTAAGAATTCAATTAATTTACCTAATTATATTTTAAGTAAGGTAAATAATTATATAACTGTCCAAGGCTTCTAAATAAGTTTTTCTCAATTTATCAACAAGTCTCTTTGCACGTGTTTTATTTTGTGTCGCATAAATAAGCTGAGCAGCTCAATAAAAGGTGATCCGTCAACTTGCTGTCCAAGCGTTTACAAGTCAACCCATCGGACTCGGTTCTTTTATTTTACATACGTCCTTCTGAAAATAGCAGTGTGGTAGCCACGCTGCCACATCTGGCTAAATATTCAAAGCGCCTAAATAAGTTTTTCTAATTTCTAAATAAGTTTGAATAAGTCAATAGAATAGTAGAACTAACAATTGCAATGGAGTTATTTTCTTTACTCTTACAAGATTACGTTATTACAGTGTTAACAGACATAAAGAATTTCCTGCATTTTAAGTTTATATCGTTTTAAGCATCTTATAAATATGTTTTTCTTTTTTTTTTAAACCCCATGGTACCTTCTTACACCTTTTGGCCGGAGAAGCAGGGACTGTCTAATCGACACTACATCTGCTCCACCAACAGGTGTTGGCCCCTCCTAAGGGACCCAAACTGCGGCCTGACGGGTCAAGATGGTGGACCTCTCAAGGGTAAATGAGTGTTACTCCCCCTAACGAACTGTGGGAGTCGCATTAGCATAATGCACCTCCACCACATGGACCTGTGCAGTTTAACTGCCCGGAGCGACGGAAATGCTCGTGTCTATCGCCCCCAGGCCACAACTACGGCGGCCGGAGGTCATCGCCTACCCGGAGTCTAAAAATAAAT
The DNA here is from genome assembly GCA_015888305.1 of Antheraea pernyi. Lineage (NCBI taxonomy): Eukaryota > Metazoa > Arthropoda > Insecta > Lepidoptera > Saturniidae > Antheraea > Antheraea pernyi. The sequence goes on from MU158966.1 coordinate 749,214, forward strand.
AAATATGATCTAATTGTATTTTAACTTCTTCTTCTTCTTACCCTTATCCCACATAAGTAGGGTCGGTACAACATGTTTCTCATGTTGCGGTATATGATTTGGCTTAATTTTTACGATCGGCCGCCTGCCTGACGTCAACCCTCCTTGGGATTATTTTATTGTACCACTGTATCTAATTGTATTTTAACTATGGTAGTAAATAACTAAAACTTACCCATATTTCGCGAAGTTTGTCCACAACGTTGTCATTACGTCGATCATACGCTGATCTTCAGCATTAGGTTTGGCTGGAATTACATCCGAACTGAATAAATAGCCCAATTCATCGACATGACAAGTGCTACTTCTGGTAATATTGCGTTTTATTTTCATATAATTCCTTTCACCTTCGTAATAGAAAACGTAATGATAAATTGACTTCGCTCCGTCGTTCATATACTGTTTAATTGTTCTTTCCGTCGGATAGTTGTAATAGAAGTCTGATTCGAAATTAAGTATTTGTTCTTGAACTGACAGGTCATCGTTCGAATCACTGATATAGAAATGTCTAACTAATTCTACCATCTCATCATCAATTAAATCCAAGCCGGCTGTAAGACGATCTTTAAAGGAATATGTGCTTAACATTTCTTCATCAGCATTACCATATTTATAAAGAGCTTCTTGACTGTTTATACCAAACATAATCGGTACATCTTTGACCTTATCCGACCTTAATTTGAACGGGTAATCGGTGACAAATGCCCCTTCGTATTTATTCTCAATGCAAGGTCTCGTTTCTGCTGGAATAGTGTCGCTAAAATATGATATTTCAAGGTCGTCTGAAACTTTTGTAACTAGATGTACATCCTGCCTTGCTAGAAATGCGAGGGCGTCTTCAAAGTTTTGCGTTTTATAACCTAATTCCTTGGCAACCCTCAAAGGTATTGTATTGTTAGGTCTGGTCAAACGTATCGGAGTTACTGCAACACCGCTTTGTATTATTACTTTGTCATATAATATCTCATTGTCAGTTACAAGATTCAAATGCATCGACTTAGCTCCGGAACTTTCACCAAATACTGTGACTTTGCTCGGGTCACCGCCAAACGATTGAATATTCTCACTGATCCATCTAAATGCTATTAGTTGGTCTTTCAAACCTTGATTACCGGATATAATGGGATGATCTAAACATAAGAACCCGTAAAGACCGAGGCGATAGTTGATAGAGACTACGATAACGTTGTGCCTTACTAAAAAGTCAGGAGAGAACTCTTCCCTGTTACCGCTGAGTCTAAGGAAACCTCCACAATGAAGCCATACCATTACCGCGAGGCGGTCTTGCGGTGTGACCGTTCTAGGTACGTATACATTTAGACGCAAGCAATCAAGGGTGCCGATTGCGGTATTGGTATATTCCGATATATGAGGGCTGTCGATATACTGTCGAGTCATCGAAAGCTTCAAAAGTTCCATTGAAGGTTGTGTGTGGTGTGGAGGGCTGGAAATGAAATTGTTCATAGTTTAATGTTTATTTCTCTTATTGGCTTATTAGTATTTAAAAAAAACTGGAGATAAGTAATTTTTGTTTTGTAGTAGCTAATAACTTCGTCTGCATTGTAGGCGATAGAGCCACGTTGAGGTTATTACTGGTTTCAGCATGAATGGGTCGGTTCGCCCGGGGTTACTACCACCCGACCCACAGAAATACCCACGTGAACTTACAGTGCTTGCATTGTTGCGTTTCGTTCGGTCAGTGAGAGCGCCTGAGGTCCATCTCCCTCCCCTCTCTCCCCTCCCTCAAACCAAAGAAATGAATGGAAAAATTCAATCGCTAATCAAAATAGGTTCTTAATTAGCTGTTTTCATTTACATAGAATTGTAGATTGATATAATATGAATATCTAAAATGCAAATATCTAGATGCAAATGTGGCCATTCGATTTCCGTTCCGCGAGTTAATTTCATGCAAAAACTATATTTTATTAACACTATATTTATCAAAGAATAATAGGAATTTTAATCTTATTTATTTTATATATTATGTATGTAATAATCTATGTAAGCGTATTACTTGATAGCGGTTGTAACTATTTTGCTAATTCTTGTTATGTCTATAATTGTCAGGACGAATTGGACGGAATTGTATGTAAGAAATTGTTTGAAAAATTGAAAAAATTGGGTAAATAAAGTCCATATAAAATATCCATCTATATAAAACAGTCATCTTGAGAAATGTGGACAGAATTGACAGATTATTATACAGTTACTATACTATAAACTAAATAAAGTAAAAATAAAATAAATCTCGTACTTATGCCACGTCTTCATTACAAATTACAATAACTTTGATAGAGTGAATAGATTTTAATGAATCCAAGACTAAATGTTACCCGAGAATCTTCTTCTTCTTACCCTTATCCCACATAAGTAGGGTCGGTACAACATGTTTGTCATGTTGTGGTATATGATTTGGCTTAATTTTTACGATCGGCCGCCTGCCTGACATCAACCCTCCTTGGGATTATTTTGTTCTACCACTGTATTTATGATTATTATTATTATACGAAGTCTGATGGGATCTTTTAGCTTTACAATTTTTCTGTAGGCTTTTGCTTTGGTAAGCTATTTATATTATCTGCTCGAGCGGCACCACCGTTCCGGTTAAAAACGAAGTTCTTCAGGATTATAGTTTGCTTGCTATATTGTCATTTATATGTAACAGAAAACTAGGCAACTTTTGACTATTCCCGAGGATTCGTGGGTTCAGAGTTTTCTCGGTAATAATAATATAATATTTAAATACAATAAACCGATATAATAAAATAAAATATGAAAACTATAATACAATTTAAAAAAAAAGACATATTTTTCGAGAACATGCTTTATAATGTTCTTGGTGAGTTTTTATCGTGAACGCAGTACTTAGCAGTGTTGCGTGTTCATATAAACAGATAGACAGACATTTCTAAAAATGATTGAAATGTATTTTATTACGTATTCCTGGACACCTTCAACGATTTTTTTTACGTAAATCGAAAAAGTACAGACACGTTCGATTTATATTCGTATTATTTGTATATATATACATAGAAAGAAAAGAAAGAAAAATGTCTTTATTGCTGGATAACATCAAAACAACAAGATAAACATATATATACATAGCTTATTAGAATATCCAACAAAGGCACCTCCATTCAGCAAAGTGCTGCAGCATAACTATGGTGGTACTGCAGCGCTGATTTTCAATGGAGACCCTAAGTAATGTACGGACGTGTAGTCGGTGTATTGACAATAAATATAACATAACTTATACATGTAAACAGCTAACAACAACAAAAAGTAAACATCGAAAACAAAAAGATACAAATATTACAAATGTGCCTGTCCAAACAGCTATTCACTACCTCGGTTGCACAATGACCACCATTGAGAATAAAAAAATAAAAAATAATAATAATACAAACATAATAAATACAAGCAAATACATATACAAATATACAAATACATACATAGGTAAGTTAAAATTGTACGTCTACTAAATTGGAACCACTCATAAAATTAACGCTATTATTATTATATTGGTTTTGAACTTGTAACAAACACTGCTGCAATATATGTTTAAAACTTTTCTTATTTTTCCTTGATTTATATATGCGATTTATTCGAAACTTGATTTTTGAATTTCTGACTCGATTCAAAGTTGTTAAAATGTGTCATATTATTTTTGAAGTGAAACTTCTTTAAGCGCATGAGGGTAAAATTTTTACAGATGTAACGTCACGGAGGTATGCAACGGAAGTGACGTCATTTGCAGTAAACGCAGATTTTTCATCTATTTTTCAAGTCTCGGAAATCTAAAGTTTTAGATTTGTATAAATATAAACAAGACTTATAAATTTGTTCGCCAAAGAAGTTTCACTTCTGACATGTGTACTTTGTACGCACGCACTTTTTTTTAACAAGTCGAATGCCGGCGGGACGTTTCACGAAACTGACCTGGGAAGTCATTTCGTTTAGTGTCCGTTTCGTTTAGTCGAGTCATTTAGTGTTACTGATAATGGTAATTATAGCAAATAATAATTAATAGTCGAGACGTTAAAAAAAATGTGGTACGAATTATAATATACTTATATTTAAGACTTTTGTTATAGAAATCAGTTTTTTTTTCAAATTTATTGAAGTGAAACTTCTTTAGAAACTTTGTGATTTTAAACCAGATGCAACGGAAAAACGACAGGTAAGAGACACAAATACAAAAATTAGTGAGTCAGAGCGAGAGAGCAAATGTCGGTGTGTATGTATATTGCACACTGTTTAATACTTGCTTGTATTTAAGCATTTAACGTGTGTTAGTATATGTGAAAAGTACGTGAGCTAATACTACTGTACACTGTATGCGGCTGCGTATTACAGCTTTTTAGTAAGAAGTCAGCGTGGTGTGTTATTATTTAACAGTGTTTGTGAGTACTTTTATATCTTGTGCTAAATAATAAATTCATTTTTAAACTAATACACTTTATAATTATCCTACCCTTGTTATATATATTCATCTCATTCTTTTGTCGATTTACTGAAGTTTCATTTCTATCGTGTGTGAATCGCACACGCACACCTTTTTTTTATAAATAATTAATAGATAAACACAATATACTCACCCCGAAAGGATTAGTTTCGTTGACTACTGCGTATGGAATTCCAAGGTACATGAAGTAGTCTCCGCTGTCGGACTCCAAACCTTTGATTAACCCTTGCTTTGTCTCTACGAGGGGAGCAACATTTGATAAACCAAACACACACGGCGCGAAGAATAACATATGTATTAACCCTACCATTTTTAGTGAAGAAATGATGTCTTATAACAGCGAATTGATATTAAAAAGCCTTGCACCATTAGTTTGCAAATATATGTGTAAAGATACGATATATTAATAAAATTTATCTCGACTCATATATTAAACTAGTATGTGAACTCTATAAATAACTAAGAAACTAATTTGAAGGATTAATTGTGCATCAATATTATTTTTTAAATTCACATTTAAAAAGTATAAATTATCATGTTTATACGGGCTGAATAGACAGTAGCAATATTTATGGAGGAATTTCGTTCCAAATTAATTAAAAAAAATAGATGCTTAATATATGACCTAATTAAGTATCTAGAAAAATACAAAAAATATATTCAATCCTGTACGCGGCTATGTTAAAGCACAGAGTCAATGACTTTTAGGTGATTTCACTTGGGAACGTCAGGAACAAAAAAAAGGGTTTATTGTCCGTTTTTTTTATTTAAAGTTATTAACTCCGGGTCGCCCATTGTAGCTTTCGACACCGGTCATTGTAGCTATGTTTATTACAATGGTGTTTATTCTTTTAGAAGCTTTAGAACAAACTCTAACTTAGGGTTTTCTTGGTTGTTCTTTAGTATTTGTTTTGATATTATTATGTTAAATGTAACCATGGAGTTTCATATCCTAGAATACAGGAAGCGTTTAACCTTTAATCTGGTATATTTAGGTACATTCGTGTAAGTAGCATTGATGCTGACATCAACTAATAATATATTGAAAAATCATGTTGTTATATTTCAATTTCAAAATTCAATATTCGCCATTCCTAATACTTTTCAAGCTCTTCACATTCTGTACATGTCAAATATAAAGATCATAAAAAAAAACTTCGATCTCGGTGTTAAAAAATGCACTGGAAATCTTATTTGTTACCCTTTCATCGTAATAATTTACATACCCATTGCCAGAGGACATAGCGGACTTTATTTTGAGACTAGCTTCTGCTTGTGACTTCGTCCGCGTCGAATAGTTACTTTAGTCTAAGGCTACACGCATCGGAAGCTCTGAAAGGGGAAAAAAAACTGATTTTGAAACATTATTCATTGGTGGTCCGATCCTATTGATCTTAGTGTGTTAATTGAGCTGTATTAATTTACATAAAACCGTAGATTAGTATAATTTGAATATCAAATGTATTCAAATGTAAGCATCCGCAGTGGCGGATTTGCCCTAAGGACCAGGAGGCCCGGGCCTATGGCGGCCAGATATGATGCCACTGATCACTACTGTGCCACTGTAGGCCACTGATGATGACAAGAAATAACTCAAAGTATGTAAATATTCTGAAGGCTCGCGCACATTATGGTGGGTTTTTTTTTTCGAACTGACTACGCTATTGACCATGCAAGGTCTTAACAGCTTCACCGGACTACCTTAAGGCACTCAGCCGATTTTATTTTGACAACTAGCTCAAGGGTGCGCGGCACACCTCGTTTTTGGCTGTTGCCTGATACATGCATTTCGCGACCTATGTGAGCTAGCCTAAGCTAACTATTCATACATATATGAGTTGTTGAAACATATATGTGTACCAAGCATACATACCTCAATAACTCTTATATATATTTCATATCAGATAATATTCTAAACTATTTCAGTTTAATAAGGGAAAAAAGATAAAACCCTTCCACTTGCATGTGTAAGCATGTATGCGTATACGTGTGTGGAGGTGATATGTGTAATGTTGTCGCAGTGATGTAAGACTTTGTGTCACTGTATCGCGCGAGCAGCGTACTCAAGGGCTCCACGCCGAGGAAACGGACCTAGGCTAGGCTAGTATAAATGACCAAGAAAACCTAAGTTAAAGTTTGTTCTAAGACTTTCAAAAGTATAAACACAATCGTAATAAACCTAGGTGCAATGACCTGTGCCGAAAGCTACAATGGGCGACCCGGAGTTAATAACATTCAATAATAAAACGGACAATAAACCCTTTGTTTTGGCCCTTACATTCTCACGTTCGCTTCCAAGTGAAAGTGAGAGGATTGTGTATAATTTTTGTATTTTACTAGATAATTAGGTCAAATATGAAACACCAAATTTTTAAATTGATTTAGAACGAGAATCGCTAGCATAGCATCCTCCATAAATATTGCTACTGTCTAAACATTCAGCCTATATAGCCTAGCCTTCCTCGCTAAATGAGCTATCTTAAAGAATTTTAAATTTTTTTAAAATTTTAAAAACTTAAAGAATTTTTTCAAATCGGACCAGTAGTTCTTGAGATTAGCGCGTTCAAGCAAACAAACAGACCCTCCAGCTTTATAATATTAATATAGAATATCAATAAACTTTATAAAAATGTACATAACTATTGCTGCGAATGCCAGTAGATGATAAAAACAGATTGATATTAAGAATGTTCAAAATCATTTTTTTCCTCTTCGGAGATTTCGCACCGTGTTAGCGTTCGCCCAAATTATTAATATTATATGTACACACGCCGCTATACTAAGCGTCGCTAGTCTAACGCTAACCACGCAAGCACATTATCGCTCACTATATCGGTCACGCTCATTAGCATGTCCATTTTTGTCTTGCCAAAAAAAAACTTTACGAAAGAAATTATCATTTCAAAAAATCTAAATCCCATTAAACATCCTACCTACATTCTTCAGGAATATCGTTTCAAATTACCCGTGACAAAAAATTTTTTTTGAAGATACTACTGTTTAAAGAGTGACAACCTTCAATCGTGTATTAGTTCATGGTCACATATAACATATAAAATAATAAAACAAATACTAATAAACAACAAAGAGAACCTAAGTTAAAGTTTGTTCTAAGACTCTCAAATGTACGGGTACAAATTTAAATAAGCCTAGGCTGAATGACCGGTGACAAAAACTACGAGCGGTGCCCCAGGGTTTATAACCTTCGACAGTAAAATGGACAATAAACCCTTGTTTGTTCAAACTTTGAAATATTATCCTTTGTTAGTTCGTTGGCTTCACTTTCAGTTCACTTTTACTATATCCGACGGTCATTGACACTGTGTTTTACCATAGACGGGCAGAGGATAGACTATAATTTTTGTATTTTCTAGATAATTAGCTAAAATATTAAGCACCCATTTTTTTATTGATTTAGAAAGAGTATCAAGTACTTAGTATCCTGTAAAAATATTGCTAACGAGTAACCAGTCACCCAGTATATTAACACGAGTTGCATACACAACGGCCAAAAGCGAGTATAAAATTATGAATAACAATAACTCCATTATAAACTTATACATTATAAACTATTTTAAATAAATATTTTAAAGTCAAAATTATTGGTTTGTTTTCACAACAACGCTACGCGTGCATCAAAGTATTGGTAGAGTAGTTGAAAAGCGGCCATAAAAAAAAAGTGCGTGCGTACAAAGTACACATGTCAGAAGTGAAACCTCTTTGGCGAACTACTTTATAAGTCTTGTTTATATTTTTTCAAGTCTGAAACATGGGACCAACAGTTAATTACAGTTTCTAGTATTTAGATTGTGTTGGTCTTTTACTAAATTCAGTTTTTCAAAGTTTTTACTGACATTGTGACAAATGATTGTCGATGTTGCTTATTGTTATTGACTGTAAGTTTCATTAGCCTCGAACAGATGGCGCTTTAAATTAGTTTGTCTGCAGAAGACTGTAATATATAATATGGGACCTCGCGAATCATTAAAAACGAAATTCCAGGAATTCGGTATCTTAACTCTGCCCTCCCAATACATTCTTGATAATTTAATGTATGTCCGGAAAAACTTTATTTAGTAAAAGACCGGCATAATCTAAATACTAGAAACTGTAATAAACTGGTGGTCCCATGTTTCAGACTTAGCAAAACCAATAGTAGTTTTTTAGGTAATAGTGTTAGGTTCTACAATAAAGTCCCAAAGCATGTTACCGATTTGCCGGACTGTAAGTTTAAGCGCCACGTCAAACGGGTTTTATTTTCAAAAGGATATAATAGAGTGGATCAGTATGTGAATGATAGTGATGTCTGGAATTGACTCCTCTCATGCATCCACTAAAAGCATTGATGATGTATTGGAAATATATGTTAAAAAAATGTACCCGATCGAGTTTCTTGCCGGTTCTTCTCGATGGCTGGGTTGTTTTCAGAACCGGTGGTAGTCTTTGACGTTCATAAGTGCCTTATTAGGGCCTAAACTGTATAAAGTATTTTTGATTTGATTTAATTTGTAATTAAAATCTATCTCTCAAGTTTCATTAAATTATACATAAATGCTAAGTTTCACGAAAATCGGTTGAGTAATTTCGGAGTTCATCGTGGACAGACGTCATGATACTGGATTTTTATATATACACATCACGCAATGTTATGATGATATTTCTCAGCTAAACCGGAAAAATTGGTTTCATAGCTTCCATGACATGTGCTATGTCATTATAAGAACTTACATAAATAATGTTTGGCTGGTTATTGTTCCTTATAATCTATATAAAATTCCGTAACAGCATATATCCATATTTATTTATTAAGGTAACAAACAGCCATACATAAATATGTTATAATCTATACATATAATAAAAGGCTAACGGGACGGCCATGTTTTACATATATATCACATTCGTGTGTCTGTTTATTTTACTTTTAAGAAAACATAAGAGAGAAGAAATTTACGCAAAAACTACTAGACCGATTTTCACGAAATTCTGTAAGGTTGTTGTTTACACACCGGTATAACATACTAGCTTCTACCCTCGACTTCGTCCGCGTGTAATAGTTACTTTTGGCTCCCAAACCCGAAAAAAACCTCTGTTTTGGAACATTCTTCATTAATGCTCCACTCCCATTGGCCTTAACTTGATGATATATAGTATATATATATAGCCTGCCTCGATAAATGAGAAAAAATTAACACTTTTCAAATCGGAGCAGTAATTCCTGAGATAAGCGCGTTCAAGCAAACAAACTCTTCAGCTTACTGTAACAAGGCAAAATATGTACATTAAATATTTTTTGAAAACTATAATTGGGGTAGACTTTGTTATCGATATAGAAGCCAAAAATTATCCCTTTACATTTTTTTTTGTTTGTTTTTTGTTTGTCTGTCCCTGTGAACACGCATCACTCTGAAAGTTCTGAACCGATTTTGACGAAACATGACACAGGGATAACTATGTAATATTATAAGGTTACATTTAAAATTTTGTCCCATAAAACGCAAGGGGTTCTCGACCATAACGGACGAAATTAAAAAAAATATAGTTAGTGAAATTTTTGACGGATTTCGGTAAATTTTCTTTGTACTATACATAGCAGACAGATTAGCTATAAATTTAAGCTATATTGGAACGAATTTCCTTATTGCGCATTACACGCTTTGAGCGGATGGGAGCTATACAGAAATTTTAGAAAAGCTGGTTCTTTAATATATCTTTCGTTATGCTCTTCCAAACAAGGTGCAGGTGCAGGTGGTTGCCACGAAACATTATCTTTATTAATACGCATCACACCTTTACAGGTAAAAATATTGATTAGGAAACTTTTTTTCAGTAAAACTTTATTTTTAAACGTTATTAAAAACATGAATTTATCACTGCCAGTTAATTTTGTTATTGACAATAATGTGCCCGATGATATTCTTTATAAATAAAACTAATTAATTTCAAACCCTTTTATTTTTTCCATGGCAAAGAACATATTTCATTTTATTAACCATTATGATATTATGATTTCACCGTAAACAATGAAAAAAAAAGCATTAAACGTAAACATATGACTTGGGAGTGACGGCATTTTGAGTACATGCGTCTATAACAGGTGCTGCCACAATTATCGCTAACTTACTTTTTTATTTACAAAAAATTACATGTGACACATTATGTTAATAATAAAAATGTGTGGCAATACTAATTTGATGTTTTAGTGGCGTTTCAAAGCTAGGGAAAAACAAAACATTCGAAAATTATTTAAAAATCAATATCTTTGCCCGTTAAGGTTCGATATGCTCTAATAAACGCAACGTTTACCGGCAGCCAAGTAGCCCGCAGGTTGTTCGGAAGAACATAAAGATATAAAAAAACTGGCTTATTTAAAATCGCTCTCGAAACCGTTGCTAGCTCTTAGACGAATAGTGTGAAAAGTTTGAATACAAGTAGAAGATAGTTATGATAAAGTAAGTGGTAGAGATAATTATTTAATTTTATGTTTACGTATTGTGTATGTGCAGAGTCTATGTACAGTAGGTTAGGTGTCCTGACAGAGAAAAAGAGAGAGAGAGAGAGTATATATAATATCTACAGATAAAATTTTAATTTCAATAGCAAACCGACTCAAGGATTACCTATTGATAAATTCACTTTTATTAAATTGATTATCCGAGATCACACATTGTTTAATTTGTCATTATTTTATTTTATAAATATATTTTATAGTTTAATTTACAATTTAACTCTATCAAATTGATTTTTTTTTATGTCATAGGTGGCAAACGAACTGGTGGGTCACCTGCTGTTAAGTGATCGCCACCGTCCATGGACACTAACAACACCAGAGGAGTCGCAAGTGCGTTGCCTTCTTTTTGAGGGAAGGGTTAGGGGAGGGAAAGGGAGAGGAGATAGGAGGGGAGGTGGGTCTCCGGCGCTCTCACTGACCGAACGAAACGCAACAATGCAAGCACTGTTACTTCACGTCGGTTTTCTATGAGAGGGTGGTACTACCCCGGGCGAGCCGACCAAAATGCAGAAACGATTAGATATATTACGATAGATTTACATTGTTATTATATGTATACAGACTGAAAGTTTAGACAGTAGCAATATTCATGAAGGATACTCTGCATTCGATTCTAGTTCCAAATCGATTAAAAGAAATAAGTGCTTAATTTTTTACCTAATTATCTAGGAAAATTATACACAATCCTCTACGCGTCTATATTAAAGCAGTGTCAATGGCCGTTGGGTAAAGTGAAAGTGAACGTGGGAACGGCATGAACAAAACAAAACAGTTTATTATCTGTTTCATTATCGAAGTTTATTAACTCCGTGTCACCCGTTACAGCTTTCGGCACTGGTCATTGCACCTAAGTTTATTACGTTTATATCTATACTTTTGAACGTCTTAGAACAAACCTTAACTTAGATTATCTTTGTAGTTTATTAGTATTTGTTTTGATATTATTATTATTTTATATGTTTAATGTGACCATGAACTATCATCTCTTAGAATATTGTAAGCGACTAACCTAACGCCTGATAAATAGACAACTGATCTTATGTCGGTTAAGTACTTACTGAGTGTGTACTCAACAACTGTAGAGACTTGTGCAGTGACAGTACTCAAGGCCTTGGCTCTGCTCGGGTGCGAAGTGTTATCAATATCCATAGGTTCCTCAGTACCAGAGAGTATTGTTAGTCGGTCCAACACCTGAGCCATAGCGGACAAGATGGCGAGTTGCGTCGACCTCGAACTGGACGCGTAACACTTCGCACAGTGCTCGAAGAAAACATCTCGATATTTCTCTGGAAACGTGACATAAATTATAAATAACCGTGTATTATAATAAACTAGTGGGCCCGGCGGACGTTATCATGCCCTAATAATAAAAAAAACCTTGACCAATTATATACCTAAACCTTCCTCGAAAACCACTGTATGTACTGGTGAAAAGCGTATGAACATCCGTTCAGTGGTTTTTGAGTTTATCGCGAACTAACATATAGGTAGATAGGTGTTAGAGCCACGCTGAAGCTATTACTGGTTTAAGTATAAATGAGTCGGCTCGCTCGCGGTACTACCACCCGAACCACAGAAACACCCACGTGAACTAACAATGCTGGCATTGTTGCGTTTCGTTCGATCCCCTTTCCCTTTCCTATCCTCCCCCCCCCCCTTGTAATCACTACAATAAATATCTTAACAGTGTTGACATATTTTCTAATAATTTATTATCTTATAAAAGGAAAATCAAATCAAATCAAAATCACTTTATTCAATTTAGGCCCTAAGAAGGCATTCGTGAACGTCAAAACTACCACCGGTTCGGAAAACAACCCAGCCATCGAGAAGAACCGCCAAGAAACTCGATTTGGTTTTGTCGATCAAATTATTTTAGGAATTCATTTTTCCAACGTTCTTGTAATCACTACAATAAATATCTTAACAGTGTTGACATATTTTCTAATAATTTATTATCTTATAAAAGGAAAATCAAATCAACGTTGGAAAAATGAATTCCTAAAATAATTTGATCGACAAAAGGAGATATGAAAACTATCCTTACTTCGAGTACTAGGTCGTGGTGTTTTAAAAAAGATTTGTTCTAGAAGCGGTGATGAATCAATATAGTTATTAATTATTTTATATAAGAAAATTGCGTCCAGATAAATTCTTCTGTCTTTTAAAGATTGCAAATTATGGCTAGAGGCACTTGTTTTACAATTAGTTAATGAGTTATTAGTTTTAAAATCCAGCCTCTTTAAAAATCTATTGTTTATCTTTTCAATCCTAGCTAAATGTATCTCGTATTGCGGACTCCATACTACGCTTGCGAATTCCAATATACTACGGACATAAGCGAAATATAAGACTTTTAAAGTTTCTGATCTTTGAAAAGGTTACCCGAGACGAAGAATTAGGCCGAGTTTTTTGAAAGCTTTAGAAACTATAACATCTGTATGAAGATTGAATTTATATTTAATTCATAATCTTGTGTTATTTGACTGTATTTTGTAATATTGATGGCATTTTACATAGTATAGTTCGGTTGTTGTGCATTAGTGAAATGGGTGGAAAATAATATCACGGAGATGCCACAAAAACTCCCTAGAAAGTTCTAACAAGTGGGTCATCATTTTGCTAAAACTTTGAAGCTATAAATCATTTGATATATTATTACCTATTCGATAATGGCAGGAATAATCTAAAAGATTCTTCGTCAAAAATAAAAAATTATATACTAAGGAAAAGTCACAGTAACCGTTTTTTTGTTTCGAACTGACTACGCTATTGGCCTAGTAGGGCCTTAACAGCTTCACCCGACTACTAAGGCGAGCGCTTAAGGCACTCAGCCGATTAAATTTTTACAACTAGCTCAAGGGTGCACGGCACACCTCGGCTTTGCACCGGTCTGGCGGAAGAGGGGAGGCAGCTGGTGTGTACCCAGTCTATTTCCCTATTAGGAAAGATGGAGCCCCGCGGTCACCATCCGGCGGGTGGACCATTGAGGCGGCTATCCAAAGGGACTAGCATAGTTCGATCCCTTGCCGCCCCAACAATACGGTCGGATGGTACACCGTGGGGTTTTAGTCCGTGCGAGTCGGACATAAACCACCCGCTCCTCCGAGACGGTGGCGTATCAATAAGGGATTTCGCAACAATAATAAAAAAAAATGGGCTGTTACCTGATTCATGCGATTAGCAACCAATCTGAGCTCAAGCTAATCTAAGTTACATATTCATACCTGTATGAGTTATTGAAACATATATGTGTACCAAACATATATACCTCAGGCTTGAGGCTTGAGCCGCTGCCGAGGTGGGCTTAGTCTGATGTGCGGGAGTGAAATTTACCCCCAGACCACGGTGGCGCGATCTGTGGTCACGCGGGCGTGGGTGTGTACACGCTCTGTTTGAAGAGACAGGCTGGTACTGATCGTTCGCTGCCGTTATGTCATCGAGAATATCGGTAAAAATATTTCGCGGACGTCTTTTGTAATACGAGGCGTTTCGGTTCTCATAATTTGTGGCGGATACCACTAACGGATTGAGGTGACTCGCGGCTATTTGAAAGTAGGTGGTAGCTAGTGATTTTACGTGCGCCCAGACAGACGGTATATCCAGGTCCCTGTAGAGACATAGTAACCAGTTTTTTAAATTGATCAAAGTAATCGAATAAAAGACAATCAGTTTAATAATCCTCTGACTTTTTTTTATATTATAGGAGGCAAACGAACAGACGGGTCACCCGATGGTAAGTGATCACCGCCGTCCATAGACACTAGCAACACCAGGGGAGTCACAAGTGCGTTGCCGGCCTATGACTTGTGTTTTTATAATAATTAGACGATCAGTTTAACGCCTTAGTTCACAAAGTGGTCGAGGTGAACCCTCAGGAGTCCACGGACACCCGTTGAGGGTCCACGTTGACATGACAACACAATAGGTATTCATCGAAGGGTAGTCGCCAGGCTATTCATTTTTTAATACGCTCTTGGAAAACAGAAAAAAAACAACAAAATATTGCGTGGTTATTGAAGTGGGAGTTTTTATAATTATGTATGCGTATTGTTCGCCCTGTTCTGAATTTCTCCGTTCAGTTTGTAGAAGAGATCCCAGAAAGCCATCCGATCATGGAACGGTCTGGTCAGTAGTGACAATTGAGAGTCGATTTTAAGACAGTTTTGCGCTGTACTGTTAACTGGGAGCCATTTTACCGGCAGTAAGTCAGTTACCTCTGGCGTAGGATCTCTGGAATGTAGAAAAATATTACATAAATGGTCATAATCATTAATCAAACACGTATATGCAATCTTTAGAACAACTACTTCAAGAACAGGTTAAGACATTTGCTTTGTAAAACAATCTCGTATATGTCCTTTCAATATATAGGACTTGATGGAGATGTAGTCTGTCATCACATCGTTGGATTACTTTATAAAACAGTAGACGTTAATCTCAAGGCATTTAACGGACTTTGAAACTGCTGTGACTCTGTCGCTTGCATCTAAATCATGACACGACTAACCTTTGTGACTTTATAATAACATGCTTATGAATCGCGTCAAAGGTCAAATGGGAAGAGAAGTTACTCGTGTGAAATAACGGCCACCTCTCTCAAAATCAAAAATTCTTTATTCAATTCAGGCATTAAGAAGGCACTTGACGTTAATCTCAAGGCATTTAACGGACTTTGAAATTGCTGTGACTCTCTCGCTTGCATCTAAATCATGACACGACTAACCTTTGTGACTTTATAATAACATGCTTATGAATCGCGTCAAAGGTCAAATGGGAAGAGAAGTTACTCGTGTGAAATAACGGCCACCTCTCTCAAAATCAATAACAAAATTTCTTAATTCAATTCAGGCATTAAGAAGGCACTTATGAAGTCAAAACTACCACCTGTTCGGAAAACAACCCAGCCACCGGGAATGGCTGGCAAGAATCTTGAACTGGTTTAACTTTTCATTATACATATAACAACATATTTTTATAGACATATACAGTTACATTCGTTTTTAATGGATGCATTAAAACCTGCTTGATATGATGCTTGAACTTACTATCTGGCAAATTGGTAATATGCCTTGGTTCTCTGTTATAAAATCTAACACTATTACCTACAAAACTGTTACTTGCCTTACTGAGCGTAAGACATGGAGTGACCATTTTGCTATTGTTTCTAGTATTTTGATTATGTCGGTCTTTTTACTAAAATCAGATTATTTTTGATTATAAATAATGTATTCGAAGGGTCGAGTTAAAATACCAAATTCCTAAAACTTAGCTTTTAATGATTTGCGAAGCCCCATATTATAGATTGCTCGAACTGCCCGTTTATGTAGTAAAAATATGGTGTCTATCTCAGTTGTTGTTCCCCACATCAAGATACCATATAACTATGGAAGTAAGCGAACAAAACAAAGCATAAATTATGAGAAGCTATAAAACTCCCTAGAAAGTTCCAACAAGGGGGCCATCATATTGTTAGAACATTGCAATAATCACAAGACACCTTCAGAATTATTACCTACTTAACAATGACTGTAATAATCTAGAAGATTTGTTGTCAAAAATAAAGCTAAAAAAGTGGCTAGTGAAAATTTGCACGGCACGCCGCGCGCCTGCTCTCATTACACTGTAGTATGAGTGCACGAATCAAGGATTTTTGGAAATTCAACCCGTGTGGCGATGATAAAGAGCATGAAATTTTCTATGAAAATCCGTCTTTTTCCATCAGTCAGTTATCCTTTTAAAATAATCACTGCATAGAGAACGCATGCGAAGCCGCGAGAAATTGCTAGTATCGTGTTAATCGTTAATATTAATTAAGTGAAGGTCGTAAATAATCATAAAATCATAATTTACCCGTATTTCGCGAAGTTTGTCCACATCGTTGTCATTACGTCTATCATACGCTGATCTTCAGCATTAGGTTTGGCTGGAATTACAGTCGAACTGAATATATAACCCAGCTCGTCGACATGAGAAGCTCCAGTTCCGTTAATACTGCGGAATATTTTCATATAATTTCTACCACCTTCGTAATAAAAAGCGTAAAAATGAACTGACTTAGCTCCATCATTCATATACTGTTTAATTGTTCTTACTGTGGGATGGTAAAAGTAGAAATCGGATTCGAAGTTAAGTATTTGTTCTTTAACTGACATGCCAACGTTCGAATCACCGATGTAGAAATGTTTAACTAATTCTACCATTTCATCATCGATCACATCCAAGCCGGCTGTGATACGGTCTTTAAACGAATATGCGCTTAAAGTTTCCGCATCAGCGATACCATATTTATAAAGTGACTCCTGACTGTTGAATCCATACATAATTGGCATATTTTTGACCTTGTTCGCCCTTAAATTGAACGGGTAATCAGTGATAAATGCACCTTCGTATTTATTCTCCAAGCAAGGCCTCGTTTTTGTTGGGTTGGTGTCACTTTTAGCAGATATTCCAAGGTCGGCGGAAAGTTTTATAAGTAAATGTACATCCTGCCTTGCCAGGAATAAGAGTGCGTCTTCAAAGTTATTCGTTTTGTAGCCTAAGTTTTCGGCAATCGTTAGAGGTATTGTATTATCTGGTCTGGTCAAACGTATCGGAGATACTGCAATACCACTCTGTATGATTACTTTGTCATACAATTTCTCACTGTTAGTTACAAGATTTAAAGTAATTGACTTCGCACCGGAACTCTCACCAAATAATGTAACTTTATTCGGATCACCACCAAATGATTGAATATTTTCATGGACCCATCTTATAGCTATTAGTTGGTCTTTCAACCCTTGATTACCGGATACAATAGGATGATCTAAGCATAGGAACCCGTAAATACCGAGACGAAAGTTAATGGAGACGACGATAACGTTGTGCCTTACTAGGAAATCAGGAGCAAACTGTTCCCTGTTACCGCTGAGTCTAATGAAACCTCCTGCATGAAGCCATACCATTACTGGTAGGCGGTCCTGCGGTGTTACTGTTGTTGGCACGTATACATTTAGACGCAAGCAATCAAGGCTGCCGATTGGTTTATTGTCAAACAACGATAAATGAGGGCATACTACGGAGTCATCGAAAGCTTCAAAAACTCCATTGAAGGTTGTATACGGTGTCGATGGCTGGAAATGAAATTGTTCATAGTTAAATGTTTATTTTTAGTTATTTTCCATTATAATTAAAAAAACGGGCGAACGGTGGTTCATAATTAAAAATATGGGTATCGGGATTTCGTTGTAATTTTTGTCTTATACTAGCTAATATCTACGACTTCGTCTATATTTTCCTGAGCATTCTGAACGCATAGTTCTTTTTATAATAGAATCATTGTTCACTTCACTAATATCTCCACTAATAAATTAAACACTTTTTCGGAGTAAGACAATTTATTGTTTTTTTTTTTTTTCGAACTGACTATGCTATTGACCTGGCAAGGTCTTTACAGTTTCACCGGACTTTTTTTTTCTCGAACTGACTACGCTATTGACCTAGCAAGGTCTTAACAGCTTTCTCTTGATGTGTAGCGGTATTATTAAACCCTAGCGGTTAAACAGCTTAAACAATCATAGTTTCTTAAAACTTTATATTAACTGATGATATTGTTAAATTTTTTTTGTATATCGACCAAATGATAAAACTAATATGTAAAACTAAAAAAAAACTGACGAAATATCTCGTTCTGTTTTGTTTAAATTTGATTATAAAAAAACCATTAAATTGATTGTTTTTCGAGAATAACAAACAGCATGGAAAATCTCAAGTTGGCAATGAAAATCAGTCGTTAATCAACTTGTATTCATTTACATAAAACTGTTGATTAGTATAAACTTAATATCAAATGTATTCAAATATGGGCGCATCCGGGTCCCTTTACGCGAGTTG
Source organism: Antheraea pernyi (assembly GCA_015888305.1). NCBI lineage: Eukaryota > Metazoa > Arthropoda > Insecta > Lepidoptera > Saturniidae > Antheraea > Antheraea pernyi. Next base: position 768,104 of record MU158966.1, read on the forward strand.
TTTTCTTATGAAGTTATTATTAATTACATTCATAGTATATTTGTCAAAGAATAGTTAGAATTTTAATCGTGTATCTTTATATATAAACTTCTTCTGTGCGTGTGTATGTCACTGAACTCCTCCGAAACGGCTGGACCGATTTTTATGAAATTTTGTGTGCGTGTTCTCCAGTGGATCCGAGAATGGTTTAGATTCACAATTGGGCCCGGTAGGTGGCGCTGCGGTTGACTTTTAGGATTTTTTTTAATTATCAAGGCAGGACAACGTCCGCTGGGCTCGCTAGTATCTATATATATAATAAGAATGCAAGTCTAGCGTGTCTAAACTTTTTAGATTTTCGTGAAAAAAAATCGTTGCATATGTCTAGGCATAAGTAATAAAACACAATAACTAATTAAGTACATTTCAATTAATTTTAGAAATGTCTGTCTGTCTGTCTGTCTGTTTGTATGAACACACATCGTTGCTAAAGTACTGGATACAAGACAATCATAAAACATATCCTCGGGAGTAACTTAGTCTTTGTTTCACTAAAATCGGTCCACTCTATCAAGAGTTATTGTAATTTAAATGACGGCTCGAGTTATGTACTTAAGAAGAGAAGTAATATATACTAATATTATAAAACTCGAGGGTTTATTTGTCTGGATGAACGCGCTAATCTCAGGTACTACTGGTCCGATTTAAAAAGGTATTGAAGTGTTAGATAGCTCATTTATCGAGGAAGATTATATAAGATCAATGGGCGCGGAGCACCAATGAAGAATGTTTCAAAATCGTATCTTTTTCTCCTTTTGAGAGCTTTCGCGGCGTGTTAGTTAGCCCAAAGTTCGACGTTGACGAAGTCGCGGGCAGAGGCTAGTATTCTATATAAATAGCGATCAATTGCTGATTGCGTTAAGATCGTCACTTCAGAACTTCTTTGTAGTTTTAATTTTTTTTGTTTGTGTGTAAGGACAAGATTTGTAAACGAGAAAATGTTTGAAAAATCACAACGAAAAGTGAAAATAACTAATATAAATAAATAAGTAATTTTTGTTAATAATGATCAGAATAAAAATGTTATTCGAAAATTGAAATTGATTGCAAAATATTTGTACGTAATTGAACGTTTTTGAATGATGAGATTGAATTGAACGAATGCTATTCAGAGTTGCTTGCATAAAAACTTAAATCAGATGTTTAGCCAGAGACCACTTGGACACGATTTTGTAATAAACTATTTTAAACGTGACTTCAACTAGATTTAAAGTTGTAGTTACTGCTTAGTAAAACTCGTGTTATACCCGTGTTCATTTTTGCTTTTGTAATAAGACCTTTAAGGGTAAAATTTAAGCATTTTTGTTTGGCGTTGTATGAAAAATCTTTGAGAGAATCCTTTTAAAATATTAAAAGTAAATATGTTTTTTTATGATATCGTTTAGAACAATGTATAAACGAATTCTTTCAAACATTGACATTATTTTTTAAGATTCGTTTATGCGATGTACTCAAAATTTTTATTGAAATGATTCAATTTTATCTTATAAGCTTCTTTCTGGCTCGGTTCGGGCCGGAAGTTCCGACTTAGTTGCAAGGATTCGAACCTACGTCCATCTACGCTGCGCGATGCACGCACAACTGTAGATCTATGTCGTTCTATTAACCTACTTTGAAAAATGTTTATTTGGTAATGTTCGGATGACAGTTGAATGACAACATTGTGAGGAACCTGATAAATGTTCTTGTAATACCGCCGTATGTAAGAAAACATAAAACTGTGGATTTGTCGGTGTTTGAAATTGCCAATACGTTGTAGTCTGGCGTGGTGAGTATAACCATACCTTCCTTCGGGATGATACCTATGACCCTGCACCACGGCAGCCTATTTCACTAGATATAAAACAAAGTCCTCCGCCGCATCCGTCTGTCTGTCTGCTCGCGATAAACTCAAAAACTATAGAACGGATTTCCATGCCGTCTTCATTAATAGATAGAGTAGGTCATGAGGAAGGTTTACATATATAAATAATCAATTTTTTTTTTTAATTAGTTGAAATATAATAATAATTGTTAGAAGTGTCGGAAGAAGTCATGCCGTCTTGGAGTTTTCGTCGAAAACGGTGTCTAATGATATAAGAAAACAATAAAGATAACAAACGAAGCGGACGAAGTCGCGGATATCAGCTAGTTTATATATATGTATAATTAGGTCGTATAAAAAAAATAAAATCCTGTGTTATTCTTATGGGAAATCGAAAAGTGCGATGCGGACAACCTAAATATTAATATTAAGGTCTCATATTTTTAGAGGCCTATTTTGGCATTAAAACGAAACTTTTGAGCGTGGTTCCGAGGAAAAAAAAATTTTTTTTAAATGCCTAATGTATATATTATTTATTGAATTTGATCAGTTTTACAATGTAGTTATTCTTAGTAATTTTTAGTGCCTTATTTTGATATTGAAGTCGGTTTATTATTTTATTTACATAAATAATTAATAGAGAAAGACAATATACTCACCCCGAAAGGATTAGTTTCATTGACTACTGCGTATGGTATTCCGAGGAACATAAAATACTCTCCATTGTCGGACTGCAAACCCTTGATTAATCCTTGCTTAGTGTCTATAAGTGGAGCAACCTTAGATAAACCAAATACACACGGCGCGAAGAATAAGATACGTATTAATTCTACCATTTTCGATGAATAAATGATGCCCTATAACAGCGAATTGATATATAATGTACTTTGAACTATTAGTTTGTTAATTCATGTTTGTAAATTAAATGTATGCTCATTAATAAAACTAATCTCGACTCGTTTATTAAACTGGTACGTGAAGTATATATAACTTCTCAACGTTAGTCAGTGTTGGTTTAAGACATCTAATTTATGTACACTTACCAATGTTATAAATGCGAGTTGTCTGTTTAATACGCTTCCAAGCTTTAACTACTCAACCGATCAGAATTTTTGCAAAAATGTTTGTAATAGTTCAGGGGTACAGAAAAGGGCGGGAACCTTAAAAACACAATTTCAGACGGGCTTAGACTATTTATTATATTAATATATACAAATCATGTAATCTTATGACGATAATTGTCAGCTAAATCGGAATATCTGATGGCTATTCAAAGCTTCTAAGACGTGTACTGCGTTATTAGGTGCTATCCATAAATTACGTCACGCGAATTTCATGATTTTTTGACCCCTCCCCCGTGCTTGTCACAGCTGGTCACATTCGTTTCACAGTCACATATATTTGCAATTTTAAATTATAAAAAATATTTTTTTATAAAAACGAACATCAAGTGAAAAATTTCAAGAAATTAACAAAACATAGACAATAACTTTATTAATTAAAGTAAACTTATTCATCTTGAGTGGGCTTTGAGCCTACCCCATTAAATTATTTATAACTGGCATAGCAATCACTTCGTTCTTGTTTGGGTTGTTGATGTCGAGAACATTCGTTGTGTTGTGTTGTGCGTCGAAGGAATTTTCAAAAAAAACATTCATGAGGGTCGCTTTCTTTTTCATAATTTTTATTTGCAATTCTTTGATCTTAGATTCCACTTTACCTTAAATATTATCACCACTTTTCAAACATTTCCATAAGCTATTATTTTCTTCTTGAACATTTTGCTTTTTTTTAACAGCATAGGCTGCACTGTAAGCTTCATATAGTTTTTTTATGGTAAAGGGCAGCCAACAGGTAAATCCCATCTGATGGTAAATGGGTACCGTCGCCTATGGGCACCTGCAATACCAGGGGTATCGCTGTTGCGTTGCCGGCCTTGAAGAGTGTGTTTCAATCTCTTTTTGATGAGACCCATATCATAATTCTGAGGGAATACTGTACCGGGTAACCCATTCCACAATGTCAGCGTACGCATAATGAAGGTTGTGGAGTACCTTACAGTTGTTGCTGCTTTATTAAGTTTTAGAGTGTGTGGATGTGCTACCAGCCAGCGCCGGGAATTACGAGATTGGAACGTCGATGTGGGCACCATGACAAAAAGTGCTTTTTACATACAGAGATCCAATGTCTCTGCGCAGTTGTAATGACTCTAATCCATATTTTAGTTTGGGATCATCAACAATGCGGATAGCTCGCCTTTGCACGGCATCAAAACGGGATAGCCGATAGGCAGGAGCACCAGCGCAAACGGGTGAACAGTACTCCATGTGAGGACGTACGTATACTTGCTCTAGGGTGAAGTACTGCTTTGGCCGATTGAGGATACCTAACTTTTTGGTTGCCAATTTAGCTTTGCTTGCCATATGAAACCGGAATTGCACATCGCTTAATATGTTGATACTAAGAATCCCAATATTGCTGGCAATTTGAATAGAAGTGTCCTGGAACTTAGGTGCTATAACGAATGGACTTTTTTTTCGTAGAAAACGTACGGACTTGTGTCTTTGAAGGATTAAATTGGACCAGGTTTGACTCTCCCCATTCAGAGGCCCTGTCCAACGTCCTCTCAACATCAGACACAAGTTTAGTTCGGTTTTGCTCCACAAGTACCTGGGAGATATTTGCACAACCCGAGTATACGGCATCATTTGTGCTATCGTTCGCTTAACAATGAATATTAAAATTATTCAAAAGGTCATTGAATTGCAGAACGAACAGCGTTGGCGATAGCACAGAGCCTCGTGGGACACCGGCGTTTATTGCTATGGCATCAGAGGTGTAGCCATCGACAACAACTCTTATGCTCCGCCTGGACAAAAAATTCGTTTCCCACAAGCAAAGATTCCCGGGAATACCATAAACTCTTAATTTATGATAAAGATTACCTAAATCAGTATTTTTGTTAATTTTAAATTTGTTTCGTAAGTTAAAAACATACAATACCAGAACTAAAAGAACTACGTCGTTTAATCAGCGAAAATCAATTGTAAAATGAAATAGAAACAAAGATATCATCGCTAGGCGCATAGGTGTTTGGTGGCATTTATAAAAAGGCGCTAGTTCGTCGGCGCGTGCTGCATGACGCTGTTAGAGCCAGTGACCGACAAAACAATTTAAATCTTATGTTTATACAGATAGGGTTGAAAATATTTTTCGAGTATTTCGTTAATAGTGCAAAATTCGTATTTTAAAACGTATATTTCGTCGACCCCCTCCCGCCCCTTAACGTGTGACGTAATTCATGGATGGTCCCTTAGTTACACTTACATAAAAATAATGTATGGCTAGATTGTTCCTCAGTATAATAAAATGTCCATAGCGTAGTATAAGTTCATAATATAATATTTTACTTCAATGTAATATCCGTAACCGAAACCATCCGAAACTAACGGATAATCCGAAATAATTACACATATGCGTAACCGTAACTGATATAATTATATTCCTATATCCGTATCCGTATCCGGAACCAAAATATCATATCCATAACATCCCTCATTAGTATAGATTATACATCGGTTATTTAGCATAAGTGAAATTGTTCTGAAATGAATGGAAAATAATGTTACTGAGATGCCACAAAAATTCCCTGAAAAGTTCTAACGAAGGGGCCACCATCTTGCTAGAGCATTAAAATTATCAATAATATTAATAATAGCAGTAATAATCTAGAAGGTTCATCGCTAATAATCTATATACTAAGGATAACTTTATAGTAACCATTTTTTTCAAATTTGATTACAAGAATTCGAACAAAAGACGATCAGTTCAATAATCTTTTGACTTGTGTTTTCACAATAATTAGGCGATCAGTTTAACACCATAGTTCCCAAAGTGGTCCAGGTGGACCCCCAGGGGTCCAAGGACACGCAACGGGGGTCGACGTTGGCGTGACAAAAAGATGGGGGTTCACAATTCATGAGCGGGGGACCACGAAACTTTATTCGCCTTCGATAGGGAAGAACTAAAATGTTACCTAGACATCACCTATCAATATAGGCAAATAATTTTTAAGAATCTCGGCGACTGCTGCTTGTAAAAAGTTGGGAAATGATAGAAATGTAGCTGCAGGGGTCGACCGGAACCAGCCACATTTTGAAATGGGTATATAAAAAAAATAGAAACCTTTGGATTAACAGATTTGCCCTGACTTCACACGGAGCCGTTTACGTATTTATTGCATTTTTGCAATTTGCAAATTTTCTACTACATTGCAGGAAAACGGAAAAACTCGAACAACATTTTGCGTGGTTATTAAAATTGAAGTTTTTATAATTATGTATGTGTATTCTCCGTCCTGTTCTGAGTTTCTCCATTCAGTTTGTAGAAGAGATCCCAGAAAGCCATCCGCTCATGAAACGGTCTGGTCAGTAGTGACAATTGAGAGTCGATTTTAAGACAGTTTTGCGCCGTACTGTTAACTGGGAGCCATTTCACTGGCAGTAAGTCAGTTATCTCTGGTGTAGGATCACTGAAATGCAGAACAATGTTATATAAATAATCATCATTTTCAATCAAACACATCCGTGCAAACTTTAGAATAAATACTTCAAGAACAGGTTAGGGCATTTACTTTGTGAACAGTCGTGTAAAGGTCCTTTCAATCTTTAGGACTTAATGGAGATGGAGTCTGTCATCAAATCGCTGAATGACTTTATAAAACAGTAGGCGTGAATCTCAAGACATTTAACGGACTTTGAAGCGGACGTTGTAGGCGGTAGAGCCACGCTGAAGCTATTACTGGTTTCAGTATGAATGTGTCGACTCGTCCGGGGTTGTACCACCCTCTCACAGAAAACCGACGTGAAGTAACAATGCTTGCACTGTTGCGTTTCGTTTGGTTAATGAGAGCGCCGGATACCCACCTCCCCCCATCTCTACTTCCCATTCCGCCTCTCCCCTCCCCCAAAAACAGGCTGGTGTTTCTTTCTGGTGTTGGTGTTGTTGTTGTTGGTTTCTGGTGTTGCAAGTGCTTATGGACGGTGATGATCATTTAACATCAGGTGACCCACCTGTTCGTTTGCCTCCTATGATATAAAAAAACTGCTGTGACTCTCTTACTTGCATCTTAATTATGACATGCCCAACCTTTGTGATCTTATAATAACGTACTCATGCAACGTGTCAAGGGGAAGTTACTCGTATGAAATAACGGCCACCTCTTTTAGAATCAAAATCAAAAATTCATCGACACTAACATGACAATTTATGCCCTAAGAAGTCACTTATGAATGTCACAATTACCACAGGTTTGGACAAAAAACCCAGTCATCGAAAAAACTGCAAGAACCTCAATCTGTACAATAGCTTTTATGCATTAAGGCCTGATTGACATGGTGCTTGAACTTACTATCTGGCAAATTAGTAATATGCTTTGGGACTTCGTTATAAAATCTAACATCTACCTAAAAATTGTTACTTAGTGAGCCTGAAACACGAATATATACAAATATTATTTAGTAAGGTCATAAAGAATCATAACTTACCCGTATTTCGCGAAGTTTGTCCATAAGGTTGTCATTACGTCAATCATACGCTGATCTTCAGCATTAGGTTTGGCTGGAATTACAATCGACCTGAATATATAGCCCAGCTCATCGCAATGAGAAGCTCCAGTTCCGTTAATTTTGAAAATTATTTTCATATAATTTCTTCCACCTTCGTAATAGAAGGCATACAAATGTACTGACTTCGCTCCTTCATTCATATACTGTTTAGCTGTTCTTATTGTAGGATGGAAATAATGGAAGTCTGTTTCGAAATTAAGTATTTGTTCTTTAACTGGAAGGCTCACGTTAGAATCACCGATATAGAAATGTTTAACTAATTCTACCATTTCATCATCAATCACATCCAAGCCGGCTGTAATACGGTCTTTAAACGAATATGTCCTTAAAATTTCCGCATCAGCACTACCATATCCATAAAGTGACTCCTGACTGTTGAATCCAATCATAATTGGCATATCTTTGACCTTATTCGCCCTTAAATTGAACGGGTAATCGGTGATAAATGCACCTTCGTATTTATTCTCAATACAAGGCCTCGTTTCTGGTGGGATATCTTCACTTAGAACTGATATTCCAAGGTCGTCTGAAAGTTTTATTATTGAATATACATCCTGCCTTGACAGGTATGAGAGAGCGTCTTCAAGGTTATGCGTCTTGTAACCTAATTTCTCGGCAATCGTCAGCGGTACTGTGTTGTTAGGTCTGTTCAATCGTATCGGAGACACTGCAATGCCACTCTGTATAATGACTTTATCATACAATTTCTCACTGTCAGTTAATAGATTTAAATGAATTGACTTCGCACCGGAACTCTCGCCAAATAATGTGACTTTGTTCGGGTCACCACCAAATGCTTGAATATTCTCATTGATCCATCTAAAAGCTATTAGTTGGTCTTTCAACCCTTGATTGCCGGATATAATGGGATGATCTAAACATAAGAACCCGTAAATACCGAGACGAAAATTAATAGAGACTACGATAACGTTGTGCCTTACTAGGAAGTCTGGCGAGTATTGTTCCCTGTTACCGCTGAGTCTAATGTAGCCTCCAGCGTGAAGCCATACCATTACTGGAAGGCGGTCCTGCGGTGATACTGTTTTGGGCACGTATACATTTACACGCAAGCAAGCGAGGGTGCCAATAGGCTTATCGCCGTAGGGCGACAGATGAGGGCATACTGTCGAGTCATCGTAGGCTTCAAAAGTTCCATTGAAGGTTGTGTGCGGTACGGATGGCTGGAAATGAAATTGTTCACAGTTTAGTGTTTGTTTTCTAAAAAATTGTTCTGTTTCACTATAAAAAAAAGAAGCACAATAATTCAGATCTTAAAATCAAAATCAAAAATACTTTTTCAGTTTAGGCCCTAATAAGGCGCTTATGAACGTCAAAACTACCACCGATTCGCTCACCGAGTCACCGAGAAGAACCGGTAAGAAACTCGATCGCGTACATCTTTTTAACATATATATATATATAAGATAAGAGCGACGCTCGCGGACCACTCAGGACACTCACGTATTAATGCGTCTGTTTGACACGAACGCCGCACGTGACGCCTCGCTCGACGCTCGATTATAGCGTCCACTGTGGACATACACTAACGTTTCTCTCTCTGTCCCTCTTGTTGCATATATTCCGAATATAAACATTAAGAATATACTATCTCATTCTCTCATAGACTAAAACATATATAGAACAACTAGCTGACCCGTGCAACTTCGCCTGCACCAAATCGGTTATCACCGGTTTCAATTGTATTTGGAAAAACCTAAAACCAGATTGCCGACACACATACAGTTTCCAATTGTGAATTCAAACTATCAAGGGACTCACTCAAACATATACCCAGATAGTATGTGAGAAATCTTTTAAAATAAGCCTAGAACCCGTTCGTAACATCATCTACCGGGTTCAATTAAGATAAAAACTAACCTACATATATTGGCTGTAATCTAAAAAAAATCTTGAGGGGTCTATGGACCCCCGGTTGGAACGAAGTTCCTTTCCTTTTTTTGTAGACGTTTACTATATAGTCAGTATTGTTTACATTATAAAATATCAAGTTGATAGAGTTAAATTGTAAATTAAACGATAGAATATATTTATAAAATAAAATAATGATAAATTAAACAATGTGTGATTTCGGATAATCAAGTTAATAAAAGTTAATTTATCAATAGGTAATCCTTGAGTCAGTTTGCTATTGAAATTAAAATTTTATCCGTAGATATTATATATACTCTCTCTTTTTTTCTCTGTCAGGACACCTAACCTACTGTACATAGACCCTGCACATACACAATACGTAAAAATAAAATTAAATAATTATCTCTACCACTTACTTTATCATAACTATCTTCCACTTGTATTCAAACTTTTTCACACTCCATTGTGTTGACGAAAAATATAAATATGAAAAAGATATGAGCAACGCGTCAACTGTCATTTGCCTATAACTATTCGTCTAAGAGCTAGCAACGATTTCGAGAGCGATTTTAAATAAGCCAGTTTTTTTTTAATATCTTTATGTTCTTCCGAACAACGTGCCCGCACTTGGCTGCCGGTAAACATTGCGTTTATTAGTGCATATCGAACCTTAACGGGCAAATATATTGATTTATGAATAATTTTCGAATGTTTTGTTTTTCCTAGCTTTGAAACGCCACTAACACATCAATTTAGTATTGCCACACATTTTTATTATTAACAATAATGTGTCAGATGTAATTTTTTGTAAATAAAAAAAGTAAGTTAGCGATAATTGTGGCAGCACCTGTTATAGACGCATGTATTCAAAATGGCGTCACTCCCAAGTCATATGTTTACGTTTAATGCTTTTTTTTCATTGTTTACGGTGAAATCATAATATCATAATGGTTAATAAAATGAAATATGTTCTTTGCAATGGAAAAAATAAAATGGTTTGAAATTAATTAGTTTTATTTATAAAGAATATCATCGGGCACATTATTGTCAATAACAAAATTATCTGGCAGTGATAAATTCATGTTTTTAATAACGTTTAAAAAGAAAGTTTTACTGAAAAAAAGTTTCCTAATCAATATTTTTACCTGTAAAGGTGTGATGCGTATTAATAAAGATAACGTTTCGTGGCAACCAGGTATCCTGCACCTTGTTTGGAAGAGCATAACGAAAGATATATTAAAGAACCAGCTTTTCTAAAATTTTTATTCTTCCGACGTTACTGGTTCTTGTACTAACTTTTTTCTGTATAGCTCCCATCCGCTCAAAGCGTGTAATGCGCAATAAGGAAATTCGTTCCAATATAGCTTAAATTTATAGCTAATCTCTCTGCTATGTATAGTACAAAGAAAATTTACCAAAATCCGTCAAGAATTTCACTAACTACAATTTTTTTTACTTTCGTCCGTTACGGTCGAGAACCCCTTGCGTTTTATGGGACAAAATCTTAAATGTAACCTTGTAATATTCGTTTCAGAACTTTCATAGTGATGCGTGTTCACAGGGACAGACCGACAGACAAACAAAAAACAAACAAAAAAAATGTAAAAGGATAATTTTTGGCTTCTATATCGATAATAAAGTCTACCCCGATTATACTTTTCAAAAAATATTTAATGTACATATTTGGCCTTGTTACAGTAAGCTGAAGAGTTTGTTTGCTTGAATGCGCTTATCTCAGGAATTACTGCATTTATTGAGGCAGGCTATATATATTATATATACTATATATCATCAAGTTAAGACCAATGGGGGTGGAGCATTAATGAAGAATGTTCCAAAACAGAGGTTTCTTTCGGGTTTGGGAGCCAAAAGTAACTAGAACTACATAGAGGATAAATATTAATAAACAAAACACAACCAACTCACTCCGAAAGGGTTCGCTTCATCAACCACAGCATATGGAATTCCAAGGTACATTACATACTGTCCATTGTCGGATTGCAAGCCTCTGATTAACCCTTGCTTCGTTTCTACGAACGGGTCAAACTTCGATAATCCAAATACACACGATGCCAAAAATAAAAAGCGTACTAATCCGACCATTTTCGATGTATAAATGATGTCATAACAGCGAAATTATATGAATATACATTAGTTTGCGAATATGAATATGAAGGAATCATATATTTATAATTATCTCTATGCATATATTAAACTAGTACCTGAAATCTATAAATATCTTCTCGAAATCAACAAGTGTCGGTTTTGTCTTGTCGGTTTGTTATAAACTATCTGCACCCGCGACTTCGTCCGAGTGGAATTTTATGCAAATAAACAGTCTTTCGTTTACAATGCTATAGATATTATTTATTATTACATAGTATAAAATGAAGTTGCTTCCGCTGTCCGTTCGCTTAGATCTTTTAAACTATTTAACGGATTTTAATGCAGTTTTTAGCAATAGATAGAGAGAACGTTTATGTTTATAATAAATGTATATTATATTACAGAAAAGCCGAAAAATTCAAAGATTTGTAATGTAATATCGTAAGAAAACATATTTTTGTGCGCTTAAATCCCAAACGCTGGCTAAACCTTACGAGACAGTTCAAATTGATGTACTACGGAACTGTATATTTATACTAATATTATAAAGAGGTAAAGTTTGTGACGTTGTAGGGGGTAACCTCAGGAAGTAATAAAGCGATTTTGAAAATTCTCTGACCAATAGAAAGCCACGTTATCTGTGACTGTCATAGGTTATATATTAACCCGAAAAATGGAAAGACCTTATTGTGCAAGTCGGATTTGCAAAGTAAGTCGGAGAATAAACGGTTGAACGAAATTGTTTTTAACGAACGTCTTAACGATGAGAGATATATGATTGAGTTCTATAGAAAATTTATAGTGCTTGATAATGCCTATAAAAAAGTCAGCGACAGTATATGTCTAATGTCAAGGTTTTTTTAAATTATCAGGCCGGGTCAACGCCCGCCCGCGCCGTATAGTTTATATCTATACCAAGCATATGGATAGTTTTAAATACTACATTTGGCTCCATACCTACTTTGTGTAATACAATCACAGCGATTCGGTTCTCTTTATCACTCCCCACTCCATTTTAATATCGCAAAATATTGTACAATTGTATTGGCGCCAAAATGAGAAAACGCAATGAATAATCATATAAAAATGACAGATTCCAAATTCAAATGTAATATTTTGGTTGGAGTTTTTGGCATGGATCTTGATCTGTCATGTAGTGGATTTTATTTTTTATTCATAATCTTGTGTTACTCGACTCTATATTGTGTAAAATTGGTGGTGTCTTATGTAATATAGTTTGTTTATTGTGCATAAGTGAAGTGAATGGAAAATAGTACCACGGACCATGAATTCTGAGATGCCACAAAAACTCCATAGAAAGTTCTTACAAGATGGCCACCATCCTGTTAGTTCATTGAAATTTTATCAAGAAACTTGTAATATCGATACTCACTTGACAATGGCAGTAATAGTCTACTAGAAGACTGGTTGCCAAATATGGAATAGAAGAAGAACTAGTAATACTACTAACTACTCGACAATGGCAGTAATAATCTAAAAGATTGGTTGCCAAAAATAAAGATAAAAAAAACTGTTCTTCGTTTTCTTGTTTTGGCTCCACAGAAGCATTTACTAGTGTCAATGTTTTGCCTCAATGGAGAATTGCCGAAATATGTTGTATATTTTACACAATAAGTGTCGTGTGAATAATTTCAATGAACTAACAAGATGGTGGCCATCTTGTTAGAACTTTCCATGGAGTTTTTGTGGCATCTCAGAATTCATGGTCCGTGGTATTATTTCAAATTCACTTCACTGATTTTTTTTTCCAACTGACTACGCTATTGATCCAGCAAGGTCTTAACAGCTTCACCGGGCTACTACACTTCACTGATGCACAATAACCGAACTGTATTACGTAAAACACCACCATTTTTACAAAATATAGGGTCAAATAACACAAGGTTATGAATAATATATAAAATCCACTACATAATAGACCAAAAACTCTAATAAAATAAGAGCACACGAACGTTACACAATGTTTCAAATAAGAGGATGTCTATTGTTCGATAACAAAAAGTTTTAAACAAAGTTGTGTAATTGTACCAATAGATGTCGTCACCATTCGATTGCATCGCGCTGTTAAGATGGCAGCGAAAATAGGTCAATTAATTTCAGTTTTGAATATAAATTACTAGCTGACCCGTGCCCATATAATATATGTATATTTTGTTTATTTTTAATTGTAATAGTATTTATGGCCAGACTAAGTATTTACCTAAAACATATAATAAGAATGTAAATCTAATGTGTCTGTACGTTTTCGATTTTTGTGAAAAAAATTGTTATAGAAATAAGTAATGGAATACAATACAATCATTTTTAGAAATGTCTCTCTGTCTGTCTATTTGTATGAACACGCATCACTGCTAAAGTACTGGGTTCACAATAAAACCTCAATACCCTCAGTAAATCGTAAAGCATATCGTCGGGAGTAACATAGTCTTTGTTTCATTAAAATCGGTTCACTCTATCAAAAGTTATTGTAATTTCAATGGCGCCGCGACTTAAGTATGAAAGAAAAGTAGATAAGCGAATGGACTAAATACGTTCTGATGACTTTATTAGTCATTGTATTTGCACATCAGGTTCCACGTGGACGGAGTCGCGGGCACAGCTAGTCTGAAGTAATATTATTAACCACTCCATACTGCTTTCTCTTAGTATCTACATTGCACTCGTGCGAAGCTGGGGCGTGTTGCAAATATCTTAACTTGACCCTTCATTCAATTGTGATAGAGTGGACCGATTTTAACTTCGATCAACAATAACTAGATAAAAGGTCGGCGCGAAAAATACGTCTCGGTAAATAAGAGCTCACTTGAAATGTGTGCCCTTATTTTGTTTAGTTTGTTTGAAAGACAGCCAATGTAAGCCCGTTTCACATGCCGCAGTGTATTCAAAAGATGCAAAAGTAATACCCGAAAAAGCATTTTAACGGCCGGAGTATCTTACTTTCACTAAATACATGTTGAATAAGTAATATTTTAAGCTTTAAACTAACAAATAATATCAAAGTTTGAACAAAATTATCGATTTTAAACCTGTGATACAAACGTTTGGCCTTGCTACGCACAAACACGCACCATAACGGGAAAACGTACTTTATTCATTATGTGTTAAGGTTGAATTCACACTAAATGTTGTTTATATTATCTTTTTATTGGTTAGGGGAGTAATTTATTGCTTTGCTCGTTTTATCGTGAGTATTAGATAATATTTTGAACATTTGTGACTTTCTTACTAGCTGTTATGGTTGTAATTAGGTTGAACTTAAAACTGTTTTAAAACTTTTTTTCTCCCTTTCTTAGTAAACAAATAGCTACACATAAGTATGTATTTACGCGGACAATTTTTAGCATCGATTTTGTACGTGACCCTTTATCTAGTTATTGTTGATCGAAGGATTTTAATGATCAAAGATTAAACGTTTGCGATTTTCTTGATGTGGTTTTACAACTTGTTAGTTAATTAATACGGTCGTAATAAACCTGCTATAACATTACCTACTCGATAGTGGCAGTAGTAATCTACTAGAAGATTGGTTTCAAAAGAATATACAAATATATTGATCCAAACATATTCGTTTAATAAAAAAATATAGTACGTGGAGTCCCTCCGCGCGGAAGAAGTGAAACTTCGTAATGTGGAAATGAAAATAGGAAGGGGTAGAAATTGATCTTTAGTGAAATCATATTGTTTCTTTAAGACAAACTTTATTAACATTGCTTACAATTCACAATTGATCGCATCTTTTAATTATCATTTTCGTGTGGAGAAATATCCAAATCTATAACATTTACAATGGGAATATGATAACTAAAGTGAGATTCGAAATGTTTGATTATTTTTCTCGCTCTGTCTCTCTCTATTCCCCCTCCCCAGGAGCGTTGAACGTTTAACACTACAGTGCTATCATACCTCCTTCAACGTTTAACGCAACGTTGTTGGGAGTCGCATTAGAAGTTTCACTTCAATAATATTACAAAGCGGAATAATTGTGGATTTTCTTAACTTCTATGACGTGTGCTTCGTTATTAGTAAAACTTATATAAATAGTGCATGCCTGATTATTGTTGCTTATAATAAAATCTATAAATACTTCATAATAGCATATAAGAGTTTTTGGTGAGATCTTAATCTGCCATGTAGTGTGGTAACGCCATCTAGTTTAGAACTCATAACAACTCCAAACATCCCCCCCTTTCCTGTCGTGCATGAATGGTCGCTCACTTACCCTCTCGCAACGTCTACCGCGCTGACGTGACCTACATATTTTTCGCTTTATTTCGCATCCCGCGCTCCTGATTCTATTGAAGTATCCAGGAGATACTATCGCGCCGTTATAGGTGAAATCCTATAATACGTTCGCTCAGCATCCGCACGCTGGAGACGACAGTTACATACACCAAGACTTAGTGACCCTAGTGAAGGTGAACGCAGTGTGCTGCTGGAGTGACTCTGGGCGGCTGTACTCGGTCGTGGATGCTGGATTACGTTCAGGAGAACACCAGGTCAGTGCACGACTTCCCGCTTCCTTCCCTTCGTTATTTTCCTCTCGTCATTGTGACGACGATTATCCGCCGGTATTACGCTGCTGGCGTCTCCATAGTGGATGTTATTTAATATTATATGTTTTAAAATATTTGTGACATATTTATCTCGGTAGTACGTAATATAGTTCGGTTATTGTGCGTAAGTGAAGTGTATGGAAAATAATACCATGGAGCATGAATTCTGAGACGCCACGAAAACTCTTTCTTTTTATATCAGAAGGAAGCAAACGAACAAGTGGGTCACCTGATGTATCGTCATTATTATGCGATAGAACCTTTTTATATAAATCGATTGTTGACGTTCAGATCTCAGTTAATTAATAGTGTCGAGACTCCAACTTTTTGGTAGTCATGCACGTGAACGTCAACGAAAAAGAACAAAGTGTCATTCATTCTTCTGTTATCCATCGAACGATCATATTATAATCAGCAGCTGAATCATCAAATATATCATTATCCAACATTCGTGGAAGCTCAGCGGCCAGCTGCAACAGAGAGGAGATCACGAGGTACGTGCATTGTATCTTTACTGTTGTTAGCTGGATCTGAACGAAAACTCTAAAGGTTCTCGAAGACCCTTCGGGGTCCCCCAGAGTAGCAGAAAGCCACTTCGGCGGTGCGCATGCTACAC
>MU158966.1:784820-812885 GCA_015888305.1 Antheraea pernyi
GGGAAAGGAGAAAGGGGAAGGGAAAAGGGGAAAAAAGGTGGGCCTCCGGCGCTCTCACTGACCGAACGAAACGCAATAATGCGAGCACTGTTACTTTACGTCGGTGTTTCTGGGCGAGAGTGGTACTCCCCAGGACGAAACGACCCATTCATGCTGAAACTAGTAATAGCTACAGCGTGGCTCTACCATCTCCTCATGGAAAGTTCTAACAAGTGGGCCACCATCGTGTTAGAACATTGAAAGTATCACAATACATTTGTGACATTATTACCTCCTTTAATGGCATTAAATGGGTAACATTACCGGCTTACGGTGAAGGAAGGTTGTAAGTCAGCCACGCTGAAGCTATGACTGGTTTCAGCATGAATGTGTCTGCTCACCCGGGGTAGTACCACTCTTGCACAGAAACACCGATGTAAAGCAACAGTGCTTTCATTGCTGCGTTTCGTTCGGTCAGTGAGTGCTGGAGACCCACCTCCCCCCCTTCCCACAAACACAGGCTGGCAACGCACTTGCGACACTTCTGGTGTTAACACCAGGTGACCCACCTCTTCGTTTGCCTCCTATAATATAAAAAAAGGATACATCGTGAGCAAAACTTTACCTGAGAAATGTTCTTATAGTATACCGTATGTGGGAATACACATAACTGTGGATTTCACTGAGGTTGGAATCGATAATACGTCGTGGGCTAGAAGATTAGCCTCATACCTGCCTTCGGGAAGAGACCTATATCCAAGTATGAGCTGGTAATGATTATAATAATGGCAGTAATAATCTAGAAGATTCTTTGCCAAAAATAAACACCCATATACTAAGAATAAGTCACAATAACCATTGTCTGCCTTAAAATCTTACATCACTGCGACAACATTACACATATCACCTCCACACACGTGCACGCATACACGCTTACACATGCAAGTAGAAGGGTTTTATTTTTTTCCCTTATCAAACTGAAATAGTTTACAATATTATCTGATACGAAATATATATAAGAGTTGTTGAGGTATGTATGCTTGGAACACATATATGTTTCAACAACTCGTATGAATAGTTAACTTAGCTTAGGTTAGCTCAGAAAGGTCGCGAATTGCATGTATCAGGCAACAGCCAAAGCCGAGGTGTGCCGCGCACCCTTGAGCTAGTTGTCAAAATAAAATCGGCCGAGTGCCTTAAGCGCTTGCCTTAGTAGTCCGGTGAAGCTGTTAAGACCTTGCTTGGTCAATAGCGTAGTCAGTTCGAAAAAAAGCCAGCTTAATAGTTCTCTGATTTGAGTTCTCATAATTATGCTATCAGTTTGACAGATCTGCCCTGACTTCACACGCGTGCAGTTTACATATTTACTGCATCCGTGGATGGCCGCATTAATTTTCTATTACACTGTAGGAAAACGGAGAAAAACTCGAACAATATATTATTTGGTTATTAAACTCCAAGTTTTTTATAATTATTTATGTTTACTAGTGGGCGCCCAGTGGTCGACATTCGACCATAGTTCATTGATTTATTAAAGTTTAATGTAGAATGTAAAAGGGTAATTGGAACATAAGAGTAAAATAATACATACAGTCGAGTATAACAACCTCCTTCACAACCTTTGAAGTCCTTTATTGACAGATGTCAAAATGTCTTTTTTATTTACATGTGTAAATAATGTTGTGTAAAATTGAAGCAGTAGTGTGAGTAATGCATATTTTAATTAATTTAATGTACTTCTAATGCATTTTACATAAAATAAATAGCTTTCTGCACTTCTCCTCCATATAAACTTTAATTATGCCAAGTTCCACGTTCATCCGTTCGCGCATTTCTCTCAAAAGGGATACAAAGTTTGGGCTTCACGTATTAATATATATGATGATTCTCCGTCCTGTTCTGAGTTTCTCCGTTCAGTTTGTAGAAGATATCCCAGAAAGCCATCCGCTCATGGAACGGTCGCGACAGAAGTGACAATTGAGAGTCGATTTTAAGACAGTTTTGCGCTGTACTGTTAACTGGGAGCCACTTTACCGGCAGTAAGTCAGTTATCTCTGGCGTGGGATCTCTGAAATGCAGAAAAATGTTATATAAATAATTTTAATTTTTAATCAAACAAATCCGTTCAAACTTTACAACAACTACTTCAAAAACAGGTTAGGATATTTACGTTGTAAACATTTTCGTACATGTCCCTTCGATCTTTAGGACTTGATGAACAATGTCATCAAATCGTTGAATAATCTTGTAAAAGCTGTAGGCGTTTATATCTATACTATAATATTATAAAGAGGTAGAGTTTGTGAGGTTGTAGGTAATATCTGGACCTACTAAACCGATTTAAAAAAATCTTTTACCAATAGAAAGCCACATTTTTTTTTTTTTCGAACTGACTACGCTATTGACCAAGCAAGGTGTTAACAGCTTCACTGGACTAGCCACATTATTTGTGAGTATCATAGGCTATATACTAACCCGAAAAATGAAAAGACTTTTTTGTGGTAGTTGGATTTGCAAAGTAAATCGGAGAACGGTAGAACGGAAAGGTTTCTTACGAACGCTGCCTTGAGAGATATATGATTGAGCTCTAGACAAAAGTTGTGGACCTTGGTAATGCTTACAAAAAAGTCACCGAATGCATACAACATCTGCCGTGCCCGCTAGTAAGTTAATATAAGGCACTTAAACGGATTTTGATATAATAGTATAATAAATACTAATCCGAGTGTACTTACTAGTGAAACAACACTTTTAAATAATTAAATATTTATTATTCACCACTTTCAGTGTTCAATTTACTTTTCTATTCTCTTATACCGATCGGTAATGCTCAATGAATAGCATCATTTATCTCCTGCCAAAACTACCGCTCAGCGTGCGTTTTCATTTCCATGATCACTGCATAGAAAACGCCGAAAGTCGTAAAGTAACTGCTAGAGTTTGTAAATATTATCTTGTAATAACAGGTTTTTATTCAGTTTTCAAAGTCATTTAGAGAATTTAAAAAGTTAAAGCGCCTAACTATGTCTTCACTTCAAATGCGGATAGAATAATACAACTCACAATTGCTATAGAGTTATTTTCTTTACTTTTATAAGACTACATTTTACGTCCATAGACACTAGCAACACCAGGGGAGTTGCAAGTGCGTTGCCAGCCTGTGTTTGGGGGAGGGAGGAGTGGGGGAAAGGGGAGGGGGGAAGAGGAGATGGGTCTCCGGCGCTCTCACTGACCGAACGAAAGGCAACAATGCAAGTACTGTTACTTCACGTCGGTGTTCTGTCAGAGGGTGGTACAACCCCGGACGAGCCGACCCATTCATGCTGAAACCAGTAGTAGATTCAGCGTGGCTCTACCACTTCTAAAAACATTATCAGAAATGTTGGCAGTGTTGACAGACATAAAGAATTCCGTGCATTTTAAGTTTATTTCATTTTAAGCGTCTTATAAATACTATTTAATTATAATTTTAACTGGTAGTAAATAACCATAACTTACCCATATTTCGCGAAGTTTGTCCATAAAGTTGTCATTACGTCGATCATACGCTGATCTTCAGCATTAGGTTTGGCTGGGATTACAGTAGAAATGAATATATAGCCCAGCTCGTCGACATGACAAGCTCCAGTTCCGTTAATATTGCGCAATATTTTCATATAATTCCTTCCACCTTCGTAAAAGAAAGCATATAAATGAACTGACTTCGCTCCCTCATTCATATAATGTCTAATTGTTCTTATTGTCGGATGGTAATAATAGTAATCTGTTTCGAAATTAAGTATTTGTTCTTTAACTGGCATGCCAACGTTAGAATCACCGATATAGAAATTCTTAACTAATTCTACCATTTCATCATCTATCAAATCCAAGCCGGCTTCGATACGGTCCTTAAAGGAATACGTGCTTAAAATTTCTGCATCAGCATTACCATATCTATAAAGTGACTCCTGACTGTTGAATCCAAACATAATTGGCATATCTTTGACCTTATTCGCCTTTAAATTGAACGGGTAATCGGTGATAAATGCGCCTTCGTATTTATTCTCCATACAGGGCCTCGTTTCTGCTGGGATGGTGTCACTTAGAACTGATATTCCAAGGTCGTCTGAAAGTTTTATTAGTGAATGTACATTCTGCCTTGCGAGGAATGCGAGGGCGTCTTCGAAGTTATGTGTTTTGTAACCTAATTTCTCAGCAATCGTCAGAGGTATCGTATTGTTAGGTCTGGTCAATCGTATCGGAGACACTGCAGTGCCACTCTGGATGATGACTTTATCATACAATTTCTCACTGCCGGTTACTAGATTTAAAGTAATTGACTTGGCACCGGAACTTTCACCAAATAATGTGACTTTGTTCGGGTCACCACCAAATGCTTGAATATTCTCATTGATCCATCTAAAAGCTATTAGTTGGTCTTTCAACCCTTGATTGCCGGATATAATGGGATGATCTAAACATAAGAACCCGTAAATACCGAGACGAAAATTAATAGAGACTACTATAACGTTGTGCCTTACTAGGAAGTCTGGCGTGTATTGTTCCCTGTTACCGCTCAGTCTAATGAAGCCTCCAGCGTGAAGCCATACCATTACTGGAAGCCGGTCCTGCGGTGTTACCGTTCTGGGCACGTATACATTTAGACGCAGGCAATCAAGGGAGCCAAGTGGTTTCTCGTCAAAGGGTGACAGATGAGGGCATACTATCGAGTCATCGAAAGCTTCAAAAGTTCCACTGAAGGTTGTATGCGGCACTGATGGCTGGAAATAAAATTGGTCATAGTTTAGTATGATAGGTCAGGATTTAAAAATAGGGATGTGGATATCTTAATTTTATATAGGTGTTAAAATAAAACACATTTTATCTTAGATGACAACTAATTTATATGATAACATAAAACTATATTTAATACAAATATTTTTGATTTTATTTTTAAAATGTATAAGAAGGTTTTAGTTCGTAATAGGTGTCAGACAGCTGTTTAAAAAAAGTGTAGTGCCTTGTTTAAACATAGATGTACATCTAATATGACATCCAAGCTTATTGATAGTTTACTTTTCATTTTCCACTATTATGAATGCAGGTACTTAAACACTATCCATGCTATTACCATAAAGTTAAATACGTATTAAATACTTGGTTTAAAAAGGTTTCACAATAAATGCACCGCGCTCGCCCGAGGCAAGTTCGCGTTATCCTTTTTTCACAAGTCTAACCTAACGTAACCAAAGCGAGACAAAAGAGCAAGATGGCGAACATTCAGCGACCGCGGTGCATTTAAAACGAGACCTTTTTAAAGCCAGAGTTCAATACATATTCAACTTTTTTGTAATAACACCGAATGATTGCTGTTGTTGTTGTCCAAATACGATTGTATTTTTTTTTCTTGAACTGACTGCGCTATTGACCTAGCAAGGTCTTAACCAGGCTATTTTCACTCCTCAGAATCGGATTTGTATGGAAAAGGCTCGTCTAGTTTTGGTTATCAATCAACTTACTAGATGGCACTGTTATATAATTTTTTTGGCAAGTTTGATAACAAAATATGGTGGACGACAATTCATTTTGACATTTCAAACTTGACAACTTTCAAATATTTAACTTCATTCACTTTGTTTACGTATCTGTTACGAGATTGTGCTCCCTTAAATTTTCTTGCCGCCTACAAACAATTTTATCTATCTCCGGATCTACTTATAAACATTGACTCCTGCATATACATACTTGGATTTAGATTTGCCTTACGATGAAAATATTCATTACAAATAAAAATGACCAAAACCTTGTATACGATTTACGCAGTACCGCTGTATGCATACATACATAGCTATAAATGTACATTTATAACCAACAGATATTAGTTCGAAACTAGTATTATAGAGGCGCTGATTGGAAAGACGAGTGCGACCTCTATTTATATAACGTACTCTGTGGTCTTAACAGCTTCATCGGACTGCATATGATTGTTTTTTTTTTTTTTTCAAACTGACTACGCCATTGACCTAGCAAGGTCTTAACAGCTTCATCGCACTGCATATGATTGATTTTTTCTCCACTCCGCTCCTATGTATCTTAGCGTGATGATATATAGCCTATAACCTTCCCTGATAAATGAGCTATATAACACTGAAAGAATTTTCCAAATCGGACCTGTAGTTCCTGAGATTACCCCTTACAACGTCACAAACTCACAAACTCTACCTCTTTATAATATTAGTATAGATATATAATATCGATACAACTGAAAGATGAATAAATGTAAATATTATATTCTTATAATTATTTTTTTTGTATTTACTACTTCAATGCGTAAAACCGAACTTAACGCTATATTCAGAGCGGCCACAAACTATGACGCGGACTATACACAAACATTGTTTGCTCAAATTATTTGGTCTCGGAAAATAAATATCGTCTAAATTGAAACACTTTGTAGGTGGTAGAGTCACGCTGAAGCTATTACTGGTTTCAGCATGAATGGGTCGGCTCACTCGGGGTAGTACCACCCTCTAACAAAAAACCGACGTGAAGTAGCAGTGCTTGCATTGTTGCGTTTCGTTCGGTCAGTGAGAGCACCGGATACCCACCTCCCCGCTACCTCTTCCATCCCCCTTTCCCATTCAAACACAGGCTGGCAATAATATATATCTATATATATATATATATATATATAAGAGATTTCCCCGTATATATAGTCACTCATCACGATATCTCTGGAACCATTAGAGCTAAAGACTTGAAATTTGGTAGGAATATTCTTTTCACCGAGTAGTGGTCAGCTACGGATTTTACGAAATTCAACCCCCAAGAGGGATTGCGGGGCGTTAATTTAAAAAAAAAAACATATTTTAACAGCTACAGCTACAGCTCTTATAGGTATGAAACTTGTCAGGGTATTCTTTTTGGCATGTTTGAATTGACTAAAAAATAATTTTATGATATTCCACCCCACAACGACCCCCCCCCCCCCCCGCCGCAAAAGTTTTTACCAATCTATAGCTTTTGAAACTCTGAAACTTGGCCAGAATATTTCTTTTGGTATGTTTGAATTTACTAAGAAATAATTTTATTATATTCAACCCTAAGAGAGTTGTGCGGGGGCGTTAAAAATATTAAAAAACTTCGCTAAAATATTTTTGTTGTATGACTTTATCAAGAACTAATTTTATGATATGCAACTCCAAGACGGATGTGCGGGGGCGTTAAAAATTAAAAAAAAATTGTATCTTTTAATCTGTAGATTTAAAACTTAGAAACTTGACCAGAATATTTTTTTGGTAGGATTGAATTTACTAAAAACTAATTTTATGATAAAGTTATAGTATGCATATAAAGTTATGATAAAGTTCCAGGTATGTTGCTGATGATAAATCCCATCTAATTCGATATACTATTCGTATTGTCTTGTTGAAAGTTTAGTTCTTTCTAGATTAAATTACTGTGATGTTGTATATGGCCCATGTTTATTGTCAAGGACTGATCGATTAATTCAGAGGGTACAGAACGCTTGCGCTCGGTTTTGTTTCCACATTCCCCCTCGTCATCACGTCACACCGTTCTTAAATGAAGCGAATGTTCTTAAAATGGCAGCCCGTAGGGAGCTACACATGGCGACTTTACTTTTTGGCTTGATCAAAACAAAAAAGCCTAAGTACCTATATGAAAAGCTAACATGGAGGCAAACACGTCTTACATCTGGCTACACGCGTTCTGCGTCATATCCCCTGACGATACCTATACACAGAACCACAGCGTTCAGGGGTTCTTTTAAGTATGCAGCTACTCGTTGCTGGAATAATATCCCACCTGCATGTAGATATAGGAAAAATAAGAAAAGTTTTAAACATATATTGCAGCAGTGTTTGTTACAAGTTCAAAACCAATAATAATAATAGCGTTAATTTTATGAGTGGTTCCAATTTAGTAGACGTACAATTTAAAATTACCTATGTACTCGTATGTATTTGAATATTTGTATATGTATTTGCTTGTATTTATTATTTATTATGTTTGTATTATTATTATTTTATTTTATTTTTTATTCTCAGGCTTATGGTGGTCATTGTGCAACCGAGGTAGTGAATAGCTTTTTGGACAGGCACATTTGTAATATTTGTATCTTTTTTTTTTCGATGTTTACTTTTTGTTGTTGTTAGCTGTTTACATGTATAAGTTATGTTATATTTATTGTCAATACACCGACTACACGTCCGTACATTACTTAGGGTCTCCATTGAAAATCAGCGCTGCAGTACCACCCTAGTTATGCTGCAGCACTTTGCTGAATGGAGGTGCCTTTGTTGGATATTCAAATAAGCTATGTATATGTTCATCTTGTTATTTTGATGTTATCCAGCAATAAAGACATATTCTTTCTTCTTTCTTTCTTTCTATTCACATATCTAATGTACACGTTACGTGTTACAGTAGATGGCGTAATGTAAGATTGTAAGTAGGTGTGTAAATTAAAGAAATGCTTTTTCAAAAACATTTGTAACTATGACACCATAGTTATTTAATACATTTAAAAAAGCGTGCGGAGCCGCGGGGTCAGCTAGTATGTATATATGTATAGAAGATAAATAATAATAATAAAAAAACACAATTAACTCACTCCGAAAGGGTACGCTTCATCAACCACAGCATATGGAATTCCAAGGTACATTACATACTGCCCATTGTTGGATAGCAAGCCTCTGATTAACCCTTGCTTCGTTTCTACGAACGGGTCAAACTTCGATAATCCAAATACACACGACGCAAAGAATATAACACGTATTAAACCAACCATTTTCAATGTATAAATGATCTTATAACAGCGAATTGACATTGAAATACATTGTACTGCTAGTTTGCAACTATGTTTGTAAAAAATCATTAATGAATAATTAATCTCAACACATATATTAAACTGGTACTTGAAATGTATGAATATATAACTTCTCGACATTGGGGCGAGTGTTTGAGGAATATTATCTCTATTAGAAACTAGATGCCTGTCCCGGCTGCGCTCGTGTGAATTAGTAATTATCAAATTAATTATCAAACAATTTTGGCACCTCTCTCAGCGTCGCTTGCTTTTCTATTACTACATATCGCGTATTACACTAATCACGTATAGTGTCGATGCAGTCAAGAATGGCAATAAATACTTCGTAAATAATGTCACTATTTATTTGGCCAGAGCTTCGCCTTACAATACTTGTTAGATAAGAAGTGCGTAGATATCACCAACATCTTGCCTTTTAAAGGCCCATCTATATAAGTCAAAGCGATTACTATTTATATATAATTTCGCAAAATAATTTAAGTAACTCAAAAATAATAAAGTATGAACAAATTAATGTTATTTAAGCTATACAACAATTTTATATAATTATCCTTATTTATGTATCTCTAATATGGTTAGTAATCTGTTTCGACATGTAGATCAGCGACATCTTGCCTTTCATGGACGAACTATGAAGTCAAAGAATATACTCTTATTAATAATGATACTAATGATTCAATTCGATATAATGATATCCATTCTTATTTAAGTCCTATTAAAATCTATATAATATTAATAATTCTTATTTATGTATCTTTATTATGGTGGCGCTAGTATCAATGTGCATCTCTAATATGTTGGCGCTAGTGTAGATATATATTTATAATATGGTGGCGCTAATATCAATGTTCCCGTCGTGTTGTAGTCTCGTCTCTTGAATGTGATGCAGCGGCACCGGAGCTGGGTGATAACACTGTATAAGAACCAGATGAACGTATCTACAAAAATCCAAAAATCTTTTTATTTTCATAAACCATATCAGAATATAGTCCTTTATGAAGTGCCAAAAAGAGGTTAAATTATATTCAATATTTCACGAATTCCAAAAGGACGAAATAACGTAAGAATCACTTTTAATAGAGCCAGAGAGCCAGAAAAACGTATTATGAGTACCGCTAAATTAGTTTTAATTATCTTACTACCAGTTAGAGTTACGGGAACGTATTTGCAAATACAATAACTATTTTACCTACAATATTGTTTGTTTTACAATATTCTACGAACCATATGAACGTAAGAGCTTATACGTTATTACATAAAATAAAACTTAATGTCATAAATGACGTATTAATTAATTTTAAGTAGCATAAAAGGCCACACTCTCCGGCGCTCTCACTGACCGAACGAAACGCAACAATGCAAGCACTGTTACTTCACGTCGGTTTTCTATGAGAGGGTGGTACTACCCCGGGCGAGCCGACCCATTCATACTGAAACCAATAATAGTTTTTCAGCGTGGCTCTACCACAAAGCTCTACTACTACATATACAATAATTATTTTTCCTACAATATTGTTTGTTTTACAATATCCTACGAGCCATATAAACGTAAAAGCTTATACTTTATTACACAAAATAAAACTTAATGCCATAAATTACGTATTAATTAATTGTAAGTAGCATAAAAAGAAAAGATAAAAAAATGATGAAGGGCCACACTATTATATGTTAACCGAATTTTAAATATATATGTATTGTGTCTATATAAGCATATATAATTAAATAATCCTTAATTTTTTCAAAGCTCTAAAAGTATGTTAATATATTAGCTTTTGATCAACAATAACTAGATATCGGGTCGGCGCGAAAAATACGTCTTGGTAAATAACAGCTCACTTGAAATGGAAGTTTTTATTTTGTTTAGTTTGTTTGAAACACAGCCAATGTAAGCACGTTTTACACGCCGCAGTCTATTCAAAAGATGCAAAAATAATAACCGAAAAAACAATTTAACGGCCGTAGTATCTTACTTACGCTAAATACACGTTGAATAAGTTATATTTTAAGCTTTAAACTAACAAATAATATTAAATTTTGAACAAAATTACCGATTTTAAACCTGTCATACAAATGTTTGGCCTCGCCCCTCACAAACACGCAGAATAACGGGAAAACGTATTTTATTCATTACGTGTTAAGGTTGAATTCACACTAAATGTTGTTTATGTTGCCTTTTCATTTCGAGGGCAGTAATTCATTGCTTTGCTCATTTTATCGTAAGTACTAGATAATATTTTGAACATTTGCGACTTTATTACTAGGTGTTATGGTTGTAATTAGGTTGAACTTAAAACTGATTTAAAACTTTTTTCTCGCTTTCTTAGTAAACAAATAGCTACACATAAGTATATATTTACGCGGACAATTTGTAGCATCGATTTTGTACGTGACCTTTTATCTAGTTATTGTTGATCGAAGTATATTAGTATATATTTTTCTTTCGTCAATTGTATATTAAGTCTATTAAAAACTGGTAAAGTTTGAAGAGGAGAATTATCAAAGCATTTTTGCTCTCCTGTAAAATTAAGAATATGTAGATACGTCTGTTTGTCTCTTACACCGCGATATTATAAAGTCCATCCGTCTGTCTGTTCCCGATTAAACTAGAAAACTATTCAACGGATGTTCATGCTGTTGTCACCAGTAGATTAAGTGATTCATGTGGAAGGTTTAGGTATCTCATTTGTCAAGTTTATTTTATAGTAATACATATAGCTCATGTTATGGATAATGTAGCATTCCAGTGGTGAATTTTTGATTTGATTTTTTCGTTATAAACTGACAAAATACAAATCTTTCCTCTTTATAATATTAATGTACATAACTCGCTTTTGCCAACAGTTTCGGATTAACCAGAGGAAATTTCTGGATGATCGATTAATAGATATAATATTAGTAAGAATATATTAACGCATACATATAAACCTTTTATTTAGTACGCACTTTGGACTCACTCAGGAATGCGCTGTTTATATGAGCAAGGTCGTGGGGCGCACAAGGCGAAGTAAAGCTTAATTTAACGAAGACAAAGATTGAACAGTGGTTGAAATTTTAGAAAGTCAGAACATATGAATCAATAAAAGAAAAAAAAACAACGAAGATGGATATTATAGCAATTGTGCCATTCTGGCAAAAACAACAAATTCAATTACTCGTTTACAATTGTGTATAGTGCGACGGTCAGCAGCCCAATGAATAATATTAGATACCAAAAAGTAAATCCCACTTCCGATATTAAATACCGGAGATGGATTTATGTAAAAATTTAAAAACAATTACATATCTCTACACGAAAACTCACATCAATTAAGTAACTCAAGTAACACAATAAATCATAAAAACCCAAAGAAATACAAATAACAATGTAAATTGGAAAGAATTCACGCAATACAACAACAATCACGCAATACAACCTTCCAGAGAGACGAGCGAGCAAGAATGTTCCCAATGATTCGACAGACTCGCCTTTTATACATATAGTCAAGTTAACGGCCGATAACTTTCGACCAATGGCTTGTCAGGTCATTAGTAACACCCCCGCTGTAGTCAATAGTAGTACGGAGAGTGCTAAACATATAATAACAATAGTAAGAAGGAGTACTCTAGACTGAACACCTACAACGCTTTATCACATCGATACAACTTGCACTATTAATAATATTGATCAATTAAATTATTGTTATAAAATACGTATAGTCATTCGGTCCGCCAGGGGAACCAATTAACACTCTGTAGGCACTGTGACCATTTATCCGGGAAGGGCTTCACCTTATAATTACTTTTGAAGTGAAACTTCTAATGCAACTTCCAACAAGGTTGCGTTAAACGTTTAACGCTAAGGGAGAATAGAAAGAGGCAGAGCGAGAGTGAATGCGTGGCACTCTAACGCATGCGCGTAGTATCAGGTATACAGGCCAGCGCGAGCGTTACCAACGAGTAGCGTCCAATATTCCTTGATGCAGTTTTTGCAAGAAATATTGAAAAAATAGTACTCAAACATTTCGTATCATACTTTAGTTATCATAATCCCATTATAAATGTTATAGATTTGGATATTTATATTAAGTCAAAGCAATTACTATTAACTCAAATTTCTCCAAAATAATTTAGTTGCACATAAATAATAATAGCGATCAAATTATTGTTATTTAAGTGATACATCAATTCTATATAATCGTTCTTATTTATGTAAAGAATTGATGTATGTAATTTATTTTTGGGGTGTAAGGGGTGTCGAATAACATCTAAGACTTGAGACATCCAAGCCAACCTCACCTGCACGTGGTTCACCCGGCTGAATAACGAACGAGGCAATGGCGAAAGCGGCGTGGTAGGGTTTTACAGCATGACTGGGTCGCAACCACCATGTATATGGCGAAAAAGCCCGTCATAGTGATTCGCTTCTGCGGGTCGCGTTTCGGGATCAGCCTGTGCATATCCAGCTGTTCGCAGGCCAGCATGGCAGCGGCGACCTGCGATGGATAGTGTCACTCGGTGATCGCCGTTGTTTTTGGATTGTACTGTGCTTAGTCATGTTGCCGTACTACAATTAAAAAAAAAGAACTTTTTTAAGTTTTAGCGAGAATAACGAACAGAAAATCATTTTGATATGTGTAGATGAATTGCAGATGATAAGAAGGTCACCGGGTCATATAGTGTAATAATAAATTGACACAGATCTTTGGTTAATTCTATCACGTTCATACAAATTCGTATAATTATAAATGTTTAAGCATCAGGGAATATAGTTTTGCTAAGGCGCTCATTGAATTTGCGAAAAAATTCATTCGCTTGTTTATAATATAAATTATAGAACACTTTACAATAATAAATTAAAAACGCAGCCAGGATTTATTACTTTGTTACATTTATACTTCTTTTTTTGGTTCTTTTTCTATTGTTGGTTTCACACAAAGCAATTTTTTTATGTTATACTAGCGGGCCCGGCAGACGTTATCCCGCCCTGATTATAAAGAAATCCTGAACAAATTATATACTAAAACGTTCCTCGTGAATCACTTTATCTACTGGTGAAAACCACATAAAGATCCGTTCAGGAGTTTTTGAATTTATCGCGAACAGACAGGCAGACAGACGCGGTAGGGGACTTTGTTTTATACTATGTAATGATTAGGCAAAGAACACGTGGCTCACCTGATTTTATGTGATCACTGCCGTCCATAGACACTAGCAACACCGAGGGTGTCGCCAGTGCGTTGCCAGCCGGTGTTTGGTGGAGAGGGAGAGAGGAAGTGGGTGTCCGGCGCTCTCACTGACCGGACGAAACGCAACAATACAAGCACTGTTACTTCACGTCGGTTTTCTGTGAGAGGGTGGTACAATCGCGGGCGAACCGACACATTCATGCTGAAACCAGTAATAGCTTTAGCATGGCTCTACCAACTACTAAATTTTATAATTAGCAATATAAAGGGAGAGAGAGGTGATCGTAATTTGACACTCGTTTTGGGGTGTAAGTGGTATCGAATAACAAAATAAGACTTGTGACACCCAAGCCAACCTCACCTGCACGTGGTGCACCCTGCTGAATAACGTACGAGGCAATGGCGTAAGCAGGGTGTTAGGGTTTTACAGCCTGACTGGGTCGCAACCACCATGTATATGGCGAAAAAGCCCGTCATAGTGATTCGCTTCTGCGGGTCGCGTTTCGAGATCAGCCTATGCATATCCAGCTTTTCGCAGGCCGGCATGACAGCGGTGAACGGCGATGCATAGTGTGTCACTCAGTAGTGTGTCAGTCACACTCATTGTTTTTGGATTGTACTGTGCTTACCATCATGCTTACCATGCATCAGGCATAGTGCAGTCATTTTGCCGTGCTACAATACAAAAAAAACTTCTTTTTCCCTTGACGCCTTGCATGAGCATAAAATTTGTCAGTTATGATTTAGATGCACCTTAGAGAATCGTAGTAAATTTAAAGTCCGTTGAATGTCTTGAGATTCATGATCACATGCTTGAGAAAATTTTCAAGCAATTTGATAGGAGACTTCTTCTCCATGAAGTCCAAAAGATCGAAAGGACATACACAAATGTTGTCAGAGCATTATATACCGTAGTCTAATATACCAGGTGAAAGGTTTAAACACTCGCAGCATTTTAGGATATGTAACCATTTAACAATTAAAATAATAATATAAGTACAAATATTAATAAACAACCGAGAAAACCTAAGTTAAAGTTTTTTTAAGGCTTTCAAAAGTATAAACACAATCATAATAAACCTAAGTGCAATGACCGGTGCCAAAAGCTACAATGGGCGACCCGAAGTTAATAACTTTCTATAGTAAAATGGACAATAAACCCTTTTGTTTTGTTCCTGACGTTCCCACGTTGCCTTTCAAATGAAATTGAAATCACCCGACGGGAATTGACTCTGAGCTTTACCATAGACGCGTAGAGAATTGTGTGTAATTTTCTAGATAATTAGGTCAAAGATTTTTTTTTTATTGATTTAGAACGAGAATCGAGTGCAGAGTACCCTCCATAAATATTGCTACTTTGCAAACATTCTGCCTGTTTAAGTTACACGTTCATGATGTATATTCATTATTTATATACACTCTTTATATAAATATAAAAAATAAAGCAATTCTTTCTGTATATGATGGAATAGCGCTACCTAGGTCATAACTTATTAGTTATGACATATACGTAATAGCATTAAAACTCTCGCAGCTTCCAATAACCATCTTTGTCTAACGAGTGACGTTGCGCAATAACTCTGTGTCACTCTAATCTCCTGGGTGATTGGTTACTCGTTAGCAATATTTTTAAAGGATACTCAGTACTTCATACTTATTTTAAATAAATGAAAAAGCAAGAAGATATAAAAAAATATACTCAATCTTCTACCAGTCTATGCTAATGTAATGTGTCAAAGAACGTCGGGTGTAGTAAAAGTGAAGCTAACCAACTAATAAAGGATAATTTTTTGAAGTTTTAACAAACTAAAGGGTTTTGCCGTTTTATTATCGAAGGATATTAACTCCGCGACGCCGCTCGCAGGTATTTTAACCGGTCATTCAACCTAAGTTTATTGCAATTTGTTTGTTTTTGTAGGTGGTAGAGCTACGCTAAGGTTATTAATGGTTTCAGCATGAATGGGTCAACTCGACCGAGGTAGTACCACCCTCTCACAGAAAACCGACGTGAAGTAACAGTGCTTGCATTGTTCCGTTTCGTTCGGTTATTAAGAGCATCGGAGGCCCTTCCCTTACTCCCCCTCTCCCCCAAGACAAGTTGGCAGCGCACTTGCGACTCCCCTGGTGTTGCAAGTGTCTATGGACGTTGGTGATTACTTAACATCAGGTGACCCACCTGTCCGGTTGCCTCCAATTATTAAAAAAAAAAAAACAATACTTTTGAGTCTTACAACAAACTTTAACTGGAGTTCTTTTTGTTGTTTCTTAGTATTTGTTTTGATATTATTATTTTATATGTTAAATGTGACCATGAATTATCGTACGATTGAAGATTGTCACTCTTTAAGCAGTTACGGATATTTAATTGTTAGTAACCTCTATTTGCGGCCACATTTACATAGGCAGTCGTATTAAATCATACACGGAAAAAACTAGCTACAAATTAATGTACAAATAATGAATATACATAATGAACGTATAACTATAACAAAGTACTACCTGTTTACGCCTGACTGCGGAGAGCTGGCGTCCAAGTGGTATATTGCAGTTAAACCTTGTTCAAGTTATTTACATATATTGTTATGTAGTGACCGGCTTATTTTGATGGGTAACTTAGCAAAAATGTATTCCGTAACTTATATATTTTATTACTCAAACCGTCCACGCGTTGTTGTGGCTCAGTTATTATATAATTACATATTGATTGATAAGAATTCATAATTGTTGTTGATAATATGAAGTGGAAGCTCTGAAAAGGAAAAAATCTCCGATTTTGAAACATTCTGCATTAGTGCTCCGCTCCTATTGGTCTTAGCGTGATGATATATTACCTATAATCTACATATAGCCTATAAACTTCCTCGATAAATTAGCTATAAAGAACTGAAAGAATTTTTCAAATCAGACTAGTAGTTCCTGAGATTACCGCTTACAACTTCACAAACTCACAAACTTTACCTCTTTATAATATTAGCCTATAACCATCCTCGGTAAATGAGCTATATAACACTGAAATAATTTTTCAAATTGGACCAGTAGTTCCTGAGATTGCAACCCCCCTACAAACTCACAAACTTGCATCTTATAAAATTAAGACCAATAGGAGCGGAGCCCCAATGAAGAATGTTTCAAAATCGGGGTATTTTTTCCTTTTGGGATCTTCCGCTGCGTGTTACCGTTAGCCCAAAGTAACTATTCCACGCGAACGAAGTCGCGGGCAGAGGCTAGTTATAGATATGTATGTATGTATGGTACAGATTTTCATTTTTTTTTATATCATAGGTGGCAAACGAACAGGTGGGTCACCTGATGTCAAGTGATCACCACCGTCCATGGACACTAACAACACCAGAGGAGTCGCAAGTGCGTTGCCACCCTTGTGAGGAAGGGTTAGGGGAGGGAGAGGGAGAGGAGAGAGGAGAGGGGACGGGAGGTGGGCGTCCGGCGCTCTCACTGATCGAACGAAACGCAACAATGCACTGTTACTTCATGTTACACAATACGCATAATCAGCCAGTCAGGCAGGAAAACCAATAAACACTCTGAAGGCACTGTGACTATTTATCCGGGCAGAGCTTCGCCTTACAATAACTTCCACATAGGAGTGCGTGCAGATCAGCGACATCTTGCCCTTTATATGCCGAACTCTCACCAATGTAGTCTCACAACGGGGTAAATAATGAACAACCGATAACTTCAACCAATAGCGTTCGATAACTTCAACCAATAGCGTTCGAGGTCATTAGTAACACCCCCAATAAAGTCAATAGCGCGGTATCGCAGGTCAATAGTGGTTCCCCGGGTGGCGTTGTAGTCTCGCCTCTCGGGTGTGTCATAGCGATACCGGACGTAGTCATTAACACTCGGCCATCCTGCAAATGCCGTGTCTCACGGGGGGTCACAATCTATTTCCACATAGATCCCTAATCTGAAGACTGAACAAGAAAATAATACGAGTAACTTGCTTTATGACACCGATAATACATGACCAAGATGATTCAGTATATTCCGATGTATCCATTTGTCACATAATGGATTACGGATAGTGGATCACAGGATCACATGATGGTTCAGTATATATGTAAGCATTGTCGAGATCATACAGCGCTCACACATATTTAATGCTCACACAGTATCCAGCACATAGTACATAGAAACAGTAATCACATAGTACATAGAAACACATAGAAACAGTAATCACATAGTACATAGATAGATAGTCTCTCTAATATGGCGGCGCTAGTATCAATGTGTATCTAATATGTTGGCGCTAGTGTCAATGTATATTTATAATATGGTGGCGCTAATATCAATGTTCCGGTCGTGTTGTAGTCTCGTCGCTTGAATGTGATGCAGCGGCACCAGAGGTGGGTGATAACAAATATCATTACCTACTAGACAATGACAGTAATAATCTATTAGAAGATTAGTTGTCAATAAAATTAAAATAAAAAAACATATTCCTTGAATAAATTGTAGGTTACAACAATGAATTAATATTCAAAATACTTGTCTTACCAGTTTGAAAATTTGACTTGTAAAATAAATTAATAATTAATATTGGTATGTGTACCAACCTTGTGCGTGTAGGTTCAGCGTGTTTACTATCTCAGGCCATATCGTCATTTAATATCAAATGAGACTGTGATCTAACCTAAAAAGTACATGAAAAAAACTGCATTTTGAAATTTATATTTTATTTAGACATTGAACACCCAAAATTTTTATACAATATAATAGCGGCACGCTATGATGGCCGTTTTGACATTTGTCCGTTCATGAAGTTTCATATAAATTTATAACTACGTTTGAAGGAGCAAATCGCTATTCTTTATTGTCAATAGTGTCGTACTAAAAGTTATCGAAATTGAAATATTTTAGGACACAAAATTAATTTTTTACACTGATTTCTAAATTATATATATATTTTTTTATATATCACAGGAGGCAAACGAACAGTTGGATCAACTGCGTAGGTATCACCACCGTCCATAGACACTAGCAACACCAGGGGAGTCTCAAGTGCGTTGCCAACCTGTGTTTGCCTACCACCTACAAAATGTATAACCAGGGCTTGTTTGTGGGGCACGCAGTGCCCTTAAAGGGTATTTAGATAAAATCAAAAATTTGGCATAAAAACTACATAAAATTAAATAGTTTGAAAAAAATTGGAATAAAAATTAATCTTGGTAACCTATACAAAAAAAAAAAGATTTTTTTTAAAAGGTCAAAGATATCCAAATCAAAATCTAATCTATTTTTAT
This sequence comes from Antheraea pernyi, assembly GCA_015888305.1. Classification (NCBI taxonomy): domain Eukaryota; kingdom Metazoa; phylum Arthropoda; class Insecta; order Lepidoptera; family Saturniidae; genus Antheraea; species Antheraea pernyi. The sequence goes on from MU158966.1 coordinate 804,059, forward strand.
TGAAAAGTTACTGCGTCTTACAGTGATTAGCTCCTATAGTAGAGATCATAAAAATATTTGGCCTTATAATTTTTGAAAATTAGCGTGCCCTCATAAAATAAGTGACATAACACAAGTGTTCAGAAACTTAGATGCGTTCTAAATTCCAGCTTTTTTTATTTTTTATTTCCTTCTTCGGATTATGGTGGTAGAGCCACGTTGAAACTATTACTGGTTTCAGCATGAATGGGTCGGCTCGTCCGGGGTAGTGCCACCCTCTCATAGAAAACTGACGTGAAGTAACAGTGCTTGCATTGTTGCGTTTCGTTCGGTCAGTGAGAGCGCTGGAGACCAACCTTCCCTCCCCTCTCCTCTCCCTCTCCCTCCTCTAACACTTCTCCCAAAGGGTGGCAACGCACTTGCGGCTCCTCTGGTGTTGTTAGTGTCCATGGACGGTGGTGATCACTTAACATCAGGTGACCCACCTGTCGGTGGCAACCTATGACATAAAAAAAAAATCATACTTTCTTAAGGAAAATGGAAATTTTCTTATAGATGTGGAAACTTATAAATGGCCTTTGTTTATGTTTAAATATGTAATGTATTTTTTTTGTCTAGCTGTAACTTTCCCTGAGAATTTAAAATAAAATAAAATAAAAGGGCCTGTGTATAACTATATAATTACTATTATGTCTAACTATATAATATGATACCACGAACAAACCTCTTCATGTTTTTACTCAAAAAAAGCTCCTTCAACAGAATCTTTAATGACGTATAATTATTAGTGTACTTGTAGAGTTGTCATACAATCGACTCGTTCGTACGTAAATATATGTAGCACGTCGCGAGAGCGTTAAATACATGTGCGTCTCGTAGTAGGCTCACAGGACACTGGCGATGCGCGGGCGCCGGCGCGGCCATAGAGTAAGTTATATATATAGAGGTCGCACTCGTTCTTTCCAATCAGCGCCTCTATAATACGAGTTTCGAACTAATATCTGTTGGTTATAAATGTACATTTATTATATATGCATGCATACAGCGGTAAATCGTATACAAGTTTTTGATCATTTTTATTTGTAATTAATATATTCATCGTTAAAGGCAAATCTAAATCCAAGTATGTATATGCAGGAGTTAATGTTTATAAGTAGATCCGGATTAAGATAAAATTGTTTGTGGGAGGCAAGAAAATTTAAGAGAGCACGCTCTCCTAACAGATACGTAAACAAAGTGAATGACAAAAAATATTTGAAAGTTGTCAGTTTGAAATGTCAAAATTAATTGTCATCCACCATCTTTTGTTATCAAACTTGCCAAAAACATTATATAACAGTGCCATCTAGAGATTGGATTGATAACCAAACATAGACGAGTCTTTTCCATACAAATCCGATTCTGAGAAGTGAAAATAGCGTGGGCGCGGCTCGCCGGTCGGCCGCGGTTCCCGTTATCTTTCCGCACGCCCCCGCAGTCTTCACCGCCGCTATGACAACTGAAGTGCGGCTATTAAGTTTATTTATTACGCGCCGCCACATACTTATTTACGATACAACTCGGCAGTTATAGTAATTATACCCGAAATTATATATTTGTATCCTATATACGATTATATATATTGGATCGTTGACCAGCACAACTATCACCTCCGGTAAACACGTGTTAATGCTTAATGTAAAAATTTTGGTATTATATTTTTGCCGAAAATAAATCGACATATCACATCACTATTGTAATGAGTCAAAACGGCCATCACAGCGTGTCGCTATTATAGTCGCTATTATAAACTACTTGCGTACACAATTACACAATCATATATTCTCCGTACCATTTTGAGACTCCCCGTTCAATTTGTAGAAGAGATCCCAAAAAGCCATCCGTTCTTGGAACGGCCGGGTGTGTAAAGATATTCCTGAATCGATGTCAAGATAGTATTGTTTCGCTTCACTAACTGGAACCCACTTGACAGGCAATAACTCCGTTATGTCTGGTGTAGGGTCTCTGGAACAAAGCGAAATAAAAGTAATGAAATGTTAAGTTGTTTGACGATGTGGTGGAAGGTCTGGACATCTATTATAAAGCTGAAGAGTTTGCTTACTTGGTCGTGCTAATCTCCGGAACTACAAAATACTGAAAAATTATTTCAGTGCTATAGGCTATATATCATCACGTTAAGTTTAATAGGAGCGGAGCACCAATGAAGAATGTTTCAAAATCGGGGTTAACGTAGGTACGTCACTCAACGCTCGGCAGTGAAGATATGTGGAAAGCAATGGCCTCCTTCTGCGAGGAAGTCGTCTCGCAGAAGGAGGCGGCGGAGAGGGCCCGCGAGGACGATCCTCGAAGTGGCCCTCTCCGCCAACGGAGGACAGGAAGGAGGAAGCGGCAGTTTGACCGCCTCCTCCCGCCAACGTAGCCGGACCTTTGGCCCATCTTCCCATTGCACAGGTTCGGCGGACGGAGGAGACGGCCGGTGTGTACCCGGCTGGCTCCTAACTGGACGGGGCCCGGCGGCGGCGCTTTCGCTGCTGGGCCAACCGCTGGGGCGGCACGATGAAATCTTTAGAGATCTCGTGCCGCCCCAACTATAGCGGCAGAGGTACACCGGGGGGTTTTTAGTCAGTAGGAGTCTGACATACCCTCACGCTGCCCCCGACGGCGTGAGGGTATCCATGTAGGAAATTCCCCCCGAAAAAAAAAAAAAGGTACGTCACTCAATGATAACAGTCAATGATGGATGTTAAATTCACATTAAAAAAAAGGTACGTATAATTTAAAAATATTTTCACCTTCTACAAATTAAATCAAATCAATATACTCTTTATTCAATTTAGGCCCTGAGAAGGCACTTAGGAACATCAAAGCTACCACCGGTTCGGACAAACAACCCAGTGATCGAGAAGAACCGGCAAGAACACTCGATCTGGTTTATCTTTTCATAGTAACCAACATGTTTTTTGATTATTACAACAAAATAGACACATAAAGCTACATTCGTTTTTAGTGATTGCACAGAGAGAGGCGTCACTTCCAGACGTCACTGTCGTTCACATATTGATCCACCCTCCGGCAAATCGGTAATGTGTTTTGGGACTTTATTATAAAACCTAACACTATTACCTAAAAAACTGTTCGAACGTACTATACTACGTAAACGAAGTCGCGAGTTAAAGTTAGCGATAGCCCAAATTAACTAATAAACGTGGACAAAGTCGCGGTCAGATGCTTGTTTTAGCTATTAGATGACGATTTGACACTCGTGCAAAGCTACCGGAATATAGCTATACATAATTTATTGTGGTGGAATGGGCCATCATAGTTGTCAACTCTGCATATTAATATAAGTATGACTGATTAAGTATTACTGATATCGAGGACACAAAAGAAGAGGAGAAAAACAGAGTTTTAACTGCTATTTTAAATACTGACAATGTATTTATCTGGACTAAGTATTCTAATTTACAAAAAATGTTAAGAGTTATTTCATATTGCAGAAGATGGCTGAATTTAAAATCTCGTCAACATTTTACTAAATTTATAACACTGAAGGAAATGGTCACAACTTTAGAGCACTGCATTATTCAAGTTCAAAATTTTGAATTTAAAGAAGAAATAAAACAGTTAAAATGTCGAGGAAGTGTACATAAGAGTAGTAAACTGAGGAATCTTTGTCCCTTTCTCGATGAGAATGGGATTCTAAGAGTAGGCGGACGTATTCAGCAATCTAAAACTAACTATGACACAAAACATCCTATAATATTACATGCTAAGAATCATCTCAGCAAACTGATAATTATAGACGCTCATAACAAAACATTACATGGTGGGCCACAAGTAATGCTTACGTTTAGCAACAGAATAGTATCATCATCTCGTATAGTTCCCGCAATATGAGCTTTTTTAAGTGAAAGTTCTTTATCCGACTTCATCGATTTTTGGAGGGAGAAAAACTTACGGGTTCACGTCAGCGACATGCTAGTGAAGCGTGACTGGACATCTACGTGATGTATTAAGCTTGCGTCTGACTATCGGCGCTTAGTATAGCGGCCTGTGTACATGTAACAGTGTTGAAGAACGAGGCCGAGTGTGAGAGTGGGTTACGAGGAAGTGTGTGATCATCTATGATTCTAGTATATACCAGGTGAAAGGTCAGACACTCGCAGTATTGTAGTATATGACACTTCATTTAACACATAAAATAATAATATTAAAACAAATGCTAATAAACAACCAAGAAAACCTAAGTTAAAGTTTGTTCTAAGACGTTCAAAAGTATAGCTACATACGTGTAAATAAAATAATATACCTAAGTGCAATAACCGGTGCTAAAAATTACAATGGGCGACCCGGAGTTAATAACTTTCTATGGTAAAATGGGCAATAAGCCCTTTTGTTTTGTTCCTCATGTTCTCTTTCAAATGAAAGTGAAATCACCCGACGGTCAGTGACACTATGCTTTAACATAGACGCGTAGAGGATTTTGTATAATTTTTGTATTTCTCTATTTAATTAGGTTAAATTTGAGCACCTATTTTTTAAATTGATTTAGAACGACAATCGAGTGCTGAGTGTTCTCCATTAATATATTGCTACTGTCTAAACAGTCACCTGGTATATGTATGATGTGTCAAAAAAACATTTAGGCTACCCCCCAACTAATTCATACCCGAACAATTTTAATTAACAAAAGGTAAGGGCTATACGTACCCGTATTTAGCAAAGTTCGTCCACATTATTGTTATCATATCGATGACTTGTTGATCTTCAGGAGTGGGAGTATCATGTAATAAATCAGATATAAATATATAGCCCAGATCATCAGCATGAGCGGCTCCAGTACTGGTAATGTTACGCATTATTTTCATATAATTCCTTCCACCTTCATAACTAAATATGTAATAATATAGCCTAGCTCCTTCGTCCATATACCTTTTAATAGTTCTCTTTGTTGGATTGTTAAAATTAAAATCTGATTCGAAATTAATTATCTCGTTTTTAAGTGAAATGTCAACTTTTCTATCACCTATATAGAACGCTTTAACTAAATCTACCATTTCGTCATCGATCAGATCCAAGCCAGATGTGAGACGATCTTTGAAGGAATATGTATTAAATACTTCTGGTCGAATTTTATCAAATCTGTAAATCATTTCTTGGTTGGTGTGTCCAAGCATGATGGACATATTTCTAACCTTAGTCGGTTTTATGTTAAATGGGTAGTCAGTGATAAATGCGCCTTCGAATTTATTCTCAATACAAGGCCTTGTTTCAGGAAAGATGGTGCCGTTAAAACTAGATATTCCAAGTTCTTTCGAAACTTCTGTTACTAAATGTGCATTCTGTTTTGCAAGGAACGTAAGCGCGTCTTCGACGTTACGTGTTGTGAAGTTCAATTTCTCTGCAATTCTCAAAGGTGCCATATTGTTGGGCTTGACCAAACGAAACGGAGTCATCGCTGGTCCACTCTGTACGATCGCTTTATCGTACAACATCTCATAGTTAGACAGAAGATGTAAACGAATGGAAAGAGCACCAGAGCTTTCGCCGAATATTGTCACTTTGTTCGCGTCACCGCCGAATGATTGAATGTTTTCTCTAACCCATTTTAAAGCCAGAAATTGATCTTTCAACCCTTGATTACCGGATACAGTGGGTGTATTCAGACATAGGAAGCCGTACACTCCGAGACGGTAGTTAATGGAGACGATTATAACGTTATGCCTGACAAGGAAGTCGGGGGTATATTTAACTCTATTACCACTAAGGCTGAGCAAAGCTCCACTATGAAACCATACCATTACTGGAAGGCGATACAGGGATGAAGTTGTTCTGGGCACGTATACATTTAGACGCAAGCAGTCGATGGTACCGATTGCTTTATTCGTATGAACCGATATTTGAGGGCATTCCGCAGAGTCATCGAACGCTTCGAAAGTTCCGTTGAAGGCTGCATGTGGTAACGACGGCTGGAGATATAAATTGTTCAAAGTTAGATATTTATTTTTGCTGCATGAATAGCATAGTAATTAATTTCTGTAAGTTGTGTCTCGAAATGTACTAATACATTGAATTGTGGCTCGACAACCTGCATCGACGCGTTGCATTTGTTTTTGAAGTGAAAAGTTCTTTAGGCGTGATGAGCCAGACTAGCGATGGGTAATATAGCAGCCTGTGTACATTTAATATTTATATTTTATATTAAGATTGTGCAGTCAATGTTTTTTTTTAAATTATAAGCACGTCAAAATGACTGCACTGTGCCTGATGGTAAGCACAGTACAATCCAAGAACAATGTCGATCAGCGAGTGACACAGTATGCATCGTCGGTCGCCGCTGTCATGACGGCCTGCGAACAGGTGGATATGCACGGGCTGATCCCGAAACGCGACCCGCAGAAGCGAATCACTAAAACGGGCTCTATCACCATATACATGGTGGTTGCGGCCCAGTCAGGCTGTAGAACCCTAGCAGCCCACTTTCGCCATTGCCTCGTTCGTTATTCAGCAGGGTGCACCACGTGCAGGTGAGGTTTGCTTGGATGTCTCAAGTCTTCGATGTTATTCGACATCCCTTACACCCCAGAATGTATGATATATTTGATGAATTAATAAACTATATAAAAAAGTATGTAATTATTATTTGGATTACCAATAGATGTGAAAGAGTTAAATTACTAATGATAGTAATTTTAATTTATAAATTTTAATAATTCAAACTATAATCAATTTAAAATTTTTAAAAGTGAACATATTTATTCCATTGTTTTGAGTTTTCACTTCCGTCGGCAGTCCTTATGATTGCCTCGACTCCATTTTTTATTTCTTTTTGTAAGAAATCAATAAAAACCGTATTTACGAATTACTATGTGAAAAAATGTCGGGTAAAAATTGTATGACTTTTTTTTATGACATCGGTGGCTAGCGAACAGATCGGCCACCTGATATTAAGAGATCACCACCGTCCATAGATACCAAATAAGTGCGTTGCCAGCCTGTCTCACTGACCAAACGAAACGCAACCATGCAAGCACTGTTACTTCACGTAGATTTTCTGTGAGAGGGTGGTACTACCCCGGGCGAGCTGACCCATTCTTGCTGAAATCAATAATAGCTTCAGCGTAGCCCTACCACCTACAAAGTCGTGTACGCGCCTGGGTACGTTCTCTAAGATCAAGTACGATGCTTGTCATAGCATGACATATACCTTATATATCTTAAACACTTGCAGTCTACTCACCCCAAAAGGATTTTTTTCATCGACTTTTGCATAAGGTAGTCCGAGGAACATGAAGTACTGTCCGTTGTCCGACAACAAGCCCCTAATTAGTCCCTGTCTGGTCTCCACAGTTGGATTAACACTCGACAACTCACATAAACATGGTACAACTAATAATATACATATTTGTATTAAAGATAACATTTTTTTCGATCATGTGTAACCTCTACTATCGGAATTTTTATACTGTGAACTGTTATTAATTATTCATGATACGTATAAAAATATGGTATGTCAAACATATTCTAAGCATTGATTGGAAAAGATAAACTATTTTTAGCTAAATATTGACGGAGGGAGAAAGAAGATCCACTCTACGCTATTTATTGAAAAGACAGACATATAGAGCGTGTATTTAATTAAAAATAGGGTAAGAATAAAACAGGTTCTGAGACATTACTTTATAAATGTGGTCACTCAATAATAGTATTCAGGAATATGCTCTCGCATCCTATTAATGCTATACGAGTGATCGTCTCGGTGTCCAGATTCAACCATAGTTCAGTAATTTTACAAATTTCATTGTTAACCCCTCAGCTGATTTTATCACGCTTTTATTAGCTATACCTGTATGTATGTATGTAACCGACTGTGTATATATATATATATGTCGGAGGAAGCTAAATTAACAACTACGACCGAGCAGCGAGTTCGGGGCACCGATCTTACTTTAATCACCGAATATAATAATACTCTCATCAACGATCCAACTCGATCTCGTGCTACCAAACGAATGTCCCATATATATTGTTTGCACACATAATATTATTTGTCTTCATCTAAATTCTTAATTTAATTTTATTTGATTTATAACATTTTTACATAACTTAAAAGCCTTAATAATCTGATAAAAGTTAAGAATATTGTAATTCACATAACGACCAATCAGAACAGACTATGTGCCTCGAGCGGAGTCAAGACAACCATTTACTTTAAAAGGCGTACAGTTTTATTACTTTCAAAATACTTAATATTTATTCTATTTCATTTGTTACATTTTTTTATAGCTTAAAATCATAATAATGTAATAGAAGCTACATACAATGTAATTTACGTAATGACCAATCAGAGCAGAGCTAATGCCTCGAGCGTGGTCGAGGCGCCATCTTTACTTTTAGAAGAATATTAGAAGAATATAAACTGTCCATATGGGACATTCGTTTGGTAGCACGAGATCGAGTTGGATCGTTGATGAGAGTATTATTATATTCGGTGATTAAAGTAAGATCGGTGCCCCGAACTCGCTGCTCGGTCGTAGTTGTTAATTTTTGCAACGATATAATTGTATAGTGTAAAACTATTGTTGAATCTAAATTAAAATACATGAAACTGTCTACATTGTGTTTTGTGCTCGCATTTTACCCGAATGACGCCCACTAATGCCGTAACCACTAATGACGATGTCAACGGGAATAACGTTCTCCCCGACATCAGAAGTGGGATCGGTGCTGGCACAAAACGTGAGCGAACAGACAACGGTAAATGGCGGACAGCGTGTTATTTGAAGCACCACAAACCAAAAAGAGGCTACTCGTGGAGGCGCTAACCAACCCACCGAATATCGTCGAT
>MU158966.1:819144-845536 GCA_015888305.1 Antheraea pernyi
TGTCCGGTGTGAGTGTGGTGGCTATTCCTGTGTTGTACTAGAAGTGCGTGATAGCTCTGGCGTTCTCAGTGAAGTCGCGTCTGACTTCAATCGCTCGATCCCTGTACTCCGCCTTGATGATCTCGGCTTCTTCCGGGGAGGCTGTCTCTAATTTACGGTCGCGCTCGGTTACCAGGCTGGCCAGCTTGGTCTCAGTCTCTATGAGAAGATTTTCGGCGGCGGCTACTGCGCGCTCGCTCGCACGAGACTTTCTCTTTCTTCTCGGTGCTCTCGTCTGTCTCTTGGGGGGAGGGTCGTTTGCGGGGGCCATGAGGCTCGCTGCCGCAGTCTCCTCAACCACCGTCGGTGTCGGTCTGGCTTCTCGGGTTTGTCCGCGGCCGGTCCGGGCCAGGGTGCCGGCCTTGCGGTTTCTTAACTCGCGTTTGAACACGGGGCATTTTGTTTTATTGTTCGCCGAGTGGGCGCCCCCGCAGTTGGCGCAGGTCGCCGGCTCGTCTCTCGGGCGATCACATAGTCGGGCGGGGTGAGGTCCCCCGCACCGGACGCAAGCTATCTTCCTGTGGCATTGCGCCGAGGAGTGCCGGAACTGCTGGCAGCGGAAGCACTGCGCGAGCCGGCGCTCCCCCCTCCAGGCTTCAATGGTGATAGGCAGTGTAGCGATCTTGTCTACATTGTATATAGCAGGCAGTAGTTCAGGCGTGCGTTTTAGGATGACGAAGAAGACGCATCCCGGTCTGCCTCGTCGTCCGTTCACTTGTCGAGCGTATTCTGGATTGAAGCCTTTCTGACGAAGGGCCCCAAGGATTGTAAGCGGGTCTGTGCCGCTTGGTAGGCCGCGGATCGCGACCTTGAGGCCTTGCAGGGTGTGGGGGGTGTACGTGAACCATTCAAGTCCCTCCTGCTTCTCTAAGAAATCTAAGGTGACTCGATACTCTTCGGCGTCTTGCGGGATGAAGCGTACTCCTTCTCCGTAGACGTGGACGTTGGGTGCGCGCCCCAACTTCGCCTCCAACTGTGGGAGCTGCACGGCCCAGTCGGGGAGGCGTTCGACCACAATCGGAGGGTAACGCGGACCCGAAACGCCGGGCGAGATAGGCGTCGATTTGTCGACCGCGGACGCGGTGGCAGCACTGTCGCGCGGTGGCTGCGTTTTAGGGTTCCGCAGGCCCGAGCCTGTTGTAGTTTGCGGATCGCGCGCAGGAGGTGCTGCGATCGACGCATAAGAGGGCTGCTCGCGGGGACGTAACAACGGTCGCTCCGCTCCTTTTATACCAAAACAAGTCGAGTAGTAGGGAGAGAGGCGTGACCGAATCACGCGATAAATGTGGGTAGGCGCCGATATGTACGTACATATATATTACTAGCCTCTGCCCGCGACTTCGTTCGCGTGGTATTGTTACTTTGGGCTAACACGCATCGAAAGCTCTCAAAGGGAAAAAAAAGTGCGTGCGTACAAAGTACACATGTCAGAAGAGAAACTTCTTTGGCGAACTAATTTATAAGTCTTGTTTATATTTATACAAATCTAAAACTTTAGAAAAATAGAAAAAAAATACAAAAAAAAAAATCTGCATTTACTGCAAATGGCGTCACTTCCGTTGCATACCTGCGTGACGTTACATCTGTAAAAATGTTACCCTCATGCGCCTAAAGAAGTTTTACTTCAACAAAACCCGATTGTAAAACATTCTTCATTGGTGCTCCGCTCCTATTGGTCTTAGCGTGATGATATATACCTTATAAATGCCTCGATAAATGAGCGATCTAACACTGAAAGAATTTAAATTCAAATCGAACCAGTAGTTCCTGAGATTAGCGCGTTCAACCAAAAATATTATAATCCTGAAGGGTTGTTTTGTTTGTTTGGTTGAACGCGCTAATCTCAGGAACTACTGGTTCGATTTGAATTTAAATTCTTTCAGTGTTACCCTTCAGGATTATAATATTAGTATAGATTTATACACATGCATTAATCAAGGTTCCAACCACGTAACCCGAACTGCCTGCTGGGCCGCGATAAACGCAAAATGGGGGATCGCTTACAACCCTAGACAAGCTGCGTACATTACAAAAATCTGCAATTCCAAAAATTACATACGTTATAGTCTCAGCGTACCTGTTGCGCTTCTAGTGTTCCGTGTATAGTCATGTGTAATATGTTATTGTACTAGTGGGCGTCCAGTGGTCGACATTCGACCATAGTTCATTGATTTTTTAAAGGGATAAATATTATAATAATAGTTGTATGTTATAATATCAGTGTTGAATGTAGAATGAAAAAGGGTAATTGGAACGTAAGAGTAAAATAATACATACAGTCGAGCATAGCAACCTCCTTCACTACCTTTTTTGAAGTACTTTATTTACAGATGTCAAAATGTCTTTTTTATTTACATGTGTGCATATGTTGTATAAAATTGAAGCAGTAGAGTGAGTAATGCATATTTTAATTAATTTAATGAACTTCTAATGCATTTTATATAAAACAAATAGCTTTCTGCACTTCTCCTCCATATAAACTTTAACTATGCCAGGTTTCACGTTCATCCGTTCGCGCATTTCTCTCAAAAAGGGATACAAAGTTTGGGCTTCACGTATTAATATATAGATATTCACCAAAATTAAAACTAAATAATTATATTCTCTGGTGTTTTATTAATTGCGGTAAATAACACTTACTTGAATTAATTTGGCATGTATGAAAGGTTAAATAGTTAATAAAAGATACGTTTTTGATTGATAAAGGCGTTGCTTTGCGGATATTCATAATAAGAACTAGAGTGAATGTTAGTTTACACTTCCGTTGACATTGATAGGCCGCTACTATGTTTAATGGCAATAAAAAACGTTTTATACGATACGATAAATCTTAAAATGCGATAAATTCTTGGGATTTACCGATACCGTGTAATCGATAATAATTATCAGAGTTGTATATTCAACTCCAACTTTTTAAAAATGATGTGTCGATAATACTAATTCTGCCACTGTCAAGTCTGTCATGGGAGTGTCACTTTATAGGTAGTATTAATTTTTTTTAATAATCTATTTCCTCCCGATTAAGCCATTGAAACAAATAACGACATAACACGTACAGACATCGTGCCTTAAATAAATGAATATTTACATAATAATAATAGTTAGCTGCCGTGACCGGTTCGCGCTGTCTTTGTTTCGCAAGTCTAACCTAAACGGAGCGAGACGGGAAAATTTGGAAAAATAAATAGTCCAGCTATGGTCCTCTATACACGGCAAAAAATCAATCACATGGTCCAGGCGTAGATTTTGTGCACATGACCCACTCCAGTTAACAGCAGCGGCGTTAACACGTAATTCGTTCCGGGCAATGTGATTGATATCGTCCGTTAATATCTAAGTACCGTGATATGTTAAAGTTTACGAGCAATTTATAATAAGAGGCCTCGCGAATCAATAAAGACTAAGTTTCAGGAATTCGGTATCTTAACTCTGCCCTCCCAATATATTCTTGATAATTTAATGTACGTCCGCAAAAACTTAGATATGCTGGATCTGCTATAAGACCAGCATAATTTAAATAATAGAAACAGCAACAAATTGGTCTATCCATGCTTCAGGCTCACTAAGTACAAAAACAGAGTGTTAGGTAATAGTGTTAGGTTATATAACAAAGTTCCAAAACACATTACCGATTTGCCTGATAATGAGTTCAAGAACCATGTCAAGCGTGTTTTAATATCTAAAAGCTATTATAGGGTGGATCAATATGTGAACGATTGTGACGTTTGGAAATGACGCCCCTCTCTGTGCATCCACTAATAACGAATGTAAATATTCATGTTCCTGTATAGGGATTTATTCATATAATTTATAATGTTACAATAAACAATGCGTAATACGTCCACTTAATGAGGCAGCGCAGCTGGAGTGATTCCAAAGAGTATAATAAGTAATATAGGAAAGTAATTCAGAGAACGGCGCGCGCGACGTGCGGGGTTTGCCGCCGTGCGGGGGTGCGCGGCGCTCGCGCGTATCTCGGTGGATGGCACAGCCCGGTACCGTTTGCTGGATCGCTTCTTTAGATGTCCGATACGATGACGCGACGAGGTGGCGATATTATTATAAATAATTGGTGCCACACCTGTAAAAATATATGACATGAAAAGATAAACCAGATCGAGTTTCTTGCCGGTTCTTCTCAATGACTGGGTTGTTTTCCGAACCGGTGGAGCTTTGACGTTCATAAGTGCCTTCTCAGGGCATAAATTAAATAAAGGATTTTTTTTATTTTGATTTTAATTTTATTAATACATACAAAATGAGCCAGAGAATTGACAAACGGAGAAAAAACATACAAGAGGGTATACTGTTAGGTAAAATATCATACAAGGAATATACTAAATTGGAGCAATTGAAACAAATGTGTTCTAGAGTTCATTCATCCAACCCACATTCACATATCAAGTTGTCCCTTAGCCTACATATAACCTAAACATTATATTTAATTTACACTTTAATTCTTTTCAGCTACATACAAACATTATCGTCCGTCAACTAAGGTCTGTAAACTAAGCACGTGTTCCATACTTATATATTTATTTTATTTTTGGCACCCAATCTTTTAGTACATTATTATTGCCATTATTAAGTAGGTTACAAGTTTCTTGCGATCTTTTCAGTGAACTAACAAGATGGTGGCCGTCTTGTTAGAACTTGAACGAAATAATTAAGTAGGTGGTAGAGCCACGCTGAAGTTACTGGTTTCAGCATGAATGGGTCGGCTCGCCCGGGGTAGTACCACCCTCTCATAGAAAACCGACGTGAAGTAACAGTGCTTGCATTGTTGCGTTTCGTTCGGTCAGTGAGAGCGCCGGAGACCCACCTCCCCTCCCCTCTCTTCTCTCCTCTCCCTTTCCCTCCCCTAAACCTTCCCTCCAAAAGATGGCAAGGCACTTGCGACTCCTCTGGTGTTGTTAGTGTCCATGGACGGTGGTGTTCACTTAACAGCAGGTGACCCAGCTGTTCGTTTGCCACCAATGACATAAAAAAAAAAACATATAATAAGAATGTACAACTCATGGGTCGATTTTCGTGAGAAAAAAATTGTTGCAAGTGCCTAGGCATAAGTAATACATTACATTTTAATCATTTTTGAAAATGTCTGTCTGTCTGTTTGTATAAACACGCATCACTGCTAAAGTACTGGGTTCACAATAAAACCTAAAACCAATAAAACCTATAAGAAAATCATAAAACGTATTATCGGGAGTAGCTTAGTCTTTGTTTCATTAAAATCGGTTCACTCTATCAAAAGTTATTGTTTTTTGAAGTCCTTTATTGACGGATGTCAAATTGTCTTTTTTATTTACATGTGTGTATATTTTGTGTAAAATTGAAGCAGTAGTGTGAGTAATGCATATTTTAGTTAATTTAATGTACTTCTAATGCATTTTATATAAAATAAATAGCTTTCTGCACTTCTCCTCCATATAAACTTTAACTATGCCAAATTTCACGTTCATCCGTTCGCCCAATTCCGTTAAAAAGGGATACAAAGTTTAGGCTTCACGTATTAATATATATGATTAAATAAATTAAAATAGTTCTTTTATTAATATATAATTTATTGTTGGAGCATGCCGTGGTTGTCTCTAAATATTACTACATTTATAATGTATCACGATAGTCCTACTTTTTATATATTTACTAGGGTATTGTCATGTTGACGATCCTAAAATAAATAAATAAACTTTCCAGGGAGTTTTTGTGGTAAATCATAATCCATGCTCCGTGGTATTATTTGGTAGAGCCAAATAACACAAGATTGTGAAAAAAATATAAAAACCACTACAGAACATTGCAAGATCCCGCCAAAAACTCGTTCTATGTCTAGTATGTAGTAATTTACTATTTTGCGATTTTCTACTGCATCCAAGGCAAACACCCAAGCCGAGGTTCGGCCACTTCGGCACCCTTCAGCTTGTTGCCAAGCGGCGAAGTGTATTTAACGCTCGCCTTAGTAGTCCGGTGAAGCTGTGAAAGCTCGTCAGGTCAATAGACAGGCTTAGTCAGTTCGAAAAAAAAATGTCAAACATTATATTACCACTATTTATTATAAAACAAAGTCCTCTGCCGCGTCCGTCTGTCTGTCTGTCTGTTCGCGATAAACCCAAAAATTACTGAACGGATTCTCATACGGTTTTCACCAGTAGATAAAGTGATTCCTGATGATGGTTTAGGTATATAAATATTTTTTTATTGTAGCACGGCAAAGTGACTGCATCGTGCCTGATGGTAAGCATAGTGCAATCCAAAAACAACGGCGACCACCGAGAGATACGCCCTCCTCCGTCGTTCGTCACTGTCATGCCGGCCTGCGTAAATGTCTCTTCACGTTACGTTTGAAGGACCCCATGTTATAGGAAGGAGGGAACACACTGGCCGGGAGATTGTTCCACAGCTTCACGGTACAGCAAAGATAAGATGTTGCGAACTTTTTAATTCGTGCCCAGATAGCAGTTACCGTAAAACTGTGGCTCCGAAGACCAGCGCGCGTGGTTCGATTGTGAAAAGGAGAGGAAGGAATTAATTTGAATAACTCTTCAGAACACTCACCATGATACAGACGGTAGAACAGGCTCAGTGAGGCAATGTCTCTGCGCAACTGAAGCGGCTCTATAAATTCTGTAATGTCTGCATCATTAACAATGCGGACAGCCCGTCTCTGTAACCTATCCAGGGCATCCAGTGGGTATTTAGTGGAATCGTCCCAGAGATGCGATCAGGATTCCATGCAAGGCCGAACTTGTGCCTTATAAAGTAGACTAGTGGGCGTCCAGTGGTCGACATTCGACCATAGATCATTGATTTTTTAAAGTATGAACTTTATTAGGGTTCTTTTGTTAACTTACTTCTATAATTAAAGGTTTTTATAATGGTTACTCAGTTATTATAATAATAGTTGTATGTTATAATGTCATTGTTGAATGTATAATGAAAAAGGGTAATTGCAACGTAAGAGTAAAATAATACATACAGTCGAGCATAGCAACCTCCTTCGCAACCTTTTTTGAAGTTCTTTATTGACGGATGTCAAAATGTCTTTTTTATTTACATGTGTGTATATGTTGTGTAAAATTGAAGCATTAGTGTGAGTAATGCATATTTTAATCAATTTAATGTACTTCTAATGCATTTTATATAAAATAAATAGGTTTCTGCACTTCTCCTCCATATAAACTTTAACTATGCCAAGTTTCACGTTCATCCGTTCGCGCATTTCTCTCAAAAAGGGATACAAAATTTGGGCTTCATGTGTTAATATATATGATGATGATATAGCTGATCAGGCGTGAAAAACCGTCACACCTTGTTCAAGATTCCGAGTCTCCGAGATGCAGTGGAGAGTACGCTCCCGATGTAATAGTCCCTGGGATTGAGGTCGCTGCTATTATCTATGCCTAAGATATTGAGACTGTCTGGCATTGCGAGCGAGACGTTCTGAAGAGTAGGAAGGGCAGGTAAAGGCGCACACTTGTGTTTTGTTAGCATTAAACTTGACCAAATTCTTTGCTCACCATGTTGATATGCAATGCAGAGATCGGTCGAGCTCAATGTTAGGTTCTTGTCTCTTTTCTGTTTCTTCCCGACCGCAAGAAGGCTTGCTGTAATAGCACTCATGGTTGTAATTTGTCAAGGTTTTTTTATAATCATGGCAGGACAACGTCCGCCGGACTCGCTAGTTGGATTTAAAAGAAATATGTTTATACATTTGTGTTATATACAAAAGATTTTGTATTTCGTCGATACGGGCTTTGAATACTAATGCAAAAAGATTATGATAATTAAATAGTTTATTTATCTATACATGGATATCATTCAGTGAGGCAGATAATGAAAACACGTGTTAATTATACAAAAGACCGTGATATCTCGACGCGTGTGTTAATTGACACCTCGCGGATTGGGGTCAAGATTAAGGTCCAACTGAGATCAGGGTCTCGGTTATTATAAGCCAAAACAAGGCTATTATTCGGCCTCCGTTTTCGGCTACAAACCCGTTCGTTGTCATAACCTAGAATAAAAACCATGAATTTGGCGTACTATTTTTTCTTCCCTCTTTCGCAACAAGTGGCAAGATTATCGCAATTCTTATTATTGAATCCGCTGATAATGTATATGTAAGATTTAATGACCATGAATAATTAAGTCGTGACAACATCTTTACTAATAATACTATAAAGAGGTAAAGTTTGCGAGTTTGTGACGTTGTAGGGGGTAATATGTGGATCTACTAAACCGATTTCTTTTACCAATAGAAAGCCACGGTATTTTTAAGTGTCATAGGCTGTATTAACCTGAAAAATATATAAGACTTTTTTGTGGTAGTCGGATTTGCAAAGTAAGTCAGAGAAAAAACGGTCGAACGAAAACGTTTCTTACGAACGCTGCCTTAACGATGAGAGATATATGATTGAGTTCTAGAGAAAAGTTGTAGAACATGATAATGCCTACAAAAATGTCAGCGACAGCATATGTCTAACTTTTATACTTGAATCATAAAAAAATGTTTTTTATAAAAGTTTACCGCCCAACGAAGTGGGGACGAGTCAGCAAGTAACAAATAAACAAATTAAAATTCAACAACAATTTCATTTACTGGAAAAATATGATAAATTTCATTTATTTAGTACAGTTCGTTTCGGGTCACCTGATGTTAAGTGATCACGACCGTCCATAGACACTAGCAACACCAGGGGAGTCGCAAGTGCGTTGCCAGCCTGTGTATGGAGGAGGGGTAGGGAAAGGTGAAAGGGGAAGTGAAAGGAGGGTGGGCCTCCGGCGCTCTCACTGACCGAACGGAACGCAACAATGCAAGCACTGTTACTTCACGTCGGTGTTCTATGAGAGGGTGGTACTACGCCGGGTGAGTTGACCCATTTATGCTGAAACTAGTAATACACACAGCGTGGCTCTACCACCTTTTTTTATTGTAGGTTATGACAGAGAACGGTTTGTAGCCAAAAACGGAGGCCGAATAACACAGCCTTCTTTTGGTTTATAGCTAGTAACTCTATCGCGCGGAAAATTAAAATATGACGTGCTACATACAGAAACAGATAAATATCGTTGTTTCTTGAGACTTTCATAGTTTTATCTAAATGAAGCTATCGTGATATTATTGAAATAAAAACTTCTTTAGGCTCGTTCAATGGTATTTTTAGCGGGAGATAAACTTATGATTTCACGTCGTGGCACACTAGAAGTGACTTACTGTATTGCGCATGCGCGGCTTCTGTCAAACTAGCGACGCATAGTACAGCGACCTCTGTATATGTAATATTGGTATTTTGTATTGAGATCGTGCAGCCCAGTAAAAGGTTGATGAATTAGTAAACTGTATAATAAAGTATATTATTATTGAAGTTATACTTCTTTTGTCGCGTTAGGGAAAAATGATGAGAGTAAATTTTTGACGATGCGCGCGCACACCGTTACGAGCAACCGACGCCCTGAAGTTATTACGATGCGCGCGCACTCCGTCACGAACCCTGAAGTTAGCTACAGTCAACATTTTGTTTCTTTGTATATGTTGTTTGTATTTACTTTGTATTAAAACTTTCAATATGTTAAATACCTTTTCTCTATTGTTAGTGTCGTTTTTTCTACAAACGTAGAGTAAGGCGACAGATGAAATTTTTGAAAAGATTTTTATCTTGTTACGCCAAAGAAGTATAACTTCTAACGCGTGTACATAAGTACACACACACTTTTTTATTAGCAAATAAATGTGAAAGAGAGACTTATAATAACAATTCCAATTTAAAAATTCAACAGATAACACAGTTTAAATGCCATTGTTTTGATTTTTCGCTTATGTCCTTATAAATAAATGCCTCGAAACCCAAGATGCACAATCTCGAATAAAAGTAGTGCTCAAAACAGTCCCCAAAAACTCACCGATAGATCTAAGTATAAGTTATATTATAAGCTTATGTTTTTGGAAACTCAACCTTACGCTAATTATTTAAAGTTATTTCAACAAAGCAGTGCACAAAAAGTCGAAACACGCAATTCAAATGAGCTCAAAATTCTCAATTGTGCACGCATTTTATGCGGACGGGTTTGAGACGTTGACTGCGCATCTTGGGTTTTCATATATCAATGAATAAAATGTTTATTTGTGTGAAGCGTTCCTCTTTGTATAACAGCATAATTAGTTTGTTTATGTTATGTAATATAGAGTTTATATAAATGTGGGGAGGTCGGGAGCGAAGCATCATTAAACAAGATGAATTTGTTTAGTATATTTCTTATCGTAGCGGCGGTTTACGATGATAACCGGACTGGGTGAGTTATTATTTTAAACACTTATGCAAATTAATATAAGTTTGGAATAAGAATGATTTCATTATAACCTTAAAAATAGATTTGCATCGTAAAACATACTTGTTTGTCGATGTTTCCAATCCTTGTGACCGAGTTGGTGCTTTCAATGAAGGAATATATCGTGATGCAACCGTAGCATGGTAGTTTTTGAAGTTCTTAACAGCGTTCGCGTCACCGATGACCTCGACTTGCTCCTGACATATTGTGCCTATTAATAACTAGATCTTCCCGCGACTTCATCTGCGTGGAATAGTCACTTTGGGCCATCGCTAACTCGCAGCGAAGGCTCTCTAAAAGAAAAAATAAACGATTTTGAAACATTTTTCATTTGTGCTCCGCTACTATTGGTCTTAACGTGATGATATACCCTATAGTTTTCGTAATAAATGATTCGTAATAAAATCTAACACTGAAATAATTTTTCCAAACCGGACCAGTAGTTCCTGAGATTAGCGCGTTCAGCCAAACAAACAAACCCGTCAGCTTTATAATATTAGTATGTATATATATTTGGTAAACTATACAATGGAACATGCAAGATAAAAATTAATTTTCAAGAAGTGCAAAAAACCCATGTTAAGTGAATGGGAAAAGTATTGTCATTTAGCCACAGCGTCGAATTTTTTTTCTTAAATGTTTTTTTTTTAAAGAACCAAATAAAAAATCAGCAGAGGGTTCAAAATACATCGAACTTATTTTACATTATCTTTATATATAAATGTCTTCTGTACGTGTGTATGTCACTGAACTCCTCCTAAACGGCTAGATCAATTTTGATGAAATTTTGTGTGTTCCCGTGGATCCGAGAATGGTTTAGATTCACAATTGGATCCGGTAGGTGGCGATGCGGTTTACTTTTAGGATTTTTTTTATTATCAAGGCAAGACATCGCCGGCCGGGCCCGCTAGTAAATAATATAAATGTCTACTAATATTATAAAGCTGAAGAGTTTGTTTGCTTCAACGCATTAATCTCAAAAACGACTGGTCCGATTTGAAAAATTCTTTTAGTGTAAGATAGCTCATTTATTAGAAAGAAAGAAATACTTTATTGCTGGAACAACCATACAAATTAAATTAAACTACACAAACTATTAGACAGGAAAAAAAACATTTTAAAAATGAAAAATAGATGTCCAACAATTGGCGAACCCATTCAGCAAAAATCTGCAATACTGTAAGTAGTACTGCAGCGCTGATTTTCAATGGAAGCCTATATATTTTATTGTATTTATTTAGGAAAACTTACAGCTAACACTAATGAAATAACAAATAAATAACATACAAAGGCTAATTACAAATTTTCACTTATAAAAACTATAAATAAAGAAAGAAAAGACAGCTATCAATATAGATGTACAAATAATAACATGATTACATACACAAAGTTGATATTATTTTAAAAAATCTCTAGAGAAACATTGTCTAAGGCATGATATACTATCTGAGAATAAATGTAGGTTATTGTCTAATGAATTAAAATATTTACATGCTCGGATCAGAAAGGCATTTTGGCGATATGTCGTTAATGTTTGACGTTAATTTTAATAAAAAATTTGAAACGAACAAACAAACAAATAATACAGACACACATAACGCGTCACTAATGGTCATATTAAAGAGAAATAGCTACTGTAACCACAAATTTAGGATTAAACAAAACAAATATAAATGTATACGGAAAAAGATTTAAAAAAAATACACACCAATAAACAAAGCTTAAAATAGAACTACGTGAATACATTATACGTCACTTTAATTACTGCGTTTGAAATTGCAATAGATAATGCTTATATGAGAGTTTAAAGCTAAGTTTACTCTTTTTGGATCGACATGGTGGTGGGATGTTGTTGCAACACCGAGTGGCGGCATATTTAAATGACCCTCTGAAAGCGGTAGTTCTATGGAGAGGTGTCGATAATGGAACCGCCGTCAGAGAGACCTCGAAAGAGGTACAAGCGGCGAACGATCGCCGCTTTATACTCCCTGACGACGTGAAAGCGTTGATCAGAGCGTAATCGATCGCGGTTCTCTACAGACGGGTAAGCGTCGTGAGCTCGAGTCGCGGCGTTCTTTTCCGTGATCAACGCTTTCACGTCGTCAGGGAGTATAAAGCGGCGATCGTTCGCCGCTTGTACCTCTTTCGAGGTCTCTCTGACGGCGGTCTGAAGATAGTCGACCAGGGAATCGATAGCCGAATCCGCGTCGGCTCTAGACGTCAACACGTCTGGGATCCCGTCTAAAATGTCAGACGATAGATTTTCTTTAAAATAACGAGCTAAACTAACATAATCAGCCACCCTGACCGACGGAGGGGTAAAATCTGAATTGAAACCTAACTGTAATACGACCGGGCGGTGATCTGAATCAAGTTCATGTACGACTTGTATGAGTCGTACCCGAAGCGTGATATTTTTTAAAAGAGCTATGTCTAAGACTGACGGGCGACAGTTGTCTTGATAGTGTGTGGGTTCCGGAGGGGCTATGACGTCAAATGCGAGGACCCTACCTAGTTTGTCGAGTATCCTCCCGTTACGAGAGGTTCTCGGACTATTCCAGATAACGTTCCCGCAGTTGAGGTCCCCCGCTATAATAACTGAATCTCCTAAGTTGAGCAGCGCTCGTAAATCTGTTTGTAACAACTCTTTGTTCGGCGAGAGGTACGCGGACACTAATACAATGGACGGATGACCGGTCATACCTAACGTACATAGTAATACGTCATGACTATCATCGGTCATCGGTGACGAGAATCCATTAATTATTCACCTACCAAATATCATTGAACGCGGCTAAAGAAGTTTCCACTTCAAAAATTTTTTACTAATATGGAATGAATAATTGCTCTAAAAAAAACAACACAAATCGGGCAAAATCATCAATAAACAACCCACCTAAACGATAATTAATTCGTCCGTGTATTAACTACGGTAGGCCGGGTAGTTCGCCAAAAGGTAACCAATGTAAACAAGGCGTAATCTAATGTAATAAATAATGTATGGAAGCTAAACATGGAAGTTATCCATGCCATACGGCATACGGTGTGGCGGGAGAGGGATCGGGGTGAATTTTCATGATCTTGCGGTTTGCGATGCTTGCTTGTTAATATTAGTTTATCAACCCTCCAACCGCATTGTACACGAAATTTACGAATACTTGCTCTACGTTATGATTCGAGTGTTTGCATTTTGTGTCATAATATTAGAAACTGCCAGATCTATAACCACATACATAATAATTACATATTTGGGTATTTTAATGGTTTTTTTTAATTGTAGCACGGCAAAATGACTGCACTATGCCTGATGGTAAGCACAGTATAATCCAAAAACAATGGCGACCACCGAGTGACACACTATCCATTACCGGTCGCCGCTGTCATGCCAGCCTGCGAAAGGCTGGACATGCACAGGCTGATCCCGAAACGCGACCCGCTGAAGCGAATCACTATGACGGGCTTTTTCGCCATATACATGGTGGTTACGACCCAGTAATGCTGTAAAACCCTACCACCCCGCTTTCGCCATTGCCTCGTTCGTTATTCAGCAGGGTGCACCATGCACCCGAGGTTGGCTCGGGTGTCTCAAATCTTATGATGTTATTCGAAACCCCTTACACCTCGATTTGTACATTTCGTCAATTTAGCGATTTTATCGTTTGCAATCACACTTGATGTTAAATTATGATGTAGTCCAAGATCATATACATGTTAAATCTAAAACACATCATTAGGTTCTCGCTGATAAATTTTCATCTTGAAAGTGGTAGGTAACTATCTATCCAGGCGGGTTTTGAAATCGCCTTACCACGTTATTATTTAGGAAAAATAGAGTAGTACAGTCCGGTGAAGCTGTTAAGACCTTGCTAGGCCAATATCGTAGTCAGTTTGAAAAAAAAGAATAGAGTAGTAGGCAATATGAAAAAAAAATAGGATTACATGAATTAACGCATTAAACAGACACAATATTCGAAAATACCCATATTTATAATTACTGATTGCGATTAATAATTCACATCTAACTTTTAATTCAAGTGTGAGTTTCCTCAGAGTTACACCTGTAGGAGTAAATAGTCGATATTGTGTTTTATATATCAATAATCGATATGTCTATTCAAGTTTAACCAAATTTTAAGTCGGTTTGTTTGAATTTGATTAAGAATAATTCTATCGTATCTAATAATTACAAGTGATTATTAATACTCAAACTTTACCATTATTAAAAAAATAACATCAACCAATCTTTATGGTCTTGTTTAATTGGAATAGCCCCGTGACGCAGTAATTTCAAGCCTTGCTATTGAACCTATGCATCGCGAGTTCTATCCCCATATATAACTGAATTTCACCATATTTAGAATTCCAAATACAATTGGAACAACAAAACTGCACATATCGTTTATAACAAGTAAGCTATATTAGTTTGATAAAACTACGAAAAAAAAACCTTTAAGAAAATGTAAGCTTTGTAGTTGTATTCATTAAATTTCCAATTATAAGAACTGCGTATTCATTGTTTTTTATATTCATTTCATATGATGTACATTGTATGTAGGTTTGTAAGAAACAATAATCATCGGAGCATGCACACGTGTTCCGTAGCGAATATCTTGAACGGTACACACACCACAAGTATCCTCAGACTCGAGATGATATTGTGCGCCTCGCAACCTCACCCCTCACGAAACAATATTGTGAGCAGGAACATGAATATATTCAAAACAGACAATAAAACTGGATTCAACATTATTAAACATATAAAAGTTCGTGTTGTTTTCAAATGTTTAATAACGTAGCTATATGTGGAAAGCTGTAGGCTATATCATCACGCTAAGAGCAATAGGAGCGGAGCACAAATGAAATATGTTTCGAAGACGGGATTAACGTACGTATTATATAAAAATATTTACATTTTCGTGAACGAAGTCGCGAGTTAAAGTTAGCGTTCGCCCAAAAGTAACTATTCCACGCAAAGTCGCGAACAGAAGTAAGTGTATTATCTACGTAAGCTTACCGGAGTAAATACTCTATATTAGGAATACACACAGAGAGACTTAAAAAACTATTTTGTATTAAAATATGATTTTTTTTTTTTATGTCGTTGGTGGCAAACGACCATGTGGGTCACCTGATGCTAAGTGATCACCACCGTCCATGGACACTAACAACAACAGGAGTTGCAAGTGCGTTGCCACCTTTTAGGGGGAAGGGTTAGGGGAGGGAGAGGGAGAGGAGAGGGGAGGGGAGGTGGGCCTCCGGCGCTCTCACTGACCGATCGAAACGCAACAATGCAAGCACCGTTACTTCACGTCGGTTTTCTATGAGAGTGTGGCACTACCCCGGACGAGCCGACCCATGTATGGCGATGTAGATTAAATATTCAATCACGTAGAAAAATAATTCCAAATAAATATTAGAAAAAAAATATATAAACAAAAAATACTATTATATTTATTAATACTCCACACGCTTATATTACGTACATTATTAAAATTATTAGCACTCTGTAAGTTTATTCTCAGTGCAGATCTGAGACTCTCCGTTCAGTTTGTAGAAGAGATCCCAAAAAGCCATCCGTTCTTGGAACGGTCTTGTCAAAAGTGACAGCCGAGAATCGATTTTGAGATAGTTTTGCGCTGTACCATTAACTGGAAGCCATTTCACGGGCAGTAACTTAGTTATCTTTGGTGTTGGATCTCTGGAATTACATACAAATAATTAATTGTAATTAATGCTCAGTAAACTCAATGATTTAACAGTCACATGCATCTGACGGAACATAAAGATGGGGCGATTATAGAAGAAAAAAAATAGTGCGTGGAGTCCCTCCTCGCGGAAGAAGTGAAACTTCGTAATGTAGAAATTAAAATAGGAAGGGGTAGAAATTGATTTTTAGTGAAATCTTATTGTTTCTTTAAGACAAACTTTATTAACATTGCTTACAATTCACAATTGATCGCATCTTTTAATTATCATTTTCGAGTGGAGAGATATCCAAATCTATAACATTTACAATGGGATTATGATAACTAAAGTAAGATACGAAATGTTTGATTATTTTTCTCGCTCTGTCTCTTTCTATTCCCCCTCCCCGGGAGCGTTGAACGTTTAACGCAACCTTGTTGGAAGTCGCGTTAGAAGTATAACTTCAATAAAAATTGTTTTACTACCTTAACTAGTGGACGCCTAGTGGTCGAAATTCGAACATAATTCTAATTCTAGTCCGGTGAAGCTGTGAAGACCCTGCCGGGTCAATAGCGTAGTCAGTTCGAGAAAAAAAAAACGAACATAATTCATTTTGACATTCAATAATACCAAAGAGAATAATAATTATTAATAATTTATCTATGAATTATTAATATATATTATGAATTTACATATCACATTATTATAAAATTAACCTACAATTTGACCAGTTAATTCCAAAGGGTATGTAAGGTATGGGATGTTAGGTCATGTTAAAAATATTGAATATAGGATGAAAAAAGGTAATTGGAACGTAAGAGTAAAATGACGGATGGCGAAACGTCTATTTCATTTATGTGTGTATATATTGTGTGTTATTCAAGCAGTAGTGTGCAGTGTCGGACTGGACATATAGTCGAGGTGGCATGCCAGCCAGGCACTAGCCTGCGCGAGACCCCCAATAGGAGGTCCCCACAGGCCAGGTCCCAGCTCTTTTGACCTAAATGTAGAACTAGTTAAATAGTTTGTTCACGCAATTAGAGAGAAATGAAATCGAAAAATTCGAGAAATTGTTGAACCTAAGCAATGTAGGTATTTAGTAGGTAATGTACATATGTATTAAATATTAGGTAAATTTAAATAACCCACAGCCCATTAGCGTTAGAGGAGAGACTATATAATTAATATCAGTCTCTTATGTTAAACAATTTACAAAGAACGCCTTTCTTCAATGCGTGTTTAATATAGTTAATAATTATTGGAATATCTATCAGGTTGACTATACGTTGACCTTGTACAGAGCTCGAGTTATACGAAACTGGCCTTTTATACTGGTAGTGGGTAACCTGATGTGCTATTGTCCTCACCTAATAATTTATTGTTTCGTTGATATTTATATTTTATATTTTGTTTAACTTAATATTTTCTGATAGTATCCCATCTACCATCACCTAGTCTCGGGCTCCGGGCTTGTGGTCAGCCACCCGGGCCTTTCCGGCCCAGTCCGACCCTGGTAGTGTGTATAAATGTTTATTTGAATTAATTTAATATATTTCTAATGCATTTTATATTAAAAAATAGTTTTGTGCGAGTCTCTTTCTTACAAACTTTAACTGTGTCAAATTTCACGTTCATCTGTTCGCGCAATCCGCTTAAAAAGGTGTACAAAGTTTTCACTTCACGTATTAAAAAAGACAAAAGTATATTATGAAGTTACATATTATCTATACTTAATATATAAAGCTGAAGAGTTTGTTTATTTGTTTGTTTGGTTGAACGCTAGGATCTCAGGAACTACCATTCCGATTTGAGAAAATCTTTCAGTTTTAAATAGCTCATTTATCGAGGAAGGCTATAGGCTATATATCATCACGCTAAGACCAATAGAAGCAGAGCACCAATGAAGAATGTTTCAAAATCGGGCACTTTTTTTGCTTTTAGAGATTTCGTTAGTTATAGTAATAATATTCGTCCAGTAGGACAGGCGAAGGAATTAATCCATACAGCCAATTCTGAAGTTGTCAATATAGGTATTTCTTATATATCCTTTAATCAATTTTCTTCCATGTCCAAGTTACAATAAAGGCATAAGCGCCAAATCTTCTATATAATATGTTGTACATTATTTTATCCATCATTATTATCTTCTTAGTCTAATAGAGAACAAATAAGAAATTAGAAATAAAAGTAGTATAAACTTTTTGCATAGGAAAACAAAATAAACTTTGAAAATGTTTGCGATAGAAACTTACCACGTTACTATGGCAACGTATATAATACTGACGCTAACGAAAACTTTATTTGAACAATTTTGTTTTATGATTATGAAGACTAAGAAAATAATAATGATGGAGAAAATAATGTACGACATATTATATAGAAGATTTGGCGCTTATACCTTTATTGTAACTTAGACATGGAATAAAAATGATTAAAGGATATATAAGAAATACATATATTGACAACTTCAGAATTGGCAGTATGAATTAATTCCTTCGCCTATGAACTATTTGAATAGGAAAAAAAAACTTTGAAAATGTTAGCTTTGATACTTACCACATAACTTCAGAATTGGCAGTATGGATTAATTCCTTCGCCTATGAACTATTTGAATAAGAAAATAAAATAAACTTTGAAAATGTTAGCTTTGATACTTACCACATAACTTCAGAATTGGCAGTATGGATTAATTCCTTCGCCTATGAACTATTTGAATAGGAAAAAAAAAACTTTGAAAATGTTAGCTATGATACTTACCACATAACTTCAGAATTGGCAGTATGGATTAATTCCTTCGCCTATGAACTATTTGAATAGGAAAAAAAAAACTTTGAAAATGTTAGCTATGATACTTACCACATAACTTCAGAATTGGCAGTATGGATTAATTCCTTCGCCTATGAACTATTTGAATAGGAAAAAAAAAACTTTGAAAATGTTAGCTATGATACTTACCACATAACTTCAGAATTGGCAGTATGGATTAATTCCTTCGCCTATGAACTATTTGAATAGGAAAAAAAAAACTTTGAAAATGTTAGCTATGAATTTAAGATATATTGTTCGATAATGTATAGCTTATAATTTGCATTACTTTCTTATATAGTGTTAGTGAGCACTGAGTTTGGTATATAGTAGATTGAAGTTCCAGGTATGTTGCTGATGATAAATCCCATCCCATTCGATATACTCTTTGTATTCATATATCTAATGTGCACGTTACATGTTACAGTTGGTGTGCGCGTCGTAGTTACAAATGTTTTTGAAAAAGCTTTTCTGTAATGTCACACCCACTCACAATTTTACATTTCTTTAATACATTTTTAAAAAAACGCGTGCAGAGCCGCGGGTAACAGCTAGTATTATTATAAAATTAACCTACAATGTAATCCGACTTCAAAGGGCATGTAAGGCACGCAACGTCAGTCATGTAAAAAATATTGAAAATGTAACTGGAACGTAAGAGTAAAATGACGGATGTTAAAATGTCTTTTTCATACATGTGTGTATGTATGTACGTGTGTATATGTTGTGTAAAATTCAAGTAGCAGTGTGAGTAATGTATATTTTAATTAATTTAATATGCTTGCAATGCATTTTATATTAAAGAAATAGCTTTCTGCCTCCGTATAAACTTTAACTATGCCAAATTTCATGTTCATTCGTTCGCGAAATTCGCTTAAAAAGGGGTACAAAGATTTGGCTTCACATATTAATATATACTAGTGGGCGCCCAGTGGTCCACATTCTACCATAGTTCATTGATTTTTTAAAGGGATAAATATTATAATAATAGTTGTATGTTATAATATCATTGTTGAATATAGAATGAGAAAGAGTAATTGATACGTAAGACTAAAAAATACATACAGTCGAGCATAGCAACCTCCTTCATAACCTTTTTTGAAGTCCTTTATTGACAGATGTCAAAATATCTTTTTTATTTTATATTATATTTTAATTAATTTAATGTACTTCTAATGCATTTTATATAAAATAAATAGGTTTCTGCACTTCTCCTCCATATAAACTTTAACTAAGCCAAGTTTCACGTTCATCCGTTCGCCCAATTCCGTTAAAAAGGGATACAAAGTTTAGGCTTCACGTATTAATATATAGATACCATTTTGTGATAAAAAAAAATGTCGTTTGGTCCGTTTTCGAGCAAACCACAAGCTTTGGAAAGTTTTAAGGCTAGTCATTTTGATTTTATAGTTTGTTTATTGTGCATAAGTGAAGTGAATGGAAAATAATACCACGGACCGTGAATTCTGAGATGCCACAAAAACTCCATGGAAAGTTCTAACAAGATGGCCGCCATCTCTTTAGTTCACTGAAATTATATCAAGGAACTTGTAATATCGATACTCACTTGACAATGGCAGTAATAGTTTACTAGAAGATTGGTTGCCAAAAAAAAAGTTAAAAAATAAAATAAAAATTTAATGACAATAAACCCAGAAATTTTCGTTTTTCCTGAAAATTAATACAAATGTTGAAAATGAGTCCGTATATTTTTGCGCGAACGGATGAACGTGAAATTTGGCATAATTTTATAAGTTTATATGGAGGAGAAGTGCAGAAAGCTATTTATTTTATATAAAATGCATTAGAAGTACATTAAATTAATTAAAATATGCATTACTCACACTAATGCTTCAATTTTACACAACATATACACACATGTAAATAGAAAAGACATTTTGACATCTGTCAATAAAGGACTTCAAAAAAGGTTGTGAAGGAGGTTGCAATGCTCGACTGTGTGTATTATTTTACTCTTACGTTCCAATTACCCTTTTTAATTCTACATTCAACAATGATATTAACCCTAATAAAATTCAAACCAAAAAAAATCAATGAACTATGGTCGAATGTCGACCTCTGTGCGCCCACTAGTAATTATATAAAGTATCCAAATATCTCTTAAATTAATGTATAAGCATTGACGTTGTTGTAATCTCAGGAACTACGGGTCCGATTAGGAAAATTCTTTCAATGTTATATAGCTCATTTATCGGGGAAGGTTATAGGCTATATATATCATCACGCTAAGGCCTATAGGAGTGGCGCAGCAATGAAGAATGTTACAAAATCGGGGTATTTTTCCTTTGCAGAGCTTCCGCTGCCTCTTAGCCCAAAATAACCATTCTACGCGTACGAATTTTTTTTTAAATATATATATCATAGGAGGCAAACGAACATGTGGGTCACCTGATGTTAAGTGATCACAACCGTCCATAGACACTTGCAACACCAGAGGAGCCGCAAGTGCGTTTCCAGCCTGAGTTTGGGGGAAGGTGGAGGAGGAGGGGGGACGGGGGAGGAAGGAGGAAGAGAAGTGGGCCTCCGGTGCTCTCACTGACCGAACGAAACGCAACAATGCAAGCACTGTTACTTCACGTCGGTGTTTCTATGAGAGGGTGTTACTACCCCGAGTGAGCCGACCCATTCATGCTGAAACCAGTAATAGCTTCCGCGTGGCTCTACCACTACTAATTAATTATATTATCTATATTAATATCGTAAGAGGTAAAGTTTGTGAGGTTGTAGGGGATAATATCTGGGGAGTCGGAGAAAAAATGATCGAACGAAACCGTTTCTTACGAACGCTGCTTAACGAGGAGAGATATATATATGATTGAGTTCTAAAAAAAGTTGTAGCTTGATAATGCCTATTACCGCCCAACGAAGTGGGCACGGGTCGGATAGTTCTTTATATAAAGCATCCAAATATCTCTTAAATTAATTTATAAGCATTGATATACAAAAACCCAAGATGCGCACTTAACGTCTCTCAGCCGGCATACAAAAATTACTGCATAATTTTGGATTATGCCCTCATATCAAATAGCCTCGCGTCGTCATTGTAAAAACAACTTTAAACCATTCAGGTAAGGTTGAATTTGCAAAATCATAAGTTTATCGCAGAACTATAATGAGAGTTTTTTGACGGTCTTGAGCGGTACTTTTTTTATTTTATTTCACAATACTGGTTACAATAGATGATAATTTCGGTTGAGGTCGATGCAGTGATGTTGTTACTAATGTAACCTATTGTATGTGAAACTAACATGCACAATATATGAGAGCTAGAAATTTATGTAGAAATCAAATATTCAGACAAATATTCGAGACTGTGTGTCTTTTTTTTATTGTAGTACGGCATAATGACTGCACTGTGCCTGATGGTAAGCACAGTACAATCCAAAAACAATGGCGACCACCGAGTGACACACTATCCATCGCCGGTCGCCGCTGTCATGCCGGCCTGCGAACACCTGGATATGCACAGGCTGATCCCGAAACGCGACCCGCAGAAGCGAATCACCTATGACTGGCTTTTTCTTGGGTTTTTATATGTCAATGTGTATAAGTAAGGCTGTAAACGTACCCGTATTTAGCGAAGTTTGTCCACATCGTTGTCATTATATCAATTATTTGCTGGTCTTTAGGATTTGGCTTATCGCTGAGGTAATCCGATTTGAATAAATAACCAAGCTCATCACCATGAGACGCCCCCTTTCCACTTACATTGTAGAATTGCTTTAAATAGTTCCTTTTACCCTCGTAATAAAAAGCATAAAAATAAACTGTAGCACCATCTTTTACATACCGTTTCATTGTTCGTTCTGTAGGATGGTAATAAGCGAAATCTGATTCGAAATCAAGCATTTGCTCTTTAATTGACATGCCAACCTTTGCATCACCAATATAGAAATGTCTAACTAAGTCCGCCATCTCATCGTCGATCAAATCCAAGCCGGATGTGAGACGGTCTTTGAAGGAATATGCGTTCAATAACTTCGCATCAGCGTTGCCCAGTTTAAAAAGACTCTCTTGGCTATTAAATCCGAACATAATAGGCATATTTCTTGCCTTATACGATCTTAAATTAAACGGGTAATCGGTGATAAATGCGCCTTCGTAGTTATTTTCAATACAAGGCTTGGTTTCAGGTTGAATAAATTCAACGTTCGACATCAGGCCTAGATCTTGTGCAGCTTGTACCACGTGATGCGGGTTCTGTCTTGTCAGGAAAATGAGGGCATCTTCAACGTAGTGCGTTGAAAAGCCTAATTTCTTTGCGATGTTCAGAGTTATAGTACTGTCAGGTTTGGCCAAACGGAGCGGGGTTACCATTACACCGCTCTGTATGATTACTTTGTCGTACAGTTTCTCTTTGTCGGATAGGAGATGTAAATGAATTGATTTAGCACCGGAACTTTCGCCGAAAATTGTCACTTTATTCGGATCGCCACCGAATGATTCAATGTTCTCCCTAACCCATTTTAAAGCTATAATTTGGTCCTTTAACCCTTGGTTACCGGATATAATGGGGTTATCTAAACATAGGAAGCCGTAGGGACCAAGTCGGTAGTTAAATGTGACCATGATGATGTTATGTCTGACGAGGAAGTCAGGACCAAACTCTGACCTGTTACCACTACCTTCGACGAAGGCTCCACTGTGGATCAGCATCATTACTGGTAGACGGTCCTGGGATGTTGCTGTACTGGGTA
Organism: Antheraea pernyi; assembly: GCA_015888305.1. NCBI lineage: Eukaryota > Metazoa > Arthropoda > Insecta > Lepidoptera > Saturniidae > Antheraea > Antheraea pernyi. Next base: position 842,718 of record MU158966.1, read on the forward strand.
CGTATACGCTTAGACGCAGGCAATCGAGCGTGCCAACGGGAGCATTGTTCTGCATTTGAGGGCATACCAAGGACTCATCGATAGCTTCAAATAAGTTGTCAAAGGCTGGATATGGTGTAGATGGCTGAAAATGGAAATTATTGTCATTTTAACTGCTGTTCATCTATTTGTCAAAACTGGATCATAAGTATTATTAAAAAACTCGCTGTGCCCGCGACACAAAAATACTGTGTAAGCAGCATAATGCTCGTGTTCTAACTAGTGCTTGTATAACTAGCGGAAACCATAAATATACTTGACAAAATTTATCTACCGTAAAGTTGACTACATAAACCAAAAAAAAAATGGTCTACACTACCAAAAGCTATTGTGATTTGAATGCCGGCTCGAGTTGAGACGAGAGTTAAGTAAATGGACTTAATATCCGGTCCGGTAAAGCTGCTAAGACCTTGCTAGGTCAATAGCGTAATCAGTTCGAGAAAAAAAATGACTTAATATATGCAGAATATTTTATTAATCAAGGTTTTCGTGCATAAGGTTTCCGGCGGCGCGGCGTAGTCCGGTGAACTGCACGCGTTTTTTGAAAACGTATTAAAGAATTATAGAATTGTGAGACTATGTACAATTACAGAAATGCTCTTTAAAGACAATTGTAAGTACGACGCGCACGCCACTAAAAGTAAAATGTAACGTGTACATTAGATATATAAATACAAAGAGCGTGCCAAATGAGGTTTGTCATCAACAACACATTTGGAACCTTAACCCACCATATAACTAACTCAGTGCTCACTTACACTGTATAAGGAACTATTGAAACGATAACTAAAAATATTATTATTAAGATTTATATTTACATTACATTTAATATACATTGCCATTATTATAATTAAGATTTAGTGACTATACAAAAAATAAATGCTTGTCTGTTCCGCAACAAATTGTATTATGGAACTCTTTACGTAAAACGTTTATAATATAAGATCTTATTAGGAAGACCTCTATATCATTAATGTTATTAATAATTACAATGTTGAACTGTAAACAATAAGCCGATTAACAATACTGTCATTAAAAATAAAGAATAAGCTGAAATCTTGCTAAATTTCATGCAGACAAAGTCGCGGGTAACAGCTAGTCTAAAATAGAATAAACACAATTACTTTTTATTAGGTTCGCTATCTACCAGTGAAAGTCCCGTGAAAATCGATGTAACCATTTTGGTGATAGCACAGCGGGCGAAGCCACGGTTAACAGCTAGTATAAACTAAAATTGCCTAAATAACTTTTTGTTAAGTCAGCTATCTGCCAGTAAAAGTCTCGTAAAAACTGGTCTAACTGTTTTGGAGATAGCATTGTGGGCGAAACCACGGTTAACAGCTAGTATAAATTGAAATTACTCGAATTACTTTTTATAAGGTCAGCTATCTGTCAGAGAAAGTGCCGTGGAAATCGGTTCAATTGTTTTGAAGATAGCATGGCAGACGAAGCCGCGGTTAACAGATAGTCTAATTTAAAGTAGCCTAAGTAACGCGCTGTAATTTTTTCTATCTGTCAGTGAAATTTACGTCAAAATCGGTTCAGCTGTTTCGAAGATTACCCGGAACAAACAGACAGACAGACAGACCGACAAAAATTTTAAAAATAGCATTTTTGTTATTAGATGTATATGTATATACTTTCATACTCTATCAGTCAAAAATTTTTATTTTGATATTACTTACAGACACTTCATTTTTATTATATGTAGTATAATAAAATTTATTTTTATTATTTATTGTAATATATAGTAGTTAAGATACAGAACAACGCAAATAACAAACAAAGAATGCACATCCGCGATGTTGTTTCTCAATAAAAAAAAGCATATTTACTCACCCCGAAAGGATTCCATTCATCGACAAACGCGTAGGGTATTCCGAGGTACATCGAATACTGACCATTTTCGGAAAGCAATCCCCTGATCAACCCCTGTTTGGTGTAAACGAGTGGGCCGAATTTCGAAAATCCATACACACATGGGACAAAAAGCAAAACGTGTATTAAACCGTGCATTTTTAGTAAGTAACTGGCGAGTTTATAAGGTCATTTCTTGTTTAACCTTCCACTGAACGTTCTACTAAGTGATTAAATCTCACACGCCATACTAGGTGGGGTTTGATATACCCAATACATGATGTATATTTATATATAATAACTAGCGGACCCGGCAGACGCTGTCCCGCCCTGACTTAAAAAAAAAAACAAATTATATACAAAAACCTTCCTCATGAATCACTGTATCCACTGGTAAAAGCCGCATGAAAATCCGTTCAGTAGTTTTTGAGTTTATCGCGAACAGACAGACAGACAGACGCGGTAGGGGACTTTGTTTTATACTATGTAATGAAATGAAACTAGCGGGACGGGCGGATGTCAACACGCACTGATAATTAAAAAAGTAAATTTTCAAAAAAAAGTATTAACCGACTTCAATATCAATCAAAAACCCATAAGGCACTAAAAAGCGGAAAATAAATAGTTTATCAAAAATAAAACATATGAATATGTTTGCTACCTAGAGATGTACTGGAAGTCGGTACCAACCAAAATTTTTGTATAACAGAGACGCGAGAGTGGACTTAAACTTTGTACCTGTAGATGATATGATTTTCGGTTTGGTTGGCACCGACTTCCAATACATCTCTAGGTAGCACACATATTCATATGTTTTATTTAATTTGATAAACTATTTATTTTCCGCTTTTTAGTGCCTTATGGAGTTTTGATTGATATTGAAGTCGGTTAATACTTTTTTTTGAAAATTTACTTTATAAAAT
>MU158966.1:846167-887840 GCA_015888305.1 Antheraea pernyi
GGTTCACCCAGTCCAAAGTTATGAGGTAACAAACATAAAAAAAAAAAAAAAAAAATACAGACGAATTGATAACCTCCTCCTTTTTTTGAAGTCGGTTAAAAAAATTGGTTGTCTCTAAAGTTGGTTTACCGACGTCATAAGAAACATTGAAGAAAAATTGCATAGTTTTATGAATTGAATTGTTCTATATCATTATATTAATACGTGAAGCCTAAACTTTGTATCCCTTTTTAACGGAATTGGGCGAACGGATGAATGTGAAATTTTGCATAGTTAAAGTTTATATGGAGGAGAAGTGCAGAAAGCTATTTATTTTGTATAGAATACATTAGAAGTACATTACATTAATTAAAATATGCATTACTCACACTAATGCTTCAATTTTACACAACATATACACACATGTAAATAAAAAAGACATTTTGCCATCTGTCAATAAAGGACTTCAAAAAAGGTTGTGAAGGAGGTTGCTATGCTCGACTGTATGTATTATTTTACTCTTACGTTCCAATTACCCTTTTTCATTCTATATTCAACAATGAAATTATAACATATAACTATTATTATAATATTTTAAATAGAGTTCACACTTTAAAAAATCAATGAATTATGGTCGAATGTCGACCCCTGAGCGCCCACTAGTATATATAAATGCGTCACAAGCCGAACGTTTAGGCTGATTGCGCCTCTCTGTCGCTTGTACCGCGCTCTCGGCACGCTCGGTTCAGGCGGAACGTGACAATGATTCATACTTTTACGTGCGTGCAGTGCAGAGATTTATAAGAAGTTATCACATCAAAAACCCTAGACAAATTATATTACCTTCCTCAGAAATCACTTTATCTACTATTGAAAGCCATATGAAAATCCGTTGAGTAGTTTTTAAGTTTATAGCGAACAGACAGACAGACAGACAGAGAAATGTGTACCGATTTTTTTTTATATTATAGGACGCAAACGAACAGATGGTTCACCTGATGTTAAGTGACCACCACCGCCCATAGACACTTGCAATACCAGAAGAAGGGAAGAAGGAAGGGGAAGGGGAGGGTAGGTGGGTCTCCGGTGCTCTCAGTGACCGAACGAAACGCAACAATGCAAGCACTGTTACTTCACGTCGGTTTTCTTTGAGAGGGTGGTAGTACCCCGGGCGAGCCGACCCATTAATGCTGAAACCAGTAATAGCTTCAGTGTAGCTTTACCACCTACAAGAACGAAAAAGTTAAAGCTTTATAGGTATAGCTAGTTTTCTTTCAGCATGAATGGGTCGGCTCGACCGCGGTAGTACCACCATCTCAAAGAAAACCGACGTGAAGTAACGGTGCTTGCATTATTGCGTTTCGTTCGATCACTGAGAGCGCCGGAGGTCTACCTCCCTTCCCTTCCCCTCTCCTCACCTCCCGTTCACCGAAACACAGGCTGGCAACGCACTTTCGACTCCCCTGTGATACGTTTTGTACTGGCACGCGAGCTACGGGCAGAATCTCGATACACCTGCACGTAGCTTGTTCTTACCAGTAACTGGCATGTTTTTGTGTGCATAACAAGCATGTGTAATCAGTGTTTAAATGGCTTGCTCTGATAAGAAAGGATAATACCTCATTTGCAGCTACCGAGAAAATAAAGCGGCCAGATTCTATTATTTAAGAATTGTTATTATTTATTTTTACTGCTGCGGTACGCTATACCGCCACTTCGTACGCGGAGGGTTAATAATTGTTCTTTCCTCAATCTATATATATATAATAAGAATGTACATCTAAAGTGACTGTATTTTTTCGATTTTAGTGAAAAAATTGTTGCCGGTGTCTTGGAATAAGTAATAGAATACGTTTAAATCATTTTTAGAAATGTCTGTCTGTCTGTCTGTCTGTTTGTATGAACACGCGTCACTGCTAATGTACTGGGTTCACGATAAAACCACACCAAGAAAATCATAAAAAATATCTTCGAGAATAACTTACTCTTTGTTCCATTACAACCGGTCCACTCTATCAAAAGTTATTGTAATTTTAATGACGACGCGACTTCAGTACGAGAGTAAAGTAGATAAGTAAATAAACTTAATACATTCAGATCAAATCAAAATCACTTTATTCAAGTTAGGCCCTAAGAAGGCACTCATGAACGTCAAAGCCACCACCGGCTCGGAAAACAACCCAGTCATCGAGAAGAACCGGCAAGAAACTCGATCTGGTTTATCTTTTTAACAAATATATGTAATATTTAGAATAATAATATATTCTATATAATAGTAAATGTCACAAACGTTTTTAATGGATGCACAGATATGAGTCAATTCCAGACATCACTATCGTTCACATATTGATCCACTCTATAATTACCTTTTGACACTAAAACATGGCGCTTAAATTCGCAATCCGGCAAATCGGTAATATCCCTTGGTACTTTGTTGTAAAATCTAACACTATTTCCCAAAAAACTATTACCGGTTTTACTAAATCTAAAACGTGGGACAACCAGTTTGTCACAATTTCTAGTATTTAGATTTTGCCGGTTTTTTTATGAAATCAAGCTTTTCAAGGTTCTTACGGACATACATTAAATTGTCAAGAATGTATTGGGAGGGCAGAGTCAAGATGACTTTATTAATTATTATTTGTTTTACATAAGACTCCACACGATCGAAGTCGCGGGCTCAGCTAGTTTATCAATAAATGTCATGTCATGATCTAATAATAATAAAAACAAGATAAAGAATTAATAACCTTGCCCAGAAATTCGTAACATTACAATCTCAATTTTGCCGTGACGAAAATTGTCAATAATTGATAAACCTTGTTCGACAATCTCTGTGTGTATTCTATACTCTATAATTATTATGAAATAAAGTTGTTTTTCGTGTGCCTGTGTATATTCTTAGTTGTTTTAAACTACGCAATGGATTTCCATACAGTTTTTATTAATATATAATTAATTTCGGTAAATATAATCGGAATTCGCATACATTTACCAATTTAAATTGGTAACAGTATCGGGTGACGGTGAAGGAGAATATTGCAAGGAAAACCGAATCATCGAAATGTTTTTGTTGTACTAGTATGTGGGAAAACTTACAACTGTGAATTTCTCAGAGTTTGAAATTGCCGATACATCGTGTGCTGGCGCGGTAATAAAGCCTATGCCGTCTTTCGGGAAGAGGCCTATGAACCTGCAGTGAGCCTCTTACAGGCTGATAATAATAGTAGGTACTTTTCTCTCCGTCTTGGTTTTTTATTAATCTTATTTTATTTATTGTATTAAAAGAATAAAATTTATCGTTTGTCCATTGGCCATGTCAAAGTCGCGTGGTTGCGCGCTGTATTCTACTCCGTGATAAATAAATTTTATATTGTTTAAACTAACGGCGAGAAATGTAATTTTCTATCAAAATTATGAACTTCAATGTAGAATGCAGTTGATTAAAGAAAACTAATTTAGCGAGTAAATAAGTTCCCATTTGTATATTACCATAATTAAAAATATTACACTTAATAGATAAATAATATTTACTTTGGAATATTATATCTGTGTATAAATATTAAACTAATAAACATTAAATAAATCTAAATCTCTCTGTTCTTATCTAAATATTACATTAAGATATCTCTGAAGACATAGATTTTTTTTTAACAATTTCATTGTCAAAAATTCACCATTATTATTACCCTTAGTAGGATCGGCACAACAAGTCTTCTTTTTCCACTCACTCCTGTCAAACGACATGTCAGTATTCACACCTTTTACGCACATGTCATATTTCACACAGTCCATCCATACCTTTTTCGGTCTTCCTCTACTTGTATATCCGTCCACCATCATACTCAAAACTTTTCTAGTAAAAAATATATTAAAATTATAATTAAAAAAAACCTGTTTCAATATACATACTAATATTATAAAGAGGTAAAGTTTGAGAGTTTGTGAGGTTGTAGGGGGTAATATCTGGATCTACTAAACCGATTTATTTTACCAATAGAAAGCCACGGTATTTTTAAGTGTTAATTAACCCGAAAAATAAAAAACTTTTTTGTGGTAGTCGGATTTGCAAACTAAGTCGGAGAAAAAGCGGTCGAACGAAAACGTTTCTTACGAACGCTGCCTTAACGATGAGAGATATATGAGCGAGTTCTAGAGAAAAGTTGTAGAGCTTGATAATGCCTACAAAAGAGTCAACGACAGCATATGTCCAACTTTTATATTGAAATCACAAAAAGTAGTTTTTTTTTTAATATTAAATAAATAATTTTAATCGTTAAATATTGATTATTGGTCATTTTATCAACAACAATTATAAACTCTTATCAATATGTAATGATATAATAACTGAGCCACAGCAACGCGTCAGCTAGTAGATAATAATAATAAAATATTTAATTCCGTGACCAAATGAAATAGAAGTGCACTTGATATAATTTTACCGTTATGTAAATTAGATTAGCTAAGTATCATTTAGTATAATACAATGTGATTGTTTACTTCTTACTTATCAAAGTGGGTCAATTAATCTTATAAATGCGATATGGTACTCTAGATTGAAGTAAATCAATGTGTATTTAACAATAATACCTACATTAAGTATGTCCGCTATAGAATCGAAAAAACAAAGAGGTCGAATAATCTGAACTATTCTGTTCTGAAACATTGTGTTTTCTAATACAGTAAATTTAAATTGGCTCAAGCGTTGGTTTGGCAACTATAGTAGCCAGTTTACAATGATTTATTGAAAAGGTTTTTTTTATTATAATGCTTATAATCGATATATACGAAAAATTAAAGAGTATTTATTTTTAATTTTGAGTATTATTCAATACTGTATATTTGAGGTATCTATGCCTTTGCTATTACAAAAACAGGAAAAATGACATAAACACATAAACGTCAGAAAGTTAGTGCTTTTGCTTTAGTCTTTGTTTATCTTTTTTTCTTATTGTTTTTATACATGGTTAAATTCTATGAACGTTTAATAGTGACCTTGCACATACAAGATTATGTAAAGTGTTACTTATCAACCTGTTTTACATTATAATTCTATTTGACGTTTAATTTGTAAGTATGTACTATTTAGTTCTAACCTCGAAATAGAAAATTATGAACGAATCTTTCGTATTTTTAAATTAATTTATTAAGCTAACCAAAATTCAGGGCAGTTATTGGATAATATAACTTAATCGTTGATCGTTGCATACGACCTTAGAGGTGTAAATTTGTTGAATATTCAATTCCTTCGTTAGGTGGAATTTCAAAAATAAACACTAAATATTGCGCTAGCATCAAAAGTATATGATACATATTGTTTTAACATGATATAGGTGGGGAGAAAGACCTCCGTCATTGAGTGGTAACAAGACTGTCATTATTTTAAATGATTGTAATTTGAATAGATTCTTTAAGGCCATGAAAAATTGTAGTCTGGTGAAGCTGTTAAGACCTTGCTTGACATATCGTAGTCGGTAAAAAAAAGACATGAAAAAACTTACTAGGAAGTTATAATATTCGTTTTGACATATAGACTTGATTGTACTCATCTATTATCTGTAGACTGAGGATAGGTCACAATGTCACGTGTGTTCGCCAGTCCATCTTACAAAGCTCAGAATCAGGAACAACTCAATATGTGAATGTGGGCTAGATGAAGGCACTCTTGAACACATCTTCAATTGTCATAATCTAGTATATTCCTTGTATGATATTTTGCTTGACAGTATACCCCGTCTATCTGATTTTAAATCCTTGCTTTTATATGTGTTTTCTCCGTTTGTCTATACTTTGGGAAATTTTATAACTAGTAACATTACTAACACTAATTCTTATGTAAATTTATATATTTGGGCATGATATCAATTGTATTTGTCCTTGGATATATTACACTGGTCTAATCTGGAAGAGCAAAATCATACAGTTAATATTTAATACTACCTATAAAGTGACTCTCCCATGACTAACTTGACACTGGCAGAATTCGTATCTACGAGACGCCGTTATTTAAATGATGATGGATGATTAATTGTCATACATATTGTTAAGTACTGTTTTTAATTTGTTTTTATTGTAACATTGCAAAATGACTGCACTGTGCCTGATGGTAAGCACAGTACAATCCAAAAACAATGGTGACCACCAAATGACGCACTATTCATCGCCGGTCACCGCTATCATGCTGGCCTGCGAAAAGCTGGATATGCACAGGTTGATCCCGAAACGAGACCCGCAGAAGGGAATCACTATGACGGTTTCGTATAAATGATGGTTGCGACCCAGTCAGGCTGTAAAACCTTACCACCCTGCTTCCACCATTGCCCCGTTCGTTATTCAGACGGTGCACCATGTACAGGTGAGGTTAGCTTGAGTGTCTCAATGTTAATGTTAATTTAATTTGTGTATATATTAGGAAAAATAAACATATATGTTGAAATGAGTATGTGGGAGGAAGTTTGAAAATAACACCAGTGACAGAGAAGTTGAGGAGTAATAGGTCAGCGTGGTATTGCATATTGTGAAGAGAGATGAGAGTGATGTAACTAGAAAAGTTTAATATGAAATTCGAGGGGTATAGGAATAAAGGAAGGCTGAAAAAGGTGTGGATATGAAACAACTACAATATTTGTTAATTTCTTTTATATATAATAAAATAATAAGTGCAAAAAAACTATATATCTACTTCTTCTTACCCTTATCCCACATAAGTAGGGTCGGTACAACATGTTTGTCATGTCATGGTATATGATTTGGCTTAATTTATACGATCGGCCGCCTGCCTGACATCAACCCTCCTTGGGATTATTTTGTTGTACCACTGTATGTATGATTATTATTATATAGTTACGAAGTGTGATGGGCTCTTTTAACCTTAAAATTTTTCGGTCCGGTTAAAAACGAAGTTCTTCCAGATTATGGTTTGCATGCTATATTGCCATTTTTTTTCAGGATTCGTGGTTTCAGATTCTTCACAGTAATAATAATATAATATTAGATATAATAAACCATTATAAAAATAGAAAATATGAAAACTATAATAGAAAAATAGATGCAAAGATTCATTTGATTTAAAAAAATGTCTACTGTTCATTATATAATCACGAATACTCTATCAATGGATGAAGTTTTTTTATATATCTACTATATATATAATAAGAAATTAAATCTAACATATCTGTAAATTTTTAGATTGTTGTGAAAAAAATAGTGGCAGGGATCATTACATAGTATAAAACAAAGTCCCCTCCGTGTCTGTCTGTCTGTTTGCAATAAACTCAAAAACTACTGAACGGATTTTCATACGGTTTTCACCAGTGGATATAGTGAGTCAGGAGGAAGGTTTTAGTATATATATAATCAAGGTTTTTTTATAGTCAGGGTGGGACAGCGTCTGCCAGGTCCGCTAGTAAATAATAAAATAAACTCATTTTTAGAAAAGTCTGTCTGTCTGTTGGTTTAGTTAAAGTTTAAAGTACTGTGTTCCATTAAAACATCAATTATATTACATTTATGCCCGGTTTCTTAAGTACTTTAACTGTAGTTTATCTGTTCAATAGCATTATCAGTTTAATAACTTGTCAAATTGCCTTTCTGAGCACACAATCATATGATAAATGTCAGTAAAACTCAAGGGGCCATTTGATATTATCTTATAGATTTTTTTTTATATCATAGGAGACGAAGGAACAGGTGGGACACGTGATGTTAAGCAATCACTGCCATCCATAGACATTTTTTTTTTATTGTAGCACGGCAAAGTGACTTTAGTGTGCCTGATGGTGAGCACAGTATAATCTAAAAACAATGGCGACTGCCGAGGGACACACTATCCCTCACCGACACCAGCGGAGTCGCAAGTGCGTTGCCAGCCTGTGTTGGGAGGGGGGGAGAGAAAGGGTTAGTGGAGGGGATAGGGGTAGAGAAGGAAAGGTGGGTCTCCGGCGTGCTCCCTCACTGAACGAAACAGAACAGTGCAAGTACTGTTACTTCATGTCGGATTTCTGTGAGAGGGTGATAGTACCCCAGATGAGCCGACCCATTCATGCTGAAACCAATAATAGCTTCAACGTGGCTCTACTACCTACACTGACATCTGTCAAATAACATTAATCAAATACATAACATACCTCTTATTTTCTTTTATACTTAATCTACGGTCCCTGTGGAAATTTCCACAAATCTGCCACTTCTTGCCTTCTTATATAAATTCAAAATATAATAATATAATCAAAATCAATTATATTTTAGGAATGCCAATAATATCAGTCCAAGCCTGTGGATCTAATATACCAATGTATGGGGCTGGTGAAGTTGCTCGTGGTATAGAATGAAAAGGGTTATAAGGTCCCGTGCTGGTCTTTTGTTGATGTCTATAGGTCTCTGCTAATTTTCCTGATCTACTTGGACTCTTGGTAACAACTGATCAGTATGTCTAAGATAAAGCCACTCATCGTCCGTTCTCAACCTGTATGTGCTTGGGCTTTCACCTACGTCTACAGTCGCCCTCCGCCATTTTCCATCAGATCTATACATAGGCATCAAAACAAGTTGGTTGATCAGAAAAATCCTAGTAGGTGAGTTTTGTGCTGCCTCTTCTGATTGAATGCCCTTTTGGGATCTTATGTTTGATGGATGCAATATTGCATAAACTGCAGCTCTAAACTTGCGACCATTTAGCATTTCAGCTGGCGTCTTCAGTGTTGTGCAATTCAACACCCTTGTAAAATATTTAAAAGCCTGACTTAGTTTTTCACTCCATGAAATAGTCAAATTTGCTATCTTCCTAAGTTCTTTTTAACTATTTGTATAGCCCGTTCTATTTGACCATTCGTCGCCGAATAATATAGCGGTTAATATAGATGCATAATTCAATTTCTTTTTAAAAACAAATTAAATTCTTTAAAACTAAAAGCTTGCCCATTATCAGACACAATAAGATGAGATAAACCCTGTCAACTAAAAATCTCTCTCAAGATAGTTAAAACTATGGTGCTGCTCATAGATGTCACTATTTCTTCTTCAAACCATTTGCTATGACAATCATAAAACCAATTAATAAAAAAAAGGTTTTACTTCCAAACAGATTTGCAAAATTGATATGTACTCAGCTACATGGCTTCTTAGGTAGCCACTCTTGTGGCTCTTTAGGAAGGATAACTAACTGGCATTGTTCACACTGATACATATTTATTCTATGTCCAACCACCACACAGCATAAGCTTTTTTAGACTACATCTGCATGAGGGCCATATAATAATTTTAGTACTTCACTTTGAAGAGACTTTGGTATAATGACTCTTGCGATGCCCTGCACCTAAATTCCATCTTTCTGGTTGTTCTTCTAACAATAAAATTTCTTTTAGAAGTTTCTCAGTTACAGCTTACACATTTGAAAATATCCATCTGGTCAATGCATCTGCATTAACAATGCCGTTCCCTGAACTATATTTAATAGTATAGTTGAAACAACAAGGCCACCGCAACATTCTAGGTGAAATTTGATCAGGAATAGGTTGTTTAGGATTGAGCAATCTAACTAGCGGATTATGATCAGTAATAATTGTAAATTGGCATCCACCCAAGAGTTCACAGAACTTAGTTAATCCAAACATAATAGAAAGTTCTTCTTTATCAATCTGACTATAGTGTCTTTCATGAGGTTGCAGTCTATGAGAATCCATTATAGCTGGGCATTCTGACCTATCATCCATGACATGTGCAATGATTGTGCTCATAAAGCTATACTCCAATGAATTACTTATCATCATAATTTTATTTCTTTAAATCATGTGGTCCAAAAGGAACTAACCTCACTTTCATAAACTTTGTTAGATGCATTGACACTTCTGATCCTTTATACTCTTAACGTTCCTGTATAAATAACTCTAGATTGATTCAGTGAATTAACAGTGGAACATTCATATAATCCTGTCAGGTCTTCGACCACTTCCGTTGTATTCTCTGAATGCTTACTTGTTGGTTCTTGTATTTGATACATTCTAGAAGAGATTTCAAATAAGCGTTCACAATGTATCCAGATTTCTTACAGTAAAAATATCAAGTATTCATGAATGGACATGCTTATACGCTTTTGTAAAATTATCAGTTTGTTTTGACTCGGATACCTCAGGATACATATCAGCAAAAGATGCTAGACAGCTGTAAAGCTGTCTCATATATCAAAGTCTTTGTTTACAGTAAGTCTCTTTTTAACCGCACATTATATATTGCAATAACAATCTTTTAATTGACATTTAAAATGACATCTATATGCTATATACAAATTGCTGCAACATAATCTTGCATGCTTTTACATTTTTGTCACACTTTTTGTTGAAATTTCCGGACTTGGCCAGAATGATACATAAAACTGGTCGAGTCTGGGTATTATTTCTCCAAACTTTTCATTAAATGAGGGAAAGGCACTGAAAATACTGTTCATATAGTGTATGTTTCTTTTCTACATTATGCCAGCAACAAAGAACGTGATCACCCTTTATGTCACCTTATAATCTGCCGCACTAAGAGCCGTTCTGGCGTTTTAAGCGCGAGTCGACTCGCGCGCTGCAAAATATATTACGTCCAGATACCGCGTTTTACGCGCATTTCTACCCTAGGAAACGTCGCATACACTGGGATCCCTCGATACGTCGTACGGATAGACGACTGACAACTATGTCGACTCGCAGCTTCTCGTGCGTAGTACTGGACGCAGCAATGGGGCCTGAGTATCTCGACTCGCGCGAGTCGGGAGTCTCGCTCATTGCACGCGTTTTAAGCGCGAGTTAGGAAATGCGCCGCACCATCTGGACGGGATATATGTAGCTCTAGTATCGAGTCGACTCGCGCGTAAAATGCCTCATTTGGACAGGCTCTAAGACCACACAATAATTGTTCCTTATAACAACTCCACTTATCAGTTTGCGGGTTAAACGACCCTGGAAATACTGTGTTTCTTATATTTACAGCCATCGTTACCAAAAAAGAATAATTTAACTATCTATATCAGTCGCCAAAAAATGATACGCTATAGTTATAAGTTACAAACAAATACTAACTTTATTATTTATTCAAATTACCTACATTGACACCTGCCAATTGGCTAAAATTAGATGATAATATATTTCTAATTTTATCACTTATTATTTCTAGTTCAATGGCCACCACTACATATGATACTATTGTGATTGGCCTCGGGTCAGCTGGCTGTACTGCAGCATCTACTTTAGCGCAGGCCGGTAAACGAGTGTTGGCGCTAGAAGCACAAGGCAGGATCGGTGGCAGGGTGAACACAGTAACCCTTGAAGATGGAGTAATAGAACTGGGGGCTGAATGGTAAGAATACTGAATTCAACCAAGATATTGGCTATGCGGGCAGTCACATATTGGGATTGACCTTTAAGGTAGCTGAATATATAAGAAAGAGTGAATCACACTTTAGGATTGAATTAGACCACGTCATGCCCAAATATGTTTTACTGACCATTCATACTCAAAACACAGCAATGTAACCACTGCTACTTTGCAGTACAGAAACATATCCTGATCTCGCTTTTTAACCCTGCACAGGTACTCGCACTCTTTATATTGAATACTAGCAGTGCCCGCGACGCCATCTGCGTGGGACCTAATGTAAAGAAACAGTTACTAATAAAATCATCTGAATGTGTTAAGTCCATTTAGAGTGTACCGATTTTAATGGAACTAAGACTAAATGTTAATTACTTATTTTTTTATTGTGTTTTAAAAGTTATTGCACTTTGCCTGATGGTGAGCACAGTACAGTCCAAAAACAATGGCGACCACCGAGTGACAAACTATCCATCGCCGGTCGCCATTGTCATGCCGGCCTGCGAAAAGCTGGATATGCACAGGCTGATCCCGAAACGCGACCCGCAGAAGCGAATCACTATGACGGGCTTTTTCGCCATATAATACTTAATCCTACTAGACACTTGCAACAATTTTTTTCGAATTTTTCGAAATTTTTCGAAAATCGAAAAAATAAAGGCAAGTTAAATTTGCTTTCTGCTATTATATGTATAGAAGATATTGTCTAAAAACAATGCAATGTATTATATGCTTCACCAGGATTCATGGGACAGAAAACAGCCGCGTTTACAATCTAGCAATAAAAAACAATGTCACTGTCATACCTCAGGACTTGTCGTTTGAAGTGTACCGCTCTGATGGGAGTCCAGCCGATCAGGCAGTCATCAATGAGTTGTTCGAATATACCTTGGGCATGACTGAAGACCCACCACAAGTACCAGAACCATTTGGGCAGTATGCGACTAGGAGGTTGGTTAAAAGTACAAATTTTATTTCATCACTAACTATGCCCGCCCCTTTACCTGCATGGACCCTGATATATACAACAATTACTAATAAGATGGCCATATGTGGAAAGCTGTAGGCTATATCATCACGCTAAGACCAATAGGAGCGGAGCACAAATGAAAACGGGGTTAACGTACGTATTATTTCAAAATATTAACATCGTGAACGAAGTCGCAGTATTAATTTTTTTTTTTCGAACTGACTACGCTATTGAACAAGCAAGGTCTTAAAAGCTTCGCCGGACTACTAAGGCGAGTGCTTAAGGCACTCATCCGATTTTATTTGACAACTAGCTAAGGGTGCGCTGCACACCTCGGCTTTGGCTGTTGCCTGATACATGCCATTCGCGACCTATCTGAGCTAACCTAAGCTAACTATTCATACATATATGAGTTGTTGAAACATATATGTGTACCAAGCATACATACAACAACTCTTATATATATTTCGTATCGGATAAAACTATTACAGTTTGATAAGAGAAAAAATAAAACCCTTCCACTTGTATATGTAAGCGTGTATGCGTGCACGTGTGTGGAGGTGACATGTGTAATGTTGTCGCAGTGATGTAAGATTTTATGTCACTGTATCGCGCGAGCAGCGCACTCAAGGGGTCCACGCCGAGGGAACGGACCTAACCTTGAGCCGCTGCCGAGGGAGGCCTAATCATAATTCCTGCCGTCGTTAAAATTACAATAACTTTTGATAGACTAAACCGAATTTAATGAATCAAAAAATAAATGTTACTCGAAGATACGCTTTATGGTTTCTTTTAGCAATGATGCGTGTTCAAACAAGCCGACATTTGTGAAAATGATTGAAATGTATTTTATTACTTATTTCCTAGACACCTGCAACATTTTTTTTACAAATATCTAAAAAGTACAGGTTTGTTAGATTTAGATTATTATTATATCTATAGATAACACACCAACTGGCGCTGATAGCATATCAGTTTCCAAAAAGAAAACCGGAACCGTTGACAAATCAAGTATCATACAAAAATCTTATACAATAATAACTTTCAGATTAACAGAATATATGCGAGAGAAGCACCCCCACCTCCTTGAAGATAAGAAATTCCTTGAAGAAATTTTTGATTTTCTCGACCTGATCATCAATAACTATGAAGCTACGAACAGCTGGAACGATGTCACTACAGAGTCCAATTATAAGGAGTTGGGAGGACATCAGCACATGAGCTGGCACAGACACGGATACTTGACGTTCTTTGAAATATTACTGGTAAGATTAAAAGAAATTAAAAACAAGCTGAATCCCGCCTGCTTCGTTGGGCATTCAAAATGACAAAGAAACATCGAATCCAATAAATAAGTAGAACCATGTATTTTACAAATTCCAGGTCGAGTGGTCATAGTCCTATGGCCGGTAAGTTTAGTAATTTCGTGGTGATTGGGCCTCAAAGGAACTGTGTTTTCATTATATATTTGTAGAAGAAAGAGTTATATAGTAATATTGCTTTATTTTTGACTTAGGCTTTTTATTGGACACGAGTCCCATATGACGTTGGATCTAAGTAACTTCCGCAAAATAACGTTTTCAGCAATTAAATAAGTAGCTACATGTAATGGTGACTTTAAATTAGTTGAAATGTGTGCCTATATGCTATAATTACAAAGAAATATACAACTTCATTCCTTATCCGATACGAGATATATATAAGAGTTGTTATGTATGCTTGGTACACATATATGTTTCAACAACTCATATATGTATGAATAGTTAGCTTAGGTTAGCTCACATAGGTCTGCCGAGCGTAGTTTCGGCCATGCTCGGCAGCGAACAGGCTTGGCAAGCGATAGCCTCCTTCTGTGAGGACGTCATCTCGCAGAAGGAGGAGGCGGAGAGGGCCCGCGAGGCAGACCCTCAAAGTGGCCGTCTCCGCCAAAGGAGGAGAGGCGGGAGGAGGAGGCGCTTCGTCCAACTCCTCCCGCCACCGTAGCCGGACCTGAGGGGATTGGCCGGGGGCCCATCTCCTCATTGCACAGGTCCGGCGGACGAGGGGGGGCAGCGAGTGTGTACCCGGTCTGTCCCTCTATAGGTAGGAGCCCGGCGGTCACCTTACGCCGGGCGGACCGTGGGGGCGGCTCTATAAAGTTGATTAGCTGGAACGATCCCTTGCCGCCCCCACAAAACGGTCTGTCGGTACACCGTGGGGTTTTAGTCTGTGCGAGTCGGACATAACTCACCCTCTCCCCCGGGGGGTGGCGTATCCATAAAGGATTTCCCCACGTTTAAAAAAAAAAGCTCACATAGGTCGCACCCTTGAGCTAGTTGTCAAAATAACATCGGCTGAGTGCCTTAAGCGCTCGCCTTAGTAGTCCATCTTTATAACAATAACATAATAGCCCTCAGACACGGTAAGCTATTCATAGATGTGTTTATGGTGATAGAAAAAGATCTATGTTCAACTGGCACTGTCATTGATTACTGGGACAAAGTAGGACAAAATAGGACAACATGCACAGACACGAGTGCCGCTACAACTCAAATCTTCAGTGTAGCAACTTATTATTGTCTGACCTCATAGGACTAAGACGCTATATGAAATTTGTTATAATTAATTATCAAATTACTAGACACAATCCATTCCAACCTAGTTCTTCAGAATAGCGATTTAGTAATGAATGACTTCGGGTAGGATTACGGTGCTATATGTGGTCGGTTTTATATAGTTGGTTTAGAATGTGGTAGAGCCACGCTGTAGCTATTACTAGTTTCAGCATGAATGGGTCGGCTCGTCCGGGGTAGTACCACCCGATCCACAGAACACCGACGTGAACAGTGCTTGCATTGTTGCGTTTCGTTTGGTTAGTGAGAGCGCCGGAGGCCAACCTCCTTTCCCCTTTTCCCTTCCACTGTCTTCAAGAAGTTATAAATGTTTACTGCCCAACGAAGTGGGCATGGGTCAGCCCAACGAAGTGGGCATGGGTCAGCTAGTTTGTCATTATTTTGCAACATTTGAACATGAATGTAAAAAGGATTTTGTAATTTCAGATAACTATTATGAGTGTAGTTCTAATATATGATAAATAATGGTCATCAAGTGAAATGTATTGTAGAACTTTTACTACAATGTGTGTGTTTTGTATTGTATTATATTCATAATACACCACCCTCCTCCCTTCCCCTCCCCTCTCCCCCACTCACAAGCTGGTAACGCACTTACGACTCCCCTGGTGTTACTAGTGTCTATGGACGGTGGTCATTACTTAACATCAGGTGACCCACATGTTCATTTACCGACATTTGATATTAAAAAAAATAGTTATGGACTATTTAAAGTTCGTGGTTGTCACATGTTATTTCGAGTTAATTTTGTAAAGTAACAACTTGTTGGGTATAAACCTCGGATAGGACTACAGTCCTATATGAGTTTGGTTAGAAAGAACTATAGGCTGTAGTGAACATTTATAGAATTGTATTGGTGTTTGAGGTTGGTTATCCATAGCTGTTCTTGGTTGGACCGCTTTTATCTTTGCAGATGTATTTTATTAAGGTTTTACAGAATCCACTATCCTTTTTAGAATACCTTCAACAATGGACCGGGTTATCCGAACCTAGAGATAAAGTTGAACACAGAGGTCACTTTAATAACCTTGCCGCAGTACCCCAGCCGACAAGTGCTGGTGACATGTAAGGATGGGACAGTATATCACGCTGATAACGTTATAGTTACGGTATCATTGGGCGTTTTGAAGGAAAGGTGAGTTCAATCTTAGGGTTCGTTCATAAATAACGTTAAATAAAATTTTCATGATATATCGGTTGTATTTACATATTAAGTACTTTACCAGAAATCACAATATGTGTTGTGTAGTTTATTGAAGACCATTATAAATTCATTTTTTTTATAGCAATCTTCACATAGTATTTATTTATTTGTATGTTCCCGACCTGCTAACAGTCTGACAGTCCACCTGATGGTAATAGAATATATGAGACTATGTACAATGCAATATCAGAGCTATTTTAAGAGACGGTTTCAGTCCGTTTTTAAATAGCCACATGACGGTAGTCCTAGGAAAACAATGCTAGTGACCCGTTTTACAGCCCTCGACTACACATCGGGAAGGTTTTGGAGAACCTTATTATTGTCGCAATTTTGCTAGAGCTTATGAACTATGGGACCCTGAAATGACTTTAGCGGGGTGGTAGGGTTCTACAGCCTGACTGGGTCGCAACCACCATGTATACGGCGAAAAAGCCCGTCATAGTGATTCGCTTCTGCGGGTCGCGTTTCGGGATCAGCCTGTGCATATCCAGCTTTTCGCAGGCCGGCATGACAGCAGCGACCGGCGATGGATAGCGTGTCACTCGGTGGTCGCCATTGTTTTTGGACTGTACTGTGCTTACCATCAGGCATAGTGCAGTCATTTTGCCGTGCTACTATAAAAAAGGAAAAAAAAAACAATCAAGACACCATACCGTAAGGTACATCAGTATACTCTCTGTTTATACTTGTGATGCTATAAGAATATAGTGATATATCTGGTGATTTTCTTCGTTTTTAAACCAGTTTTCGAAGTTTGGCAATTCGTTTGAATTTATGCCTTCTCGACGTCACGTTTAAAAACCATATTAAGATTTGGTTACCTACTTTTTTATTCGGTTTTAATACTTGTCGCAATCATTTTTCGCTAATATCTCTTAATAAACTTCTGATCTCTCCGTCAGATGTTTATCGAAGATATACTCCTCTAGAAAGTTTATGTTTCCGTTAGAAGTAGCGGTAGGTACTACGGTAGAAGCGGTAGTACCTACTTCAGAAGGTAATTGTTCCTTGTCGTCTTTCAACATTTTACAAGGATACAGATTGTCATGGGAGTTTCAGTTAAAGACCTCTTTGTCTATATTAGAAAATCTTGCTAATCTTTTTATATAAATAAATTCCAGACATCAGTCTTTATTCTCAACCGAGTTACCAAAAAGTCAAGTCACCGCTATAGAGAAAATGTCTATCGGTGTTTCCGACAAAATCGTATTGTTTTTCGACGAGCCCTGGTGGCCGAGAGTCACTTTTATGGCATTCATTTGGAGTTCGGACGATAAGAAATCTGTACCCAAAGAAGAATATTGGACTACCAGGATGAACGGAGTTAGTTTACCTATGGGGAATAATAATAGCATTACGTTTTGGATCGCTGGCGAAGACGCCAAGCTGGTCAGTGATCTTAGTACGGCGTTAGTTTGGTTTAAGGGCTGATTTTGCAAGGTTGATTGGGAAAATTTTGGAACAAATCTTTAGTTGGGAAATCTTAATGAAGTGACTTTATTATATTGGGGCCAGTCCATAAAATACGTTACGTAAAATGTTACCTTTTAAGACACTCTCGTTCTCTTCGTCACGCTGTTATCGTGACCCCCGATGGCCTTTTTTTTAATATGGCAAGAAATTGTGCATGGGACACTTAGAGACTCGGGGGTCCATTGGCTATTGAAAAGACTCTTACCTAATAAACCAGTTCATGATTAACCGTACGCTGCACTGTGGAAGTGCCCTGAGGTCACGCAAGCATACTAATTAAGAATGGCCATGATTGTGGTACACACAATGTGGTAGACACAATACAAAATGTACATACTATATGTGATCAGTAGGTTGTATTAGTAGCTTATTGTGGTGGTAGAGCGGTGTGTGGTCGGCTCGCTCGGAGTAGTACCACCCTCTCACAGAAAACCGGCGTGAAGTAACAGTCCTTGCATTGTTGCGTTTCGTTTGGTCGGTGAGAGCGCCGGAGGCCCTACCTCACCTTCCTTTTCTCCCCTACCCTTCCCAATCCCCCTACTTATCCCCTCCCCCTTCTCCCAAACACAGGCTGGCAACGCACTTGCGACTCCACTGGTGTTGCTAGTGTCTATGGACAGCGGTGAAGATTTAACATCAGGTGACCCGCCTATTCGTTTGCCTCCTTAAATAAATATAGTTTAATACAGTTTTTAATACGAACGCAACGGTTCCTTTGAAAAAACCCCATACCTCTTGTCACAATAAGCGTAACCCCCTTTCCTTCTTAGAAGCGTGAACGTATTTTATGGACGACCCTCTGCATGGGTTTGGTTATTGTATATTTAAATGCATCATAGATAAGGTTACCAGGTAACATTGAACACCCTAAAAACACAAATATGCTGTCTGTATTAAAATATATAAATTGACGTACATTTTTAACCGACGAAAAAAACACAGGAGGTTCTCATGTTGGAAGGTGGTCCCATATAAATTTGGGGAAAAAATTCTAACCCTTATGGTACGAAAACAGAGAATGATTCATTTTTCACTCATTATTTATATCTATGACCACGCATAACCTTTGACAGAATAGTCCGACTTTGATAATTATTTTTCGATTGGAAAGGGTTATAGGAATGTGATCCCAAATACACTTTGAAAAAAAAAAACCAGTTAAAAGTTTTATTATATTTTATGTGTATTTTAAGCTACGTTTTGATGTAAAAAAAAAAGAAAAAAAGATGCCTAAGTTATGAAAATTTTGTTTCGAAAAATTTACTTTCAGTTTTGAACATTAAAAAAAAGTTTTTTTCTAAGTTTTATTTTATTTTCAAAAAGACCAATTATTCTTCTATGTAAATCGCTGCGTTTAATATTTTATTGTAAATTTATTCAATTCGAAAAACTACTTGCAAAAAATCTGAATTTCAGGTGTGACTGTTCTTTAGAAGTCCATAACTTGACAAATAAACGTGGTAGAAAAAAAAAATATGCATTCATACCTACTAGAAGTCCAAACAGACTAAATATGAACGAATTTCAGAACCTTACCTTTTTTTCGTTGTCCGATTCACGTGAAATGCCCCAGTTGTCAGTTTCAAATGTAAAAATTAATTGTCGTCCACCATCTTTTGTTATCAAATTTGCCAAAAAAAATTATATAACAGTGCCATCTAGAGAGAGGATTGATTACCAAAAATAGACGAGCCTTTTCCATACAAATCCGCTTCTGAGAAGTGAAAATAGCGTGCGCACGACCACTCGTAACGACGTGTGCCCTCACGTGTGTGCCCGTTCGGGTTGCTGTCTCGCTGACATTAACTTCGTATACGCTCGGCATTTACCGACTTAAAATTACTTAGGTATACTTACATTAATTTAAGAACTTAGTTATTAAGGTTATTAAAAAAAAGGCTTATTCTTTTTTGCTTTTCAGTTTTTTCGCCGGTTTAATTTTTTGTTAAAAAGGTTTTTTTTATATGGCAACTTTTATATCAAAAGAAAAAAGGTAATTATTAAAAATAATTATCTGCAATTTGGTTTTGACGGGAGTAAAACTGCTGAGTACCATGTTTGTCGAAAATCGTTTTCATATTGGACGCCCTTAATATATTTAAAGCTCACCTTAGACAAAAACTCACAAGTTGAGAGGTGGTAGAGCCAAGCTGAAACTATTATTGGTTTCAGCACGAATGGGTCGGCTCGTCCGGGGTGGTACCACCCTGTCATAGAAAACCGACGTGAAGTAACAGTGCTTGCATTGTTGCGTTTCGTTCGGTCAGTGAGAGCGCCTGAGGCCCATCTCCTCTCTCCTCTCCCTCCACTAACCCTTCCCCCAAAGGGTGACAGCGCACTTGCGACTTCTCTGTTGTTCTTAGTGTCCATGTACGATGATGATCACCTAACATCAGGTGATCCTCCTCTTCGTTTGCCACCTATGACATAAAAAAAACCATGTTTGAGAATATAAAATAGAACGACTGTCGGCTCTTAGTTTTTCAAGAACAAAAAAGGACCGTCAATTACAGATACACCACGTTATTCTCGCCGGGGTTGCCGCAACAAAAAATTACCGCGATAAATGATCTATCGATCGGTGTCATTGGCAAAATCGTGTTCACCTTCGAGAGACGATGGTGGCCCGATAGCAGTTCGTTCTTCGGTTTTATGTGGAAATCGGAGAACCGTTTAGCGGTGGACACGAATGACTATTGGACGACAAGGATATTCGGTGCGAGTTGCCCGAAGGGATCTAATAGATCGCTCACAGTATGGACTTGCGGCGACACAACCAAGTTGGTTAGTATTCGTGTTTCATAAGAGAATCGGAATGAGTTTTTGAAGTGAAACTTTTTTATCGACGTAGGGAGGAATTTTAGAGTATGTAAAAATGTATGTAACGTTTTTCGGTTACGCGCCATCTTAATTTCTGTACATTTTTCCGTTACGCGCCATGTTTATTTCTAAAGGTGCGCTCACAGTGATCAGATTCCGTGGAATGTAAACCATATATTTCATATTTCAGTTATCATAAGCCATTAATTTCCAAAATATATAACAACGATAACAATAATATATATTATAATTATATTATAATTAATGAAATATAATTGATGAAATACTATTATAACCTTAGTAACAATAAGGTAGAATAATTGAATTATTTGTATCCAAGTTTATAATAATAAAAGTCTTTTGCTTAAACTTTATCTAATTTAGCTTTATTTAACCAATTTCTGTAAAGTTGTAAATATAAATAGATCATTTTTCGAAAAATGATGTCATAAAGAAGTTTCACTTCTTACGTGTGTACACGCTTCTGTGTGTTCTTCAGGCGCGTTTAGCGGTATTTATGGCAGGAGATAAATTTACAACTTGGCGTGATGACGTCCTAGTAAGCGTGACCGGCGGTGTTGCTCTTGCACGGCTTATCGGACTAGCGACGTTAGTTTAGCGTCCTATATTGAAAAATTTGTATTGAGTTCGTACAGCCTTCATATGTCTGATTCATTAAAAAACTGTATGAAAATGCATACAATTATTATTAGACTTATGATAATAATATCAAAATTCTTATGACGGCTTCGAATCTTTTATTGGCAACCTATTTTCCAGAATATTACTGCCATTTACGAGTAGGTATTATTAATATTACAAGTGTATTGTGATAAGTTGTTGACTGGACCCCTTATTAGAACTTTCCAGGGAGTTTTTTTTTTTACATCACAGGAGGTAAACGAACAGGTGTGTCACCTGATATAAGTGATCACCGCCGTCCATGGACACTTGCAACACCAGGGGAGTCACAAGTGTGTTGCCAGCCTGTGTTGCGGGGGAAGGAAGGGAAGGATAAAGTGGAAGGGGAAGGGAGGTGTGTCTCCGGCGCTCTCACTGACCGAACGAAACGCAACAATGCAAGCACTGTTACTTCACGTTTTTGGCACATCTCAAAGCTTATGCTCCGTGGTATGATTTCCCATCGACTTCACTTATGCACAATAACCGAACTATATTACGTAAAATGCTAGCAATGTCATAAAATATAACGTCAAATAATACAAGATTATGAATTAAATATAAAAGACACTACATGACGGACTTCAGAGCCCGTCAAAATTTTTGGCAACCAATCTTTTAGATTATTTCTGCCATTATCGAGTAGTTAATAGTATTACAAGTTCTTCTTCCATTCCATTTTTGGCAACCAGTCTTCTGGTAGACTATTACTGCCATTGTCAAGTGAATGTCGATATTACAAGTTTCTTGATATAATTTCAATGAACTAACAAGATGGCGGCCATCTTGTTAGAACTTTCCATGGAGTTTTTGTGGCATCTCAGAATTCATGGTCCGTGGTATTATTTTCCATTCACTTCACTTATGCACAATAAACAAACTATATTACATAAAACACCATCAATTTTACACAATATAGGGTCAAGTAACACAAGATTATGAATAAAAAAAATAAAATCCACCACATGACAGACCAAGATCCCGCCAAAAACTCTCGATTCCGATATTTGTCGTGGGGAATAGAATCTTTGCTAAAAATTTGCTATAAGGTAAATCTTTGATGCATATCTATTTCAGGGAAAAATGATGAGAGTAAATTTTTACGATGCGCGCGCACACCGTCACGAAAAACCGACACCCTGAAGTTAGCTATAGTCAACATGTTGTTTCTTGGTATTTGTTGTTTGAATTTCTTTGTATTAAAACTTTCAATGTATGAAATACCTTTTTTCTATTGTTAGTGTCGTTTTTTCTACAAACTTTTGAAAATTTTTTGAAAAGATTTTTATCTTGTTACGCCAAAGAAGTATAACTTCTAACGCGTGTACATAAGTACACACACACTTTTTTTTATAAAATGACAACATTTATGCGCACACAATTTTGCCAATGTCAAGTGAATGGAGCCATAACCAATGGCGATTGCGCCAGACAATTAAACAATTATCTTTATATCCAGACCGGGCTATCTACAAACAGATACCACAAAGAAAGCACATGTAGACTAAACATACAACATATTGTTAGAATACAGACATACACAAGAGCATTCCACTAAAATCTACAATTTAATTTTAAGGCACAAATTTAAGGTACGAACCCATAAAAGTCCGATTCACACGAAACGTCATTTAATACAGCCAATTTTCTTGTAGTTTAATACATCAAACTAGCGTTTTACAGCGGCTTCATTCGCGTGAAAATACTGTTTATTTTGTAGAAACTGATTTTCATAAGCAATCGTTAATTATAAAACAAAGTCCTCTGACATGTGTCTGGCTGTCTGTTCGCGATAAACTCAAAAACTACTCTACGGATTTTCATGCAGTTTTCACCAGTAGATACAGTGATTCATGAGGAAGGATTGGGTATATAATTTGTCAAGGTTTTTTTATTATCAGGGCGGGACAAAGTCCGAAAAGCCAAGTGATCTCAAAAGGACACGAAATAACGATCCGAATCAATCAACCCAGAAGAACAGATTATTAGCACATACACAGACTAAATAATAATATATTTTTAAATATTTATAATAGTATAAATTAAAGTGGGGCGACGCATGCGTGCAAGAATCGGTCATGAACTAAGGTTTGCATGCGGTTTCACACGAGTCATTAAATGTAATTACTTTCAAGTCATGTGGATATGGTTCTTAACCTCTCGGCTGGTTTTTTAAGACCCAAATCTCGAAAATGGCGGATCGCGTTTTTAGATATCTAGTCGGTTTCTTTTCATTATAATTTTGCATTACGTAATTTGTTCAATTTTTTTTAAATAAATACGGTTTTTTTTTCAACCTATGTTGCACCACAGTTTCTTGACAAGTGCATCATAAAGTCTACATTCGTCTGTATGGAGTTTAAACCCTTATGATTTTACGCGATACAAAGTACATATATGAGTTAATGAGGTATACAGGCTTGGTCGCGTTTTGCATGAACTAGGCAACAGCCCAAGCAGAGTTGTGCTGTGCACCCTTGAGCTAGCTGTCTAATAAAATAGACGGAGTGTCTTAAGCGCTCGCCTTAGTAGTCCGGTGAAGCTGTTAAGGCCTTGCTAGGCCAATAGCGTAGTTAGTTCGAAAAAAAAAACCTTATGACTTTGGACAGTCCAGGGGTTAAGAAACACTCGCCTCCGTAACAGCCTGAAAGCGAATGTCTGTCATGTACTTCCATAATTCCACTGCCATATTTTTAAATTGTAATACATTCAGTATCCATCATCAAGTTTTCAAGTGGTTTCTGTAATAGAGAAAAAGGATTGCAGTTTTATTCAGTCTCCTGTGTTGCCAGGTGGAGACGTTACCCGAGGAATTGGTAAAAACGAAAGTAATGGAAGTATTACGCAGGTTTATGGGAAGAAATAGAACGATACCGGAACCCGTGTCTATGTTACGGTAAGTGTATATTTTATAACCTTAAACGTGAGATTCTTGTTTAACTAAATATATAAAAAATCCAGTGTCGTGATATTTGTCCACGATGGACTCCGAAACTATTCGGCCGATCGTTATCATATGTTAGCATTTATGTATAATTTGGTCCAACTTAAGAGATAGGATAATTTGTATTTCGATTAATGGACTCGATATTTTTTAATTATAAGTTAAATTATTGGCAATGTTGATTATTGTTATTTACTGTAAGTTTCGCCTGTCTCGAACAGATGGCGCTTTAAATTAGTTTGTTTGCAGAAAACTGTATGACCGACTGGTATAGAATGTCATAGATGGTGCCACTTTTGAATTATTATTTTTTCTATACATATGTACTATACGGTGCAAATGCCCGTTCCACCAAGTATTTCTACTGAGAATCAAAAAATCAAAATCGAAATATCCTTTATTCAATTTTGGCCCTGAGAAGGCGCTTATGAACGTCAAAAATACCACCGGTTCGGACAAACAACCCACACATCGAGAACAACCGGCAAGAAACTCGATCTGGTTTATCTTTTCATGTTATGTATTTTTACATTTAACATAAATAATTACATTCGTTATTAGTGGATGCACAGAGTGGGGCGTCATTTCCAGACGTCACAATCGTTCA
The DNA here is from genome assembly GCA_015888305.1 of Antheraea pernyi. Taxonomy (NCBI): domain Eukaryota; kingdom Metazoa; phylum Arthropoda; class Insecta; order Lepidoptera; family Saturniidae; genus Antheraea; species Antheraea pernyi. The sequence continues at coordinate 870,807 of MU158966.1, forward strand.
CATATTGATCCACCCTATAATATAGCCTTTAGATATTAAAACCCGCTTGACATGGTTCTTGAACTCACTATCTAGAAGTTGACATTATTAACATTTTTTGGCTATATATTATTTAATCTTTACGCGATACAAAGTACATATAAGAGCTAATGAGGTATACATGCTTGGTACACATATATGTCTCACTAACTCATGTACGTATGAATATGTAGCTTAGTTAGGTCGCATTTTGCATGAACTAGGCCAAGCCGAGTAACCTTGAGTTAGTTGTCTAATAAAATCGGTTGAGTGCCTTAATCGCTCGCCTTAGTAGTCCGGTGAAGCTGTTAAGACCTTGCTAGGTCAATAGTGTAGTCAGTTAGAACTTTTATATTAAAGTATTTTAAACATGTGTTCAGTAAAGTTTAAAATTGTATACACTGTTTAGTAAAACTCGTGTTAAACGTCTATTCATTTTTGTTTTTATTATAAAATCGCAAATAACGAACTAAGCACGCGGTATGTCAAATATCGGTCCTTGTAATCTAGTGTTGTAAGCGGTGGAAAATAAAACTACTGTCCGTAGGTACAAACCCGAACATCAACGATTTTTTCGAAATTCGTGTACATTTGCTAATTTAAATTGGTAACAGTATCGGCTGACATTGAAAGTAAACATCGCGAGGCAACCTGAACCTGTGAAATGTACCTGTGTTATCACCGTACGTGGGAACAATATAGAACTGTGGATTTCTCGGTGTTTGAAATCGCCAATACGTTGTGGCCTGGCGTGGCGATTACATCCATATCTTCCTACGGGAAGAGGCCTATGGCCCTGCAGTGGTTCTCTTACAGGCTGATAATGTTAAATATTGTTTTTCTTTCTTGAAAAGGTCGACATGGTATTCGAACCCGTTCACACGTGGTAGCTACACGTACGACAACATACAGACACCGCTACACCCGAACGCTAGATCCGATTTGGGCCAACCCGTTTTAGACTGGGCGGGTATACCCCGTATCCTATTCGCGGGGGAAGCGACCGATCCTATACATTTCTCAACAGTCCACGGAGCGGCAGACACCGGCTACAGGGAAGCCATGAGGCTTTTACCCTCATCCAGCAAACTTTGAACATCTATTTTTAAAAGTTCCGACTCATTTTAAGCGGATTTAATAAAGAATATTTTTTAATTATATAATATATGGGGCGTTCGACGCCATATCGTACGGTTTAAAAAGATTTTTTTTTATTGTTCACTTAATTTTGTGATATGTTTTAGTGCCCCTAAAAATAGCACTCCTCAGATTTTTTTTATTACTCATTAAAACTACGGTCTTCTTTAGTTTTTTGGACATAATGTAATGAACAAAAGTATAATCCTAAAAAGGAAATTCCGTTGTAAAAATGTATGTACCATTTGATTTTATTATTTTTATTTTAAACTTGTAATCCGTTCTTAATATTCTAACCTCGGTCTAGCAATGGGATCTATATAACTACTATTTTCGTTTCGGTTTTTGAAAATATTAACTTTTCAGTTTTCAAATCTCCCGTCGATTTCAAATTGTCAAAAATCAAATCACATATATACATAATTGCCTTTGTAAATATTCTTTGGTTCTGAAGTTACGTTACAATAACTTGGTTGACTTCTCTTACAAATTAGAACACATATTTATTTTTTGACATTTTTGGAATAATAGATTGTAAAATAGTGGATGATATTTTGAAATATATGGAGTATACTATATCATCATATATATTAATACGTGAAGCCTAAACTTTGTATCCCTTTTTAACGGAACTGGGCGAACGGGTGCACGTGAAATTTGGCATAGTTAAAGTTTATATGGAGGAGAAGTGCAGAAAGCTATTTATTTTATATAAAATGCATTATAAGTACATTAAATTAATTAAAATATGCATTACTCACACTAATGCTTCAATTTTACACAACATATACACACATGTAAATAAAAAAGGAAATTTGACATCTGTCAATAAAGGACTTCAAAAAAGGTTATGAAGGAAGTTGCTATGCTCGACTGTATGTATTATTTTACTCTTACGTTCCAATTACCCTTTTTCATTCTACATTCAACAATGATATTATAACATACAACTATTATTATAATATATTTATCCCTTTAAAACATCAATTAACTATGGTCGAATGTCGACCACTGGGCGCCCACTGGTATATATAAATACCAAAGGGAGTTATAAAATATTGAAGTTATGCTACTTTTGGCGCGTTGGCGTTTTTTACGATGCGCGCGCACACTGTTACGAAAAACCGACACCCTGAATTTAGCTATATTCAACTTTTTCTAGTTCACGATTACATCGCATGACCATCGGGAATATATAATAAAAAACTAAGATAGAGTAAATGAATTCAAAATCAATCACTTATCTAGTTCCTTGTATGTGTAAGAAGCCAAATCTTATTCTTATTACATGTGAGTTTTATACTAAAGTTTACAATAATTATGTATTCAATGTTATCGATTTAATAAATGGATTTTAATACATAATCTATTGTTTTATTTATTAACTAGCTGATACCTGCGACTTCGTCCGCGTTATGTACAGAAGAAGTATAAAAAAAATTACAGCAAAAATATATTTTGCTCACAAAATTTCTTGTCTTTTCTAGTACATACAATAATCATAGTTTCTAAAAAATTTTATATAAAATAGAGATGTCGTGATTATTTTCGAAACGTCTTTAGTCCTGTTAAGAGACTTTGTAAGTAAAATTTATTTGATAGGTGAAAAGGTAATGGGTTCGCGTCACCGATGACCACGTGATGCTCGTGATGTATTGCGCTTCTGTCACACTAGCGACGCTTAGTATAGCGGGCTGTACATGTAGTATTCGAATTTTATTCTAAGCTTGTGCAGCCCACTATATGTTTGATTAATTAATGAACTGTATAAAAATGTATATAACTAGTGATGAGAGTGTTAAGAGACCTGAAAACCATAATAATATTAATATATATTTTTTTATATCATAGGAGGCTAACGAACAGACGGGTCACCTGATGTTAAATGATCACCACCGTCCATAGACACTTGTAACACCAGGGGAGTCACAAGTGCGTTGCCAGCCTGTGTTGGAGGGGGTAGGAGGAAGGGAACAGGGAAGGTGGGTCTCCGGCGCTCCCACTGACCGAACGAAACGCGACAATGCAAGCACTGTTACTTCGCGTTGGTTTTCTGTGAGCGGATGGTACTACCCCGGGCGAGCTGACCCATTCATGCTGAAACCAAAAATAGCTTCAGCGTGGCTCTACCACCTCTAAATTCATAGTATTAGTATCCAAAAACTAGGAGTTCCTCTTTTTATACTCTATAGCTTTTACACAATCTTATGTGACGATGTATTCTAAGATAATAAACGCGCTAAACCTCGAGGTACTGGCTCTCAACTGTAGTCTTCGCAACACACCAATAGAAGCTTGGCGATAGATTTCCAACTTTAGGGTGGTAGCTAACCAGGCGGACTTAGAAAAAGACCTAACACGATGCTGTGGTTCCATCAGGTTGTTTTCCTTCACAGAGAGAGCTGAGTTAGTTGCATGGATTAAACCTGACCGCAACCGCTATACCGCGCCGTAAGCACGTGAGCGAGACGGGGTGCGAACGGACTGTCTATGAGACGCACCTGGGAAATAATATCTAAAGATGGGTCCTGTTGTAGCGTAATGAGCGTAATGATAGTACTCAGAGTGCGTAGAATAGACTGTTTATTCATATCTCCATATAAGGCATTTATACAGACACGCGATCGTTCATTTCTTTGATCGATATTATATAGAAACGCTTCAGCCAGTCTGCCAAATAGGATAACATACTCGTTAGCTACATGATTCCCCCTCAAGCGAAGCGTACCAGCATTTTGATGCTTCGACCGGAACGTGTCTTCTCTTGGGTGAGTGTATATTTGTACATATCTAAAAATCATTTTGGACAAAAACAGGGGTTGGATAAACATTATATATTGATTATACAGATACAGTTGATTATACAGCTTTAAAAGAGATTATGTCAATTTTTTTTTTGACACTGACATGTCATTTTATTTGCATTTATTTTTCTATTATAGTTTTCCTATTTCATATTTTTATAATGGTTTATTATATCTAATATTGTATTACTATTAGTGAGAAAACTCTGAAACCACGAACCTTGAAAAAAAAAACCAGAAAATGCAATCTAAAGTTGGATAGTTTTCCGTTACATAAAAATGGCAATATAACAAGCACACCATAATCTTCAAGAACTTCGTTTTTAACCGGAACGAACAATAGTAAGGCTAAAAGAGCCCATCAGACTTCGCAACTATATAATAATAATCACAAATACAGTGTTACAACAAAATAATCCCAAGGAGGGTTGATGTCAGGCAGGCGGCCGATCGTAAAATTAAGCCAAATCATATACCACAACATGAGAAACATGTTGTACCGACCCTACTTATGTGGGATAAGGGTAAGAAGAAGAAGAAGTTGATTATACAGCTTCAAAGAATTATGCTTCGATAACGTAAGATTTGTCTGAAAGTCCGAATCTCATGTGAGTTGATGCTTTCCTTCTCACTTCCCACCTCCCCGCGTATACCTATGGCGTGGTATAGCGGTTGTGGTCGGACTATAGTACATACATCGATCGACGCGGTGTGCGAACATGGCGCGAGATTAGGCCTCCCTCGGCAGCGGCTCAAGCCTAGGTCCGTTCCCTCGGCGTGGAGCCCTTGAGTGCGCTGCTCGCACGATACAGTGACAAAATCTTACATCACTGCAACAACATTACAAATATCACCTCCACACACATGCACGCTTACACGTGCAAGTGAAAGGGTTTTATTTTTTCCCTTATCAAACTGAAATAGTTTAGAAAATTATCCGATACGAAATATATATAAGAGTTGCTGAGGTATGTATGCTTGGTTGGTACACATATATGTTTTAACAACTCATATATGTATGAATAGTTAGGTTAGCTCAGATAGGTCGCGAATTGCATGTATCAGGCAACAGCTAAAGCCGAGGTGCACCCTTGAGCTAGTTGTCAAAGTAAAATCGGCTGAGTGCCTTAAGCGCTCGCCTTAGTAGTCCGGTGAAGCTGTTAATATCTTGCTTGGTCAATAGCGTAGTCAGTTCGAAAAAAAAAACTACTTAAAAGAGCCCTATTGCATCCCTGTGAAGCTAAATGATTACAAACGAAACAGTCGAATTTAATTAAAAAGTCAAACAACAATTTCACAGTTTGTTTCATTTGTAATTATATATAAAAACGGGTAACGTATGTCGTTTGTTTCTTGCACTTACATTTACAATAAAAATAGGCGTTTTTTTCATCCTGGTTTACGTTTTTCTATTTTCTATGTATAGTAGCGGCACGTTGATGGATTACAATAATGACATAAAATTTCGATTTGCTTTCGAATATATCAAATATTGCTTTGTTTTGTGTTACGCAGTACGGGAGTTTGCTGGCCAACAATCCCATGTATATTTATATGGATTCTATCGAAAGGCCCTGACTTTTTTTGTTAGTAAAAACGTGAAAGATTTGTTCGCGGGGCCATAATTTATGGTCCAAGAGCCCATGAGTGCCCGACCTTCGTATTTTTATAAAAGCTAAAAGTTCTTCTATGTGTGTCCCTAGTACAGGTAAAAATGATCCCCACGCGTGAAGTTGAGGTAGTGGTGGCTTTGGCAGGTAACAGGTAACAAAGGTGTATAAAATTCCATCTATAATTTATCATAAAATAAAACTGTTTTTTTTTTTAATATTTGATTCATAATAATATAAAAACTCGCGTTGCTCATTGCCACTGTTAGTATGGTTACAACCCTCTGCCGGACACCCCTAAACTATTATAATTTATAATTATACTTACGTTATTTTATAAAACCTAAATTTTATATATAATTTTTTGGGGGTCTATTAAACTATGTTTACACAGTTTCCGGACAGTTTCGATGGTTCTATCACCTTGCCAGACGCATTCAAAGTGAGCAGTAGTTGGGAGAGCAAGAAGCGCCTAGTCCGGTGAAGCTGTAAAGACCTTACCATGTCAATAGCGTAGTCGGTTCGAGGAAAAAAGAAGCAAGAAGCGTATACGAGTACGAGTGAAACAGAACATTTGGTCTGTTGCAACCTGTTGAAATTCACTGTTACAAAATAAACTTTAATTTCACGCGACTGAAGCCGTTGTCAAACGCTAGTTTGATACATTAAACTACAATAAAATTGGCTGTATTAAATAACGTTTCGTGTGAATCGGACTTTTATGGATTTGTAGAAACAAAAATCAATTGCCGAAGGTATATAAGCGAATCACTCCAGAACGGTCACATTAATTTGACTAATTATTTCTTTCTTGTGTTTTTTAATGTTCAGGATAAGGTCCTGCATAAAAGAAAATGCTAGAAACAAAATATAAGTGCAAATATCTCAATATAAGAAGTGATTGAGACAGAAGACTTTAGGCGGCTTTTTTTAAATACTGACAGAATTGACGTTTAATTGTTTGGGCTGCCATGTTATTTTATCAAATGGTCGTACTGTAAGGCAAGATTTGATAACATTTTCTTTGTTTATATACCAGTGGATAGCCGAAACGGGTTGCTGGTTTTTATAAGTAATAAAAATGTTTTGTATAATATTACTTTGTTTAACGGTGTTATCTTCAGTAGATTCATACAGTGTACATATGAAATTACCAGAAATAAACGAAACGGTAATCGACCAGTTTGAACATTTGAAATTTACACAGATAAAAAAGATTTGCATTAGCCGAAGTTCTATATGCGAAGGGAGAGATCCAAATATATGTGCTATGAGGTACGAGAACGGCAGTGTTGTGTATAAAGATTTTATAAACACGTGCTATATGTTTTTAAACAACATGTGTGATAATCCAGGCGACGGTAAGTGTTTCCTTTTTATAGGTAACATTATTTATACTTTTTGACGTTTTATAAATCAATGAACGCCGGCTGCACGCACGAAAAAGCATGACTCATTTTCACGTTCCGCCTGAGCTGAGCGTGCAAGCGAGAACGTGGAACAAGCGATAGGGAGGCGCAATCGGTTTTTTTTTTTCTTTTTTTCTCGAACTGACTACGCTATTGGCCTTTTTGGAGGCCTCTACAGCTTCCCCGGACTACTAAGGCGAGCGCTTAAGGCACTCAGCCGATTTAATTTGGGTAACTAGCTCAAGGGTGCACGGCACATCTCGGCTTGGCTGTTACCTGTTGCATGCAATTCGCGATCTATCTTAGCTAACCTAAGTTAAGCTAAACTATTCATACAGATATGAGTTATTGAAACATGCATGTGTACCAGGCATGCGTGTCTCAATAGCTCTTATGTGTATTTTGTGTCGGAAAATTTTCTGAACTATTTCAGTTCGATACAGGTAAAAAGAAAAAACCCATCCATTTTTTATGTGTAAGCGTGTGAGCGTGCACGTGTGTGGAGGTGATATGTGTAGTGTTGTTGCAGTGATGTATTGGTGTGTCACTGTATCGCGCGAGCAGCGTACTTAGGGCTCCACGCCGAGGGATCGGACCTATGCAATCGGGTTTAAGCGTTCGGCTTGTATAGTATCTATCTCTCTTCCGCTACATAGGCCAATGCCTCCGAGTAGAAGAGAGACAGCGGCAGCACACAACCTACACGTGAACTGTTTTGTCAATTTTTGATCAATTTTGTGATAATAGTTATATTAAATTCATAAAAGAATGCAAATTTTCATCGATGTTTTCTTATAAAGTTGTCACGTAAAATTATCGCCCGTAAACCGACTTTACAGTTAACCAATTTTTAAAATTTTTTAAATCATGGTATCTTATATAAGATTTCCACCTCAATGCCGGGCAGCGAAGATTGGTATGTCGGATACTTTCGGACTAAAAATCAGAAATAACACCACGAAGCATGGATTCTGACTTGCCACAAAAACTCCCAGGAAAGTCCTAACAAGATGGCCGCCATCTTGTTAGTTCATTGAAATTATATCGAGTTTTTTTTTATTGTAGCACGGCAAATTGACTGCATTATGCCTGATGGTAAGCAGACTACAGTCCAAAAACAATGGCGACCACCGAGTGACACACTACTCATCGCCGGTCGCCGCTGTCATGCCGGGCTGCGAAAAGCTGGATATGCACAGGCTGGTCCCGAAACGCGACCCGCAGATGCGATCACTACGGCGGGCTTTTTCGCCATATACATGGTGGTTGCGACCCAGTCAGGCTGTAAAACCCTACCACCCCACTTTCGCCATTGCCTCGTTCGTCACTCAGCAGGGTGGATCGCCCCGTCGTCCCACGCATGAGGGCGTCTACCGTGATTTCCGCGTTCTCGCTACGTCCTGCGTGACGATGCGTCCTACTGCCGCCGCCGTGCCTCGGCCGGCCACGACAACGAGAAAGACCAAAAAAGGCCCTTTTCAGGGCCAACCAGATCGACCACCGAAGACTCCAGCACCGCCCACGGACCCCGTTCCCTCTACATCAACGAAGACCACTGCATCGCCTACCGGACACCGCACCACCGTGCCCGTAACTCGTCCTCTAACCTCAGAGGCGCGACAGGGGCCGCCCGACGGAGAGGAGAGTGATTTATCCACTCTCGCCGATCTATTAGTAGATCGGACGAGGTTGACGTCGGAGGGGATGACCCGATGGATGGCGCTGTACTTGCGCCTCCAGGAGGCTGAGGGCGACAGGAAGAAGCCTTCGGACGAAGACGTCGCGGCTCTCAAACTCGCCGCAAAGGGGATCGTCAAGACGCCTGAAATACCGGAATGCCAAAAAGTATTAATTAACAGGATGGCAGGCCGCAAACGCGCCGCTCCGGAAGCATCCCCTGAACCAACCGAAGCTCCCAAGATCCAGGATCCGAAAAGGATCAAAACCTCTACGCCGCGCGAAAAGCTAGCGGTGCAGACGGCCGCACCCCCGTCAGCGCCTGCTACGTCGCGAGGGGCTGCCCGCGAGCAGCCGCCCCCCCCCCCGTCCCGCGTTCGGAATCCGCGGTAGCTATACCGCGCGCGCGTAAGACCACTGACCGCCAAGTGGCGCCATCCGCGCATGCGCAAACGAACGCCGCGAACTACGCAAGACCACCCGAGCAAGACGAAGGTATAGCCACCACTGAAAATGTAAACACCGAGTGTAAACAACGCCTCCCGCCGATCGTGTTGGACAGCCTACCAGATTGGTACGAACACCTGCAGCGACTCGAGGGGATTATCGGAAGAATATGCATATGGGAATGGACTGCGGTTCTTCCCAGCAGACGCTACCGAATATAATTCTATTATTGAGTACCTTGAAACGCAAGAGGAGGCGAGCTGGTTTACGTACTCGCCTCACGCGAAACAACGCCTGAGGATCGCTATCCGCGGCCTCCCTAGAGAGACGAACCCGCAGATTATAATCGAAGATTTGAAATCTAAAGGTTTCGAGGCTGATTACGCCCGTCAAATAAACGCACGGGGCGGTAGGAACGGGTGCGTCTATTACGCCTCGATCAACAAGACGCCTCAGACTATGCCGGCCATCTACGCTGTAGATAGGCTTCTGAGAATGCCAGTGCAAATTGAAGCATGGAGAGGGAGAGAGAGAGTGCCACAAAGAAATTGCCTGTGTGCGGTGCGGGGGACCGCACTTTGCACACCAATGCGACCGCCCAAAGGAGGAGCCGGCGTCCTGCGCGAATTGCGGGGGCGCCCATACCGCAAATAATAAGAAAGCCTGCCCTGTGTTCAAAAGAGAGCTCAGGAATCGCCGCGCCGGCACCGTAGCCCGGAGTATAATTCCCAGGCGCAGAAACGGCGCCAGGCCGGCGCAGAACATCGTCCAGGAGACCTCAGCGGCGAGCCTCATGGCTCCCGCCAACGACCCCCCCCCCCTCAGAGGGAGTAACAAGAATGCTAGAAGCAAAAGAACACTACACACATCGCCAACCGATACACAACCCGCGGACATGTCCGCCCGCCGGGGTCGCTCAGACCGGCCAGAGACACCCGAGATAGCACCAGGAAGAGAGGAAATAAGGACGCCGTGGACGCGCGTCCAAGATCAACCACTGGGGTACCACCCGGGAGGGTGGTAGACCCCCACGAGAACAGACGCCCCCGCTAGTCGGGGGGAGAGAGATGCTACCGCCAGAGGGGTTCTCCCTGATGCGGTCCCCTCGCACGCTCATGTCACCTGAGGCGAGCGTGATGAAGCCCGAGTCAGCAGGGTGCACCACGTGCAGGTGAGGTTGGCTTGAGTGTCTCAAGTCTTATGATGTTATTTGACACCCCTTACACCCCAAAATCGTTACTTACTTGACAATGGCAGTAATAGTCCACTAGAAGACTGATTGCCAAAAATAAAATTTAAGAAGATTAGCTTTTCTGACAGCGGATTCATTCGCGTTAATTTACGTGAAGAATAATACACTACACTGGATATAAAGCAATCTCTCATGGCTTCGTAATATATAGGCAAACACACGAAAAAACACACGTACAACGTTTGTACAAGAGGAAGTATTATTAAGTAGTAAAATATACAATAAGGAGGCCGCGAATATAAGAAACACTGTAGAATGTATTCTATCTCATTCTCTCACGCGTTACATCCTCTAGATTATATATCTGTCTCTCTTATGTTTCGAGTTTCAAATCACCAGGAGTTTTTTTTTAAATTAATTCAAAGAACTATTTTAGAATATTACATAGTGAGCAGTGGAAGTTGCCAGCAGTATATTAATGCACGACGCAGCAGACAATCTACATACACAAGCCCAAAAGAAAAGGTTACGAGGACTTCTAATAAAGGTAAAGTAAATTCGCATACACCTACTACTTATGTTGAATTAGTAAAGCCATCTACTGACGATAAGGAGACGTGATAAAATCTAAGATCAGACAAATCATATCTATTTATATTTCTACACTAGCTCATCGTTACACATGAAAGTGGAAGGGTTTTATTTTTTTCCCTTATAAAACTGAAATCGTTTAGAAAGTTATCCGATACGAAATATATATAAGAGTTGTTGAGGTATGTATGCTTGGTACATATAATATATATGTTTCGACAACTATGTATGCATAGTTAGCTTAGCTTAGCTCAGATAGGTCGCGAATTGCATGTATCAGGCAACAGCCCAAGCCGAGGTGTGTCGTGCACCCTTGAGCTAGTTGCCCAAAATAAAATCGGCCGAGTGCCGTAAGCGCTCGTCTTAGTAGTCCGGTGAAGTTGTTAAAATTTTGCTAGGGCAATAGCGTAGCCAGTCCGTAAAAAAAAAACACTAGCTCATCGCCTCGGCTTCGCACGGGTGGACTAACAAAGAAAATGACAAATGTACGCTACGATTGTGTAATGAAATAAAATTAATGAACAACTGAACGCCATATAAAAGGTGTAGGGCCCTCGGGCTCACTACCGTAGAAGTCTAGACTGACTGGGACAGCGTAATAATAAAACTCTAAGTGCGTAAAATAACTAGTAGACAGTTAGTTAGTAGAGCCACACTAGTAGGTGGTAAAACCACGCTAATGCTATTACTGGTTTCAGCATGAATGGATCGGCTCGTCCGGGGGAGTACCACCCCCTCACAGAGGCCCATTTCCCTTTACCTCCTCCCCAAACTCAAGCTGGCAACGCACTTGCGACTCTTCTGATATTGCAAGTGTCTATGGACGGTGGCGATCACTTAACATCAGGTGACCTGCCTGTTCCTATGCCTCTTGATATATAAAAAAAAGACTATTTATTCATAACTTCATTATATGGTATTTATACAGACACGCGATCGTTCAGTTGTTTAAGCGACGTATTCTATTTAAAATATATTCAAACGTTTCAGCCAGTCTGCCAAAGAGGATGACATACTCGATAGCTACAAACGAATTAAAATTGGTAACACCATAGGGCGAAGGAAAACATCGTGAGGTAACCTCAACCCGAGAAATATTCTCGTAGTATGTGGGGACAATAACAATATACATTATTGTATGTAATTTAATGTATGTCCGTAAGAACCTTCAAAAGCTAGATTTCGTAAAAAAAAACCGGCACAATCGAAATACTAGAAATTGTGATAAACTGGTTGTCCCACGTTTTAGACTTAGTAAAACCGGTAATAGTTTTTTGGGAAATAGTGTTAGATTTTACAACAAACTACCAAGGGATATTACCGATTTGCCGGATTGCGAATTTAAACGCCATGTCAAGCGGGTTTTAGTGTCAAAAGGCTATTATAGAGTGGATCAATATGTGAACGATGGTGATGTCTGGAATTGACTTATCTCTGTGCATTCAACGTTTGTGACATTTACTTACATATTATATAGAATATATTATTATTCTAAATATTATATATATTTGTTAAAAAGATAAACCAGATCGAGTTTCTTGCTGGTTATTCTCGATGACTGGGTTGTTTTCCGAACCGGTGGTAGTTTTGACGTTCATTTTGATTACGATTTTGATTTTGTAGATTTCTCTGTTTGGAATCGCCAATACGTCGTGGGCTGGCGTGGTGATTATTCCCATACCTTCCTACGTGGAGAGGTCTGTGACCCTGTAGTGGGTATTTTACAGGCTTATAATAATGATGTCGATCGTTTTGACCGGTGGATTATCAACCTGACGATCTCAGGTTTGAACTCTGGCATGTACCAACGAATTATTCTAAATTCGCGTACATTCACTTTTGGCGTTTTGGTAATCTCGAGGGTCCGTGTTGATTGTGGAGCGAAATAAAATACAGAAGGTGTTCTGCCGACTCTCCTTTATGCTAATGTGGTTGTAGCACACTGTTGTACAAATGTAATATTTAACATAATATGTCGTCTTACACTATGTTCCTACGCGTCCTGGGTGATAATGACAGATCTGGGCAGCGCGTAGGTTTTTTACATTTTTAGGCACCCGGCTACAGGTCTTTTGGGTGCCTTATCGCCAGCAACGTAGCCGGTCTTATATGCTAAGATTTATTAACTAATGATATTACAATAAAGCATTAAGTATGATATTAATAAAGGCCGGAACGCCACACACTAATTAAAATTGGTAACACTATCGCCTGACGGTGAAGGATTAGATAATGTGGAAACCTGAGTAATGTTCTTGTTTTGCCACCGTGCGTGGGAACAACATAGAACTATGAATTTAATGGAGACTAGGCTATGCCCGCGACTTCGTCCACGTGGAACCCGATGTACAAAACAATGACTAATAAAGTCACCTGAACGTATTTAGTCCATTTGTTTATCTACTTATCTCATACTTATGTCGCGGCGCCATTAAAATTACAATAACTTTTGATACAGCGGACCGATTTTAATGAAACAAAGGCTAAGTTACTCCCGAGGATATGCTTTATGATTTCCTTCTATGAGGTTTTATTATGAACCTAATATTTTAACGGTGATGCGTGTTTATACACACCGACAGACAGACATTGATAAAAATGATTGAAATGTATATTCCTAGACACCAGCAACAATGTTTTTCACGAACATCGAAAAAATTCAGACACGTTAGATATAAATTTTTATTATATGTATACGAGATTGAAACTGCAAATACATCACGGACTGATGTGGTGATTACGCTCATACTTTCTTTTGGGGAGAGCCCTATGGCTCTAAAGTGAGTATTTTACAGGTAGAGGATGATAAGGGAATAAATTGTTATATTCCAGTGACGTCTATACTACGAGACAAAATAAAGACCACATTCAGTACACTTTATGACATCGACACGGCTTTTGACTTGCACCTTTGTCCGCATTCATGTCCGGACACTTACTCTCCCGTGTGCGTGAGCGCCAACCGCGGCTTCGGGAAATACTTCAAGTTTTTCACATTCGTCAACCACTGCTCCGGGGATTTATATTATTGCAAGAATTGGCAAGGTAAGAGCTTACTTAATGTACGGCAAAATGACGTAAACATATCTATTGTTTTTTTATTGTAGCACGGCGAAATGACTGCACTGTGCCTGATGGTAAGCACAGTACAATCCAAAAACAATGGCGACCACCGAGTAACACACTATCCATCGCCGGTCGCCGCTGTCATGCCGGCCTGCGAAAATCTATATCACGACATGTTATAAAACGAAGGCCTCTGCCACGTCTGTTTTTCTTATATCATAGGAGGCAAACGAACAGGCGGATCACCTAAGTGATTACCGGCGTCCATAGACACTAGCAACACCAGGGGAGTCGGAAATGCGTTACCAGCCTGTGTTTCGGGGAAGGAGAAGGGATGGGGAGGGGAAGTGGGCTACCGGCGCTTTCACAGACTGAACGAAACGCAACAATGCAAACACCGTTACATCACGTCGGTTTTCTGTGAGAGGGTGGTAGTACCGAGCCGACCCATTAATGCTGAAACCAGTAATAACTTCAGCGTGGCTCTACCACCTAAAAAAACTACTAAACGGATTTTCATGCGGTTTTCACAAGTAGATAAAGTGCTTCATGAGGAATGTTTAGGTATCTATATAATTTGTCAAGGTTTTTATTATTAGGACAAGACAACGTCCGCTGGGCCCGCTAGTCCATACATATAAGAATGTAAATCTAACATGTCTGTACGTGTTTAGGAATATGTAATAAAATACATTTCAATGTCTGTCTGTTTGTATGAACACGCATCACTACAAAATTTCACGATAAAACCTTTTCAAGAAAATCACAAAACATATCTTCGAGTACCATTTAGTCTTGGTTTCATTAAAATCGGTTCAGTCTATCAAAAGTTATTGTAATTTTAATGATGTCGCGACTTAAGTAAGAGAGAAAAGTAGATTTGGACTTAATACATTCAGATGACTTTACTTAATATATAACTTAAATTCAATTATCATCATAGTATCAATTAAATTAGAGATCTGACACTTTCGAGATCTTAATATCGTATTAGTAGATACCTACATATCCTCTAAGTACTGTTTAAACATCCTCCGGAGTTTTTGGCGGGATTTTGGTCTGTAATGTAGTGGATTTTATTTTTTATTCATAATCTTGTGTTGCTTGGCCCTATATTGAGTAAAATTGGTGGTGTTTTATTTAATATAGTTTGTTTATTGTGCATAAGTGAAGTGTATGGGAAATAATACCACGGACCATTGAATTCTGAGATGCCACAAAAACTCCATGGAAAGTTCTAACAAGATGGCCGCCATCTTGTTAGTTAATTGAAATTATGTCAAGAAACTTGTAATATATATACTCACTTGACAATGGCAGTAATAGTCTACTAGAGGACTGGTTGTCAAAAATGGAATGGAAGAACTTGTAATACTATTAACTACTCGACAATGGCAGTAATAATCTAAGATTGGTTGTCAAAAATAAAGTTCAAAAAATCCTTCTGGGGCCGATTCACTACTATATACTTAGGTCCCTATGGCCTTTAGGTATAAATACATATTACTTTATATATATAACATCAGGACCACTTAACGAATAAATAAATACCAATTTTAGAACTTAAAAGTTAGTTTTGTGGAGTCCTTGCTGATAAGAAAGGGTTTCAACAAATAAAATTACATAACGCCCCCTTAAAAGCTTCTTCGTTGTACCTAATGACATAAGTGAATCGTTCATCCAATGTATTCTTATTCCTTTAGAATTTGCTCCACCTGACGATGAAGACGAACGCGTCAATATATCTCCGCTGAGCTGGTCCTTTTGTGGTGCTTCAAGGTAAGGCCATCGACCAAAATGAAACCGCCATAAAGGCCGCCGTCTTAAAAAAAATTCGTCATAAAACAGTTAAATGAAATCATAAATATAAATAAATAAATATATAATAAAAAAACAATATCCAATAAATGAGAACCGAGTCTGCAGATAAGAAGAAAAAAAAGTAAATTTTCAAAAAAAAGTATTAACCGACTTCAATATCAGTCAAAAACCCATAAGGCACTAAAAAGCGGAAAATAAATAGTTTATCAAATTAACCAAATTAAATAAAACATATGAATATGTGTGCTACCTAGAGATGTACTGGAAGTCGGTGCCAACCAAATTGTCGGATTGAAAACGTTTTGCATTTCAAAACACGCTTCTGCCGGAGGATGTACGGAATTGTGATAATCTCGCGTAATCACAGCCTCCCTGATTAAATATGTTCCGTGGCTTTATTAAAATCTCCGGATCCACTCGCAACGCGAAACTTGATTGTGGATTTCAACAAGATTAATCTCTGTTATCTGATGCGAAGTAAGCGTGAACACGAATGCTGCTAAAATATACTGTACCAATTATACGAAAAATATATGTTTTGATTAATGTCTCTCTTTATTATCATTACAAATATAATTTATGCATTTTTCACTGATTATTTTATCCGTATTAATAGACCTCTAGGTCTGTAGATACATTAGTTTTCAGACAAACTTGACAAAATTCTACACGACCATAACTTTTTTTCTAACAGATCATTATGATCGTTTATGATAAAAGTATTTAAATAGATTTTAGGATTAGTAAGCTTGCTATTACTGACCTCGTATAGACAAGACTTCCTGTTTGAAACTGCTTATATATTGTCATGGCCAGTTAACGTCATAAGGTTGGAATACGTACCCAATTGTTACTTTCCTTGCGATAATAATGACATAATTATATTTATGAGTTCACTAGACTTAGTCATGTGGATTTAAGTGCTTGGCTACGAAAGAGATGGATGAGAAAAGACTACATGTGGTACAGATGCGAATGTCAAGATGGATGTATGTAACTAGAATGGAATTAAAAATAAAATATCAGAGGATGTTTTAATATGAAACTAGTGACAGAGAAATTGAGAAAACTTATTAGCATGATACGGACATGTCATGAAAGGAGATGAAAGTCATGTACTTAGAAAAGTTTGAGTATAAAGATGGACAGATATAGAAGTAGAGGAACACCGAAAAAGGTATAAATGGATTGGGTGAAAAATTATATGTGTATAAAAGGTATCAATTCTGCGTTGACATCTGACAGGCGAGAGCGGAAAAGAA
>MU158966.1:887850-902005 GCA_015888305.1 Antheraea pernyi
AAAAAAAAAAAAAAAAAAATACAGACGAATTGATAACCTCCTCCTTTTTTGAAGTCGGTTAAAAAAGGTAAGGCCATTCAGTATGCAATGGATTTTTTAAGTCTAAACACCAAATGGACATTGTACCTTTTTTGTCTTTGTGAAATCCAAGCGAATTGTTGAATTCAAGCCCTTTGAATAAGATTTATCATTTACTATTCTGATGTAATTTCTTATTCAAGAACAGAACACTTTTTTTTTATATCATAGTAAGCAAACGAACAGGTGGCTCACCTGATGTTAAGTGATCACCACCGTCCATAAACACTTGCAACACCAGAGGAGTCGCAAGTTTGTTGCCAGCCTGTGTTGGGGGAGGGGGGAAAGTAAGTGGAAGGGGAGGGGAGGTGGGTCCCCGGCGCTCTCACTCACCGAACGAAACGCAACAATGCAAGCACTGTTACTTCACGTCGGTTTTCTGTGAGAGGGTGGTACTACCCCGGTCCAAACGTGGTTCTACCACCTAATACCTAAAACCACCACTTCTTATACATACAACAATACTAGCTCCTACCCGCGACTTCGTTCGCGTGGAATAGTTACTTTGGGGTGACACTAACTTTAACTCGCGACTTCGTTTTACACAAACGGACAGGAGGGTCACCTGATGATAAGTGATCACCACCGTCCATAGACACTTGCAACACCAGGGTAGTCACAAATGCGTTGCCAGCCTGTGTTGGAGGGGACAGGGAGGAAGGAAAGGGAGAGAAGGAAGGGAAAAAGAGGTGGGACTCCAGCGGTCTCACTGACCGAACGAAACGCAACAATGCAACCACTATTGCTGTGCTATCAGCCTGTGTTTGGGGGAAGGGGTTGGGTGGAGAAGAGAGGGAAGGGGAAGTATGTCTTCGACGCTCTCAGTGACCGAACGAAACGCAACAATGCAAGAAGCACTGTTACTTCACGTGGGTGTTTCTGTGGCTCCGGGGGGAGTACCCCAAACGAGCCGACCCATTCATGCTGAAACCAGTAATAGCTTCAGCGTACCTCTACCACCTTACTGACTATATATAAACATTGAAATACTTTCAGATATCTCCAATTCGCCCGATTCGCCGAAGTCACGTCCTCTATGGGACATTACGGTTGGTTGGCGGGAGATTACCGCTACTCACACATCATGGAACCTCATCAGAGAATGCCAGGAAATGGATAAATAATAAAATATTCAAACATATATCAAGATATTGTATTTTCAAAAACCAAATACATTATATACCTGCTTCAAAACTATAGAGTCCCATTTAACGAATTTAATGCTTATGTGTTTAGAGTCCAATAAGGACTGTGAAGAAAAGATTCAACTATCAGGTATTTATTTGCGAGATTTTAATCTGGATTCTAGTATTTTTTGAAGTGGAAACACTTTTTGCCCTAGTGTGGTTTGAAACTCGATAAAAAGAAAGAAATAAACATAAGGATTTAATGTACGAGAGAATGAGATAGAATACATTATACAATGTTTCTTACATTTGAGGTCTCATTGTATATTGTACTATTATATTCCACGTCAAACTTTTTAACCGCTATGAAGTTTATGGTGGTAGAGCCACGCTGAAATTATTACTGGTTTCAGCATGAATGGGTCGGCTCGTCCGGGGTAGTACCAACCTCTCATAGAAAACCGACGTGAAGTAGCAGTGCTCGCATTGTTGCGTTTCGTTAGGTCAGTGAGAGCGCCGAAGGCCCACCTCCCCTTCCTCTGCCTCCCCTACAAAGGGTGGCAACGCACTTGCGATTCCTCTGGTGTTGTTAGTGTCCATGGACGGTGGTGATCACTTAACATCAGGTGACCCACCAGTTCGTTTGCCACTTATGACATACAAAAAAAAAGTAGATGCGCAGAACACAACTTTAGGTATCAGAGGGACGTAGATGAGGTGAAAGGGGAGCAGGCTCACCCGTGCTCCTACCTTTTCCCTATGGCGGCCACGTTGACACTTATGTCAGTGTCAGTGCTAGTTTCAGTACAGTCGCATTCAGAATAGTTTTGTCGTTAATTAGAACGTTGTTGCTATTTTCGTTGTTTTCTTTTTCAGAGCGGTTAAAAAGATTAAAACGTCAATGATAAATTCCAATAACATTTTGATTTTTTTTCGTATTAACGTCTTGACTGTACTATGTGTAAAGCCAAATTCAAAGTTATATTCAGAACGGCGAATACGTTTGACGCAGACTTAGTACTTGCTGTAGTCCGCGCGTCATAATTGTGTAGTTCCTTAGTACAGTCAAATCTAAATCCAACCCAATGACGTCCTGATGAATATATTACGAATAAATTAAACACACAATGGGATTAATAATCTTTAATGATGAGGTGTTGCTGTCAAAAAAGAAGACCACTGTAAATTTTAACAATTCTGCCCAATCGCCTTTTTACTCTCAAGTTATCTAAAATACTTCCTTAGTACAGTTGGTTCTAAATCCAACCCGCTCACATCCAAACCATTATATTATGAATAAATGAAATACTTAATTGTTATAATAATCCTTAATGAGGAGCTTTGGGTTGCCAAGGAAAGGAACGCCGTTGAAAATTTTAACAATTCTGCTCGACCCCCACGTTATACTGTGGTAATATACCGTACTTCCTTAGTACAGTTGGCTCTAAATCCAACCCGCTAAATCCAGACCATTATAATAGGAATAAACGAAGAAATTAAACACTTAATTGCAGTAATAATCTTTAATGATGACGTTTGGCTGTCAAAGAAAGGACAACAGCATTGGGAATTTCAACAATTCTGCTCAACGCCCTCCTTACTATCTGGCAATATACCGTACTTCCTTAGTACAGTCAGGTCTAAATCCAACCCGCTCACATCCTGATCCGGGTGGTGTATTAGATGCAGTAGGAACCTAAACTTGCTGTTCGTCGACCATTTACACTTCTTACATTTGAGATACAGGTTGACTTTTTTAACTTTCTTCCTCGGACACCCATGGGCTTCACTCAAATGCCTGTTCAGGAGTTGACTGCAGAAGCTGGCGTCACATTCTGGACACTTCTTTCTGTTCTTCAGATGATTCGCGAAGGCTGCTTCGTTGGGGAACCTCGTATCGCATTTCAAACATTTGACATCTCCATCTCCTGGTGTTGGATGGTTCTTCTGCTGGTGGCAGTTCAGTACTCGATGGTTTCTCGCGATAAATGGGCAGTCCTGACAACGGAGTGGATTGTTCGCCCTATGGATTAGTTCGTGTTTTTTCGTATTCTTCTTTGAGACGCTTCTGTATGGACAGTGGGAGCATTTGAAGGGTTTTATACCTGGAAAGTGGCCTTCATTTAAATCGTCATTCGACAGAAATGGATACATTTTTCAGTGATGAGGGGTTATTTGATAGCAATTTTTGTTTCATTAAAACCAAAGCACAATGGCAGGGTTTTTTCTAAATAACCCGTCACCAACCTTTTGAGGTTTAGCGTGTCTACGATCTTAAACTACATTATAATTTAAAATCCGATGAGATTACGGGATGGCTCTCAAGTGCTAGCTGCACTTGAACCGGAACACATTTATAAGTGTTTGGTATTATACGGTATTATACACACAAGGGTGGTAGCTAGTCTGACGGACTTAGAAGAAGTCCCAGGATGTGTTCTCTCATCGTGGGCTTCAGCTCATTGGCAAGTATTCGGAGCTATATCACAGCGATGTCAGAACACGCTATCAGCTGATCTACCATCGCTTAAATGGTTTAGATTTGCAAAGGTTTATTTTTATCCTGCCTTATTTTGAGTTACAAGGTTGAGAAATAAATAAAAATTGGCGTCACATTAAACGTTAATACGATAATGTAAGTATGAGCATATTGTCAGTGATATCTAAATTTCCATTGACTTACAGAGGTCGAATATGCTTTACGAGTTATAGAGGCAAAATATATACAAAAATAGCTTGTAGCGAAATAGTGATTATATCGACCCATGGAGGTATTAGATTCCAAATTATGAAGAGTAGAGGTTTGTGAGGCAGAGAAGAAGATTACCTTTCCAATTGTGAGTAGTCGTTTATCGAAGTACGACTTATCGAGGTTCGATTTATAGAATTTCGACTTAGCGAGGTTCACTTACAATACAAACAGTATAACCGCGTATATTTGTTTGCTCTCAAGAATAAATAACACAGCACATCACAACACAACACAACACGACACAGTCATTTGTTCCTACAGTCTTACCTTGGTGCATCCGTACGTGGTCTTCGAACAAGCTCTTATTATACGTGGAATAGTCACACATACAGCATTGAAACGGATTTTCACCGCGGTGCACTTTACGGATGTGACGTAGCATCTTCTCTTCTGTCTCCGCCGAGTAACGGTGGCAGATGTTGCAGCGAATCCTCCTCGTTTCCACCTCGAGGTACGGGTCTGATGTACTCGTTCTGCATTTATAAATAAACTTTCTATATATGTAAAAAGTCTTTATGTGTTTCGGTCAGATTTAATGAAGTACAAAAGAATGCCAAGATGGCACTATAACTGGTCTTTATATAGGATAATAATTAATAACGAATTCATTTACACAAATTAATTATCAAGAGTCTAGGATGAGCTAGATTACCAGAGTACAGCAAGCGTACGGCGCGACACCAGTGCCAAGACTGGCATAGCGGCTTTTTTTTTTCGAACTGACTACGCTATTGACCTGGAAAGGTCTTAACAGCATCACCAGACTACTAAAGCGAGCGCTTAAGGCACTCAGCCGATTTTATTTGTACAATTAGGTCAAGGATGCACGGCATATTTGGGCTTGGGCTGTTGCCTGATTCATGCAATTCGCGACCAATCTTTTTTTTTAAGCGGATAAATCCCTTATGGATACGCCACCCTCGGGGAAGAGAGTGGGTTATGTCCGACTCGCACGAACTAAAACCTCACGGTGTACGTCTACCTCTTTAGTTGGGGCCTCATGAGATTTCTATAGACTTCATCGTGTCGCCCCAGCGGTTGACCTAGCGGAAAAACTGCCGCGTCGGGCCCCGTCTTGTTAGGAGACAGCCATGTACAGACCGGCCGTCTCTTCCGTCCACCGGATTTATGCAATAGGAAGATGGGCTCCCTGACCCATCTTCCCTAGTCAGGTTACGGTGGGAGGAGGCGGGCAAACTGCCGCCTCCTCCTGCCGGGCCTCCGTTGGCGGAAAGGGTCACTTAGAGGGGCCTGCTCACGGACCCTTTCCGCCGCCTCCTTCTGTAAGACGACCACCTCGCAGAAGGAGGCCACAATGTTCCACACATCCTCGCTGCCAAGCATGGCTTTCACCATGTACACTTAGACATTGGCTCCCTGCATGCTACCCGATGCAGGTAAGTACCAACCGAAGCGCCCGTGCCCGGTCAGCACCTACACCAGATGGAACGTCAGGGAACCCCACTTCCTCTGACACCGCTCCGGCAGGACCGGACGCTAATCTAAGCTAAGCTACATATTCATACTTATACGAGTTATTGAAACATACATGTGTACCAAGCATACATACCTCAATAAGTCTTATATGTATTTTGTGTCGGATAATTTTCTAAACTATTTCAGTTCGATAAGGGGGAAAAAACAACTTCCACTTTCATGCGTAAGCGTGTGTGCGTGCACGTGTGTCCTTTGGGTGGAAGGGTTAGGGGAGGGAGAGGAGGGGAGAGGGGAGGGGAGGTGGTCCTCCGGCGCTCTCACTAACCGAACGAAACGCAACAATGCAAGCATTGTTACTTCACGTCGGTTTTCTGCGAGAGGGTGGTACTACCCCGGACGAGCCCTACCCATTCATGCTGAAACCAGTAATAGTTTAGTAATAGTAATAATAGGTATCCGGTAAAGCTGTAAAGACTTTGTTAAGCCATCGCTTAGTTAGTTCGAAAAAAAATCGATCATTTTTCAGTCGATATGTACCTAACTTTGGCTCTAAGTATACTTGTGTGAATACAATAACTCGGTATAAACACAAATTAGTTATTGTCTTTTTTTAATTACATTTTTTATCGCTGTCCATCTTTTAAGACACCATCTGCCACAGACAGCGCATCCTCTGTATCTACATGACATTGGCGGAATTGTGTATTGCTTACACACGGCGCCATAGATTAAAGAAGTACAGTCTTCATAAAAAATGTTGAATGCTTTAAATATAGTTGTGCGGAACACAAATTTAAGTATAAATACGTGTTATATTATATGCAGGACTTTTTGTGTTGGGGCAAAACTGAAAAAAATTAAAAAGTTTGAAAAAAAAATCATTCTTGGGAACCATTACAATTTTCTTTTCAATAAGTCAAAATTATCCAAATACAAAATCTAATCTATCTCCCTTGAACAGTTACCGCGTCGTACAGTGGTTTGTTTCTATAGTAGAGCTCGTACAAAAAAAAAATAGACTTACAGTTTTCGAAAATCAGCGTGCCCCAAATGAAGAAGTGACAAAAAAAGCCTGATTATATGTATGACATCGAGGAAACGTAAGGATGAGCAAATAGGAATTTTAAATCCTTAAAAAAAAAATCCTTGTTTTGTATTGAAATCTCAACTGAAATGACGACTCCGAACTTACGGCCATAAAGACGGCCAGAGCGACCAAAAAGTTTGAGAGGACTGTACAGTGTGCAAATGCTTGTTATTCATACTGTACAAGGAATCATAAGTGTACGGCCTGAGTGCATCTGCGTTCGGCGATACGTCCAGCGTCCAAGAGCGACACTAGCGTGCCACTCACGACACTCGCGTATTAATGCATACGTTTGAAACCAACGACGGACGCGACGCTCGATTATATTGTCCACTCTGGACGTACACTATTTTACTTTGTAAGCAATATTATGTTATAATATGGTAGGTGGTAGAGCCACACTGTAGCTATTAGCAGTTTCAGCATGAATGGGTCGACTCGACCGGGGTACTACTACCCGACCCACAGAAAACCGACGTGAAGTAACAGTGCTGGCATTGTTGCGTTTCGTTCGGTCAGTGAGAGCGCCGGAGGCCCACCTCCATTCTACCTTTCCCTAACTACCCTCTCCCCCATACACAGGCTGGCAACGCACTCGCGATTCCCCTGGTGTTGCTTGTGTCTATGGACAGTGGTGATCACGTAACATCAGGTGACCCAAGTATTCGTCTGCCTGCTTTTGATATAAAAAAACACACATTTTTAACGAAAATAAAACAGGTAATATCTGTCTATAATTTTCTATCAAATATCATCAACAAGTTATCACAAAACTGTAAGACACCCTACACATACTTACACATTCTTTACTGGTTCAACTTGCATTTCAGTTATTGCCGGCCCACTGGCTAGTTCTACAAGAAGGTTCTGTTCACTACCTTTATTGATATCAACAAATACTATTGGCCCTTCGATTGGTGTATCCTCTGACATTTTTGCAGCCTGGAATAAGAATACTATTCAATTTCACTGCATTTCAATTAACATGGGTGTTTGATTCCGGTTTTAATATATTAATACAATAAATTGACCAAAATATTAAATTGTCTGTCTGTATGTAAAATATGACACTGGCAGAATTGTGCGATATTTCCACAGTGACCATAGAGGAAATCAAAACAGGTATTTTACAAAAGAGACTATTTTGGAGGTTTTGGCGGGATCTTGGAATGCTGGTGGCGGCGTTGCGTTCTCGACGCCATTGAAGGGGGATTCTATGCTATATCAGTGAACTGTATTTGCGGGGAGTGCTAATTTTTATGCTAAACTATATTGTGATCTATATGACAATGGGCACAATATTGAGAAGGAAATTGGCACATACCTCGTGGCGTTGCAGTTTCATGTGGCTGCTAGGTGTTTGTTCTCAACGCACTGCATGGATTGTTCTCCGTCACCATACTGACGGACACTAAAGTCTAGATTCTGACTTGAAGAGTCATACACAACAATATTTGACTATGAAGTGTGTCGGAACGCACTATTTACAGAGCGATGCACTTATTACTACCAACTCAACCAAGCGAAACAAATCAACTGTTCCAGCACGCAGCACGGAGACGTCTTCGTCGTGTGACGCACTATGAGTCTTGTATGTATGTGACACAGGAAGAGGTAACTAAGCGCGGATGGAAAGAGTTGCGAACTGATCACAATATTGCGGTAAATTTAAAATATATAAAGCGGCGCAACCAAATGCCATGTAGTGGTCTTTATATTTTATCCATAATCTTGTGTTATTTGTCTCTATATTGTGTAATGTTGGTAGTGCTTTACGTAATATAGTTTGGTTATTGTGCACTAGTGAAATGGATCGGCAATAATACCAGGGAGCATGGATTCTGACTTGCCACAAAAACTCCATGGAAAGTTCTAACAAGATGGCCACCATCTTGTTAGTTAATTGAAATTTTACCAAGTAACTTGTAATACTCACTTGACAATGGTAGTAATAGTCTACTCGAAGCCTGGTTGCCAAAAATAAAATAGAAGAGACTATTTTTGGAAAATAGATTTTGCTATAACTCGATTGTAAATGAGTGTTATAGACAGTAAACAATGTGTGCAAAGCAAAAGGCATGGCTAGTATTATTTAGGTTTGTTTTTTTGTGTGGTTGAACACACTAATCTCAGAAATTACTGGTCCGATTTGAATTCTTTCAGTGTCAGATAGCTCATTTATCGAGGAAGGCTAAAGGCTATATTACCATGCTAATACCAATAGGAGTGAAGCACCAAAATCAAAATTACTTTATTCCATTTAGGCCCTAATAAGGCACTTAAGAACGTCAAAACTACCACCAGTTCGGAAAACAACCTAGTCATCGAGAAGAACTGGCAAGAAACTCGACTGGGTACTTCTTTTTAACATCTATATATTTCGAATACATTATACGTTACAATACTGTTTTAGTGGATGCATAGAGAGGAATCAATTCCAGGCAACACCATCATTCACCAATGAAGAATGTTTCAAAATCGTTGTTTTTCCCTTTTCAGAGTTTCCGCTGCATGTTACTTCGTTAAGTGATGTTTATTGGTTATATTATCAACAACAATTATGAATTTTGATCAATAATAAATTATATAATAACTAAGCCACAGAAACGTGTGGCCGGGTCAACTAGTAAAATATATAAGTTAGGAAATACATTTTAGTGTCACTAGTGTCTATGGACAGCGGTGATCACTTAACATCAGGTAACCCGCCGGTTCACTTGCCTCCTATGATATAAAAACAAAATAAACTTTCTAGAGAGTTTTTCTGGCATCGCAGAATTCATTCTCTGTGATATTCGTTTTCATCCACTTAAGCACAAAAACTGAACTATATTATGTAAAATGCCACCAAAATGACACTTAAAATTTTGACTAAAATATAAGTCACTACATGACAAAGATCCCATCAAAAACTCCTTGCTAGAACTTACTAGAGAGTTTTTGTAACACCTCAAACTCTATGCTCTGTAGTATTCATATCCATTTAATTTGTGCACGAGAACCAAATCATAGTTTTTAGTGGGATCTTGGTCTGTCATATAGTTAGTGGCTTTTATATTTTATACATAATCTTGTGTCATTCAACTGTATTTTCTAATATTGGTGACATTTTACATAATATAGTTTGGTTATTGTGCATAAGTGTGGTGTGGATGGAATATAATAAGTACTATGGAGAATGGATTCTTAGTTGCCACAAAAACTTCCTAGAAATTCTAAGCTAGGGGACCACCCTCGATAACATTGAAAGATTGGTTGCCAAAAATAAAATTTTAAAAATAAACTTGGGCACAATAACCAAACGATGTTATTTAAGATGTCATCAAAAATTATTACAGCGAATGAAAAACCACTGTTATTCATAAACACTAAACTACAACTAAACGTAAGGATATCACGTCAAAACTACCGAATATCCCAATAAATTGTAATAGATTAAATTTACCTTTAGTTAACAGGGAGTTAGCAATTCTAACGCAACTTCTTTTAGTTGACTCTTTCTTTTATTTTTCTCTTTATATAGCAAATTATTTAGGACTGTTCGTAGCCGATTACATTTTACAGAATATAATCAAAATATAGAGGAGTTATTTATAAAATACAAAATAAACAACAACAATATTTACATTACATATCTGACTTCTATAATTTTAAATATAGTTAGCATCGTTGAAGCGTTTGCCAGTTTCAAATTATCGATTTTAAAATACCTATATATAGTTTATTTAGCAGGTGTAAGAAATCTACCTATGTATATGTAATTGAATCCGTACTATTATTATATATTTTTTCTGAGTTTTATCAATATCAATTTTGCAAACAATTAATATAGTTGTCTTCAATGAAATATGCAATATCGATTAAAAGTTAAAAATGTTTTAACGATTATGTATAAATATATACCAACATTTTGCCACCCCACATCTATTTATTAATGTTATAAAATATTATCATATATTTACAACATTATCTCAACTTTCTTAGTATGTTTCAGTTTATCCACATTTTCATGATATTCATCATAATCCGGGGAACTTTCAAAAGTATACACTTTGTGCC
Source organism: Antheraea pernyi (assembly GCA_015888305.1). Taxonomy (NCBI): domain Eukaryota; kingdom Metazoa; phylum Arthropoda; class Insecta; order Lepidoptera; family Saturniidae; genus Antheraea; species Antheraea pernyi. The sequence continues at coordinate 898,391 of MU158966.1, forward strand.
CTTCTTTCCGTAGGCGATGTTTTATTGTACTTTCCACTTTTTCTTTTGATACCTCATGCATTTCATTTTCTCCTTCAGTATTTGCTCTATTTTCAACACTTTCTATATTTTTATTATTTTCAGAAATATACTTAAAACTTTGCGAATCTTCTTTATTAAAATTGTCGTACGGTACCTCTGTTTCTTTATTTTTTATGTTTTCTTTTGAATAAATGTTTTTAATCTCCCTTTCGTCTTGTAATACATCTTTTGTTATATTATATATACGAACTCCATCTTCGTCGACATTTGAAACTTCGTCTTTATATTTCTTATCTATCTTAGTGTTTGCATTTTCTTCTGATATTTCACTGTTCCTTTTTCCATCAACTTGGCTAGTAAGCTGTTTCTCTTTGGAATCTAAATTGAGACGCTGAGTTTCCATGTCTGAGGCTAAAATTGATTGCTCGGTGCTAACATCTATGTTACTTTCCACGTAATTTTTTACGTTATCTGCATCATCGTTATGAGTTTGACTAAATAATTCCTTTTTAATTTCATTTCCATGTCCTTTATTTTCTTTTTCCAAAATACTTTTATGATTTTTAAATGATTTTTCTTGTGTAATATAGTGTCTGGGTGTTGTTTCTTCTTCGAAATGTTCACTTATTGGATCTTTTCGTATATCCGTATTTATTTGTTTCTTTTTCTTATATACATTAGCTATAACGTTTCTAGTCAAATATTTATATTTAAGTTGGAGTGATTCTTGTGGATTTGATACAGCTTTAGCGATATCAGTAACTGCCTTTTCATTTTCAGTAATTTTTGTTGGTTTACGTTCCTTGTCAAATTTATTTACGTATACTTGTTTATCTATATCATATCTATCCTCTTTAAATCTTTTGTAATTTCCACCGAAATCACCATATTTTTCTTTTCTATTTTTTCTAAGAATATTATGATTAATATTATCTAAACTCTGTATTCGTTTAACAGCTTTATCAGCAATTTTCTCAGCTAATTCATCGAGTTTCCTTGAGGATAGTAATCTATTAATAAATTCATCGATCTCAACGTTTTTCGATTTATCCCATTGTAAACAAGTAATTGATGTCATACAGTAAACTATTAATATGCCTGAAGAGTTTAAAGCATTAATTATTTAATAAATTGGAGTGAGTGGACTTCAATTTGGCTTACATTACAAGTTGTTTTTTACATTATCTGTGCATAATCTCTCTTAGTATGTGTGATGTAGTCCAAGATGGTAAAACAATGTACGTAAAATTAGGACATTTTTTTAATGTCATAAGTGGCAAACGAACTGGTGGGTGACCCGATGTTCAGTGATCACCACCGTCCATGACCACTAACATCAGAGGAGTCGCAAGTGCGTTGCCACCCTTTGGGTGGAAGGGATTTGGGGAGGGAGAGGAGGGGAGGTGAGCCTCCGGCGCTCTCACTGGCCTAACGAAACGCAACAATGCAAGTACTGTTACTTCACGTCGGTTTTCTATCAGAGAGTGGTACTACCCCGGACGAGCCGACCCATTCATGCTGAAACCAGTAATAGTTTCAGCGTGGCTCTACCACCATAAAAAACTAATAAAGTATGTTTACAAAAAGTATCGTCAAGATTCATTACAATGTTTTCCTTCACAGAAAACTCGAGCTATGTCGTGCTCGATGCCCTACCTTGTAGACCAAGCTACTCTTCCAGCACAGTACAATTAATTACTATTTTAAAAGCAAACATGAGTATATATTAATTATTATGCTATGGTAAATGCTTTCAAATAAAGCGTAGTTCGTAATATGGTAACCGAATAGCTAATTTCTGCTTTTTGTAGATCTTTAACCCCTATGAACAGAACTAATAAAAATGTTAATTACTCAAATACAAGAAGTGTTCACGGTATAGAAATAACCCTCGACTCAATAGTAAAGCATGTATCACAGCGGAGGCGAGATCAGCTATTTATAAAAGACACGGATTTATAGAATTATTTATAAAAGACAAGAAGATTTGGTAAATCTATGGAAGGTAGCGGTAAGGAGAACTATCTCATATGGGGACAAGTTCAAATAGTGTCCATCACTAAGCATTAAATAACATTTCCAAAACTCTCCAAGATGGTGTTAGCACAGGCAAAAGCTATGGATATTTCAAAACCTAAAATAATTCTGCTGTAAGAAAACGTGGAGAGTGGTGGAATTTTTGTGAACTTTAAATAATAGGTACGCTTAGTGATTATGTTTACTTTTATAAAACGCGGGAGCGCTATCGCGTCACTACCTTTACCAAGTAGTGACAGTGTGACTATCAGAAGGTACGGAGGAAAATAAATAGACCGTTTTGGAAGCTGGTTTACGAATCCTCCTTTATTGAGCTGAGTAGGTATATTTAGGTGAGGCAAAAGCCAGCTCGTGCAAATAAATAAGATGGAAGTGAACTGAGGCTACAAAAACAAATAATGTCCTAATAATCAGCGCACATTCTTAGAATGCTTGGGCTTTCAGAATGCCGCTTTCTCACCTAGTTGTATGTCGGTACAACTTGTTGAAATAATTGAAGAAAAATGAACCATGTTGCTATTGTAGCACCACACTAATTTAACGGACGCTTATTCTTAAACAGAGATGGTTCTCCTTCCCTCTACATTTCATAGGTATACCCACACCATTAGATGATGGTATTATAAGAAAATTGTTTTGTATACAAATTCCGCCAGTTTTATTTATTTTTTATTCTCATTAGCAAAGGACCATAGATAAGACATATAGTACAGCAATTATGACTTTAACTTCAACATTTATATATTGGCGTCTCGTAGATACGAATTCTGCCAGTGTCAAGTTAGTCATGGGAGAGTCACTTTATAGGTAGTATTAAATATTAATTGTATAATTTTGCTCTTCCAGATTAGGCCAGTGTAATATATCCAAGGACAAATATAATATATATAATCATGCTTAAATAAATGTATATACATTTACATAATAATGAATGTTAAAGTTTAATTTTGTTACTAATTATAAAATTTGCCAAAGTATAGACAAAGGGGAAAACACATATAACAGCAAAGATTTAAAATCTGAAGGACGGGGTATACTGTCAGGCAAAATATCATACGTGGGGGCGGGACCTGACGTTACGGAAGATATACCACCGACGCCGTCCGTCCGGTCCTGCCCGGGTGGGTGAATAGGGACTGGGGCTCCCTGACGTACCGTTTGGTGCAGGTGCTGACCGGGCACGGATGCTTCGGCTGGTACCTGCACCGGATAGCGCGCAGGGAGCCCACCGCCGCATGTCACGAGTGCGGCGCTGAGACAGACACCGCGCAGCACACTCTGGCGTGGTTTCGGCCATGCTCGGCAGCGAGGATTTGTGGAAAGCAATGGCCTCCTTCTGCGAGGAAGTTGTCTCGTAGAAGTAGGCGGCGGAGAGTGTCCGTGAGCAAGATCCTCAAAGTGACCAAAATCAAAATATCCTTTATTCAATTTAGGCCCTGAGAAGGCGCTTATGATCGTCAAAGCTACTACCGGTTCGGAAAACAGCCCAGTCATCGAGAAGAAACTCGATCTGGTTTATTTTTTCATGTCATATATTTGTACAGTAACATAAATATT
>MU158966.1:902049-985334 GCA_015888305.1 Antheraea pernyi
GGGCGGTTTCTCAGGTAGACAGCAGGTTCGATCCCTAGCCGCCCCTACCATGCGGCGGACGGTACACCGTGGGGGTTTAGTCCGTGCGAGTCGGACATAACCCACTCTCTCCCCCGAGAGGGTGGCGTATCCATAAAGGATTTCCCCACGTAAATAAAAAAAAGCAAAATATCATACAAGGAATATACTAGATTAGGACAATTGAAAAAGATGTGTTCTAGTGTGCCTTCGTCTAGCCCACATTCACATATCGAGCTGTCCCTGATTCTAAGCTTTGCAAGGTGGACTGGAGAACACACGTGACCTATCCTCAGTCTACAGATAGTAGATGCAGCAAGTTTACAACAGTTACGATACTTATAGAACCATGGCTTACTCGGGATATTATCTTGAATGGAAGCATATGATTTGCCCTTATATCATGTACTCTGTGATTATGACATTGATATACACAGATATTCATCGTAACTAATTAATACACTATTATTATACACAAATTGTGTTTTTTTATCAATTTTATTTATTACGCATTATCACTTACTAAATACTAAGAACACTAATTTCATTATTTACAATTTTTCTCCATACATTTTTATAAACCTCAAAATATATATACAAACATGTATTTACAACATTGAAGTTGCTGTTTTTATTACAATAATATAAACCAACGTGTTGCAATAAACATATAATTTATTTTCATATACTCTATAAAAAGCATACTTCGATTTAAAAGTTATGAAAAAATTGGATATGTAAACAGTAATTTAACGTTATGCCAGTTACTTTGTAACCACGACAATGTTTTTGTTTTTATCACGCTTTTATTAGCTTCACCTGTACGTATGTATGTTTGTAACCGACCCCTTTGAGCTCGATGTTGTCCTACTTTGAACGATCAGATTTAATTCAAACTTTGCACACCTGTGCAAGGTCTATGACAATGCAATAATCCGAAAAAAAAGTTAAAAAAATTTAACTAAAAAATGAATAAAAAAATTTTCAAAAAAAAAATAAACCGCCTTCGATGTGAAACACAAATAAGGCACTAAAAAGCGAAAAATAACTGAATTATAAAATTAACCAAATTAAATAAATAATATTGATAATCGCGCTACCGAATAATATATTTGAAGTCGATGCCAACCTAAATTTCAAATTTGTTGCAGGTAATAAAATATGTATATATACTATACAGATATACATCATGGGACACTAGAATGGACCAAAATTTTGTATGTAGATGATATTAATTTAGGTTGGCATCGACTTCAAATATATTATTCGGTAGCGCGATTATCAATATTATTTATTTAATTTGGTTAATTTTATAATTCAGTTATTTTTCGCTTTTTAGTGCCTTATTTGTGTTTCACATCGAAGGCGGTTTATTTTTTTTTGGAAAAATTTTTTATTTCTCCATTTTTAGTGTCCATAAATATACACTCATCAAAAAAGTCTAAGCAACATGTACTAATTTAAATTTTAGGATGGTTCTTCACATTATAACGTTGTATTTTATTTTTAAAATAATATCTTTAGGGTTCTATGATGTAAAAATAACAGCTGTTGTCTTTATAAGTTCTTTTAATAACAGAAATGAACAATATTAGAATATACTGTAGAAACTAAGATACATAAGAAACTAAACTTTTTTCTTACAAAATGAAATTTCTAAAGAAAATGTATTTATTGTGAAAGAATAGAACAATTTAATACAAAGTATGGTCTCCTCTGCTATTCAGAACTTGTCGGCAACGATTATTCATTGAATTAATGAGACTGTTTATGTCATCTTGCGGTATTCGCTCCCAATGGAATTGTAGCAAATCCTTCAGCTGTTGGGTTGTTGTCGCTCCGTCCAAGTCCTTCAAAACACGTCTCTGGAGCATGTCCCATGCGTGCTCGATGGGGTTGAGATCTGGCGATTGTGCAGGCCAGGGCAATACCCGGATGTTCTCCGTTGCAAAGTATTCACTGGTTCGCCGAGCTGTATGTGAACGCGCATTGTCATGCATTAACCTAAAATCGGAGCCAAAGGTTTGTGCAAATGGGTAGACATAAGGTCTGAGAATATCCTCAATGTAATTTTCAGCATTCATGTTTCCATTTACAAAAACGAGCTCAGTTCGCCTGTTCTTCATAATACCCGCCCATAACATAACTGTTGAGCCGCTGTATGGATGAACTTCCTGAACGCACCTGAGCCTTTCAGTATTTCCGGGCCGACGATACACTCGCACCCTTCTTGTATCAGGCTTAAACCCGAATCGCGACTCATCGGAAAACATAATTTTATCCCATTGTTCCTGGGTCCATGTTATGCGTTCTCTACACCATTCATATCGACGAGCGCGATTCCCGTGACGTATCGGTGGGCACCTGATTGGGCGTCGAGCTCGTAGGCCGTACTCATGCAGTCGATTTCGCACAGTTTGAGGACTTACATCAACACCACTTGAAATTTGTAGCCTCAAACTTATCTCTCGAGCGGTTAACATCGGCTGGCGTCTTGCAGTCAGTTGTATGTACCGGTCTTGCCGAGTGGTTGTACTCCTTTTACGGCCTGGATGCTGTTCAGCGGGTTCTCCTGTATTATTGTAGCGCTGCCAAAGACGACAAATAACACTTCTATGAATGCCAAAATGTCGAGATACCTGAGATTGATTACTTCCCGCTTGCAACATCCCTACAGCTCTTTGCATTTCATCTGCCATCAAATGACGTCGCTTCATGACGTAAAGAATATCTAACAATTCAATTTTGTCGCTAACTTTATTTAAATGGTTGGTAAAATTATAAAATCAAGACTAAACGTAGCAATTAAAACGCACTTAAATTCAAACAAATTCGCAGTCATTTGAATTTTATGAAAAAACAAAACATAATCAATTTTTTTTTACAACCAGCCAGTATGTCATCAACAACAAAAAAGTTTACTTACCTACGCACTTTGTTTGAGTAAATACTTAGAAATTAATTAATATAAATGGTAAAATTTGTAATATCACTCATGTTGCTTAGACTTTTTTGATGTGTGTATCTGGTTTCTAATGGGTATAATAAATCGGTTCCAATTTCACGAAAATACATAAATATGAAGTGGATGAAAATCAAATAAACGATTTTTCACCCCCTTAGGGGTTGAATATTTTCTTCAAATTTATATGGGACCACCTCTGAATATAATCGATTCAAATAAAAAAAGAATCATTAAAATCGGTTCATAATTGACGGAGATATCGATTAACATACATAAAAAAAAAAAAAACATACAACCGAACGTAGTAACCTCCTCCTTTTTCGAAGTCGGTTAAAAATAAATAATAGTATAAAAAAAAACACGCTTTCATAAAAAAATCCAACTAAAAAACAGAAAATAAAATTTAATAAATTTGGATTAAGAATAGTGTCAATTAGAAATAAATGTATATTTTTGTAAAAAGTGACAAAAGAATGATAAAAATACTGATTCTGGAGGTGCTGATATTAACATGCGTCACTGTTTTTTTAAACTATTATTTATTTACTTATGATAAAACTGCAGTCTTTTATATGTTGACGTAATTTTTTCACTTTATTTCATTGTCTCTAAAGTTCTTCACTTTCTTACAAAAGAATGATAAAAATACTGATTCTGGAGGTGCTGATATTAACATGCGTCACTGTTTTTTTAAACTATTATTTATTTACTTATGATAAAACTGCAGTCTTTTATATGTTGACGTAATTTTTTCACTTTATTTCATTGTCTCTAAAGTTCTTCACTTTCTTTTTACCCCTTACTCCCATTTTCATATGTACATATAGACCATAGTTAATATACTAATGTAGAAAATATAGACGTAGAATATATATATATAGGCGTAGAATAGTTACTTTCATAGATAAGAATAGTATACTGGAGAAGTTAGCAGTGATGCGTGTTTATATAAACAGACAATTCTAAAAATGATTGAAATATATTTTATTACTTATTCAGACACCTGCAACAACTTTTGTCACGAAAATCTAAAAAGTACAAACACTTTAAGTTAACCTTCTTATTATATGTTTAGAAGAAGATTGAAATAACTGCTCAAGCCAAAATTAATATCAAAAACATCATTTGGATTTATTATTTATACTCTAACATATATTGGTAGTCCGGTTAAGCTGTAAAGACCTTGCCAGGTCAACAGCATAGTCAGTTTGAGAAATCAAATACATTACATACATATACATTAATATACAAGATATAAAAAGTTTAGAATCTGTATTGAAAAAGCATCAAGCCAGTTTTGTAGAAATTGGGTTATATGTTTTATTTCATATTGTGAATTGATGCACAAATATACATGATTGACATTTTACCATCTATAAAAGACAATCTAGGCAGTGTAGAAGCACTTTTTTGGTGCCTCACTAAATAACAATGGGTAGAGAAGCCAATCACATATCTTACACCTTAATAAATCTTTTATCAGTCCAGTTTGAAGAAATGTTGTATCTCAATACTGACTTAAGTCTTAAACAAGATTGGATCATGGACTGTATTTGATAAAGTAATATATTAATACAATACACAAAGAACTTATATTTAAAAATAATCTTGTAAAACAAGCTCAGAAGACATTTCAAGAGTGACATATACTTATTTTTAAAACAAATTTAAATATTTTTCATTTTATTAATAAAATGACAGCTCACTGACCACATCCAGATAATAGACGGTTTAAGAGTATTACAATCAATAACTTTGTTTCTCAAAACTGTACAATTGAGTTGGTACATTTCGAAATTATCTAAGTCCAATTTTAACCCTTCCTAATATTCTACATTATTTTTTAAAAATCTTCAAGGTTTGTACCTGTAAAGCATGAAACTTTACAAAAAGAAACCTTACGGACAGCAAAATTGTAACTTAGTTCTCGGTGTATAAAAAATCAAGCATGTTGTATGAATGGTTAACATTGGATTTAGCTCAATTTAAAATATAAGGTCACCATTGTAATAAAACAATGTTATTTTTTTTAGTTTTATTCATAATAACTATCGTTTACGCTTCTTAGACTTCTTTGTGTTCTTCTTTGCTACTTTATTTATTTTCGCTATTTTCCTCTTGTGCAGCCATACGGGGTACTGTCCATTTTGATCTTTCATTGTTTTCATGTGAAATATCCTTTTCTTACCATCTTCATTGTCAACTTCTACTTTCTCATCATCAGAACTCATTTCCACATCTTCCTCTTCCTTTTCGGCGGGTTGGGGCTTCTTTTTACCCTTCTTTATCGCTCCAGCATCTAAGAAAATAACTTGATCAGATTCCATAACCTCCTCTTCTGCAGGTTTCTTTTCATCTTTCACTCCTAACATTTTCTTTAATCGTGCTAATTCCTTAACTGCGTATCGTTCCCGTTTGACTGCTCTGCATTTGCGCTTCCATCTACTTCTTAACGATTTCGCCATTATAGCTTACAAAATAAAAATATTTATGCGACGACGGCGTGCTCTCTACTTCACGTCTCGCGGAAAGAAATTTGACATATTGACGTACGCGGTGCTGCCATTATGATTCACAATATTCCTCAGAAACCTGAGAATTTCCGCAAATTTCCCCAAGTTCATGGAAAAAAAATCTTAATTCCATTTAAATTCTGTACATCTCAAGAACAACCGATTTTCAATAAACAATCGATACTATTAATAGATATTAAATATGTTTAGGCGCGACTAACGGGTAATATCAGGTATTGGATAGTGTCAATGTTACGAAAATATAACATTTACCCAGTTTCCTATTTCATACATAAATCAAAAAAAAGTTTTTGATAAACATTTGTAATTGAATTTCAAATAATACACTTATTTTTATTGTTCATTTATTCCTTTTGATTTTGTAATCTATTATTTGCTGTATTGATAAATGATCCGTTTATCAAAAAGATAGTAAAAGACTTATGACTGTGTCGAAAAATGGCCGTATAGAATTAATAGTGCGAAAGTATAATATCAGGTATTTATTCACTATTTGTAATTTTCACAGATTACAAACCTCTATTATATGCTTTTGTACAAAGACGAGAGAAGCTACCTTCTACACAGCTGAACCAACTGTCTTTCGTCAGTCAATTCACAACTGAAATTCAGTATATTAATGGTTCCGACAACCTTATTGCTGATGCCATGTCACGAATTGAGGCAATTTCATTAAAACAAGAATATGAATCCTTGGCACGTTCTCAAGAAACTGGCAAGGAACTCCAAACCTAACTGAAAGACGGTCCAAGCCTTAAACTAACATAGATTAATATTCCTGGTACTAGCGTTTCGCTGTTTTGTGATGTGTCCACCGATAGGCCGCGCCCATGTGTGAGTCCCGAACTCCAGCGGGCTGTTGTCAATAAGCTGCATAATTTGAGCCACTCCGGTGCACGAGCTACCACCCGCCTTGTCACCAAGCGGTATGTCTGGCCATCAGTTAATAAGCAATGTCGCGAGTGGTCGCGAATATGTCCTGCGTGCCAACGCAGTAAAGTTTCAAGGCACAATACGGCTCCCCTCAGTAACTTCAAAACCCCATCTGGTAGATTCCTCCATGTCCATTTGGACATCATAGGACTACTGCCTGTTTGCCATGGTTATAGCTATTGCTTAACTGCAATAGACCGGGTAACGAGGTGGCCAGAAGTATGGCCGATGCGTTCCATAACCGCAGAAGAAGCGGTAGAAACTTTTACTAAAGAATGGATCTCTAGGTTTGGCATACCACTCTGCATCGCGACCGACCTGGGTACTCAATTTGGGTCCAACTTATTTTGAAGACTCCTCATCCCTTTTGCCACTACACGACAAAAAAAGAAGGACAACCGCATACCACCCACAGGCAAGGCCTAACCTGGTTGCTATGAAGTTGTCTTTAGTAACAAGTTAGGAGTATGTAAAAAGGATGGTACCACAGAGTATTTCCGTAAACAGGGGTGGTGGTACATTTTTAATTTGGTCACACTGTCTTCGATTTTATTTTATATGTCAAAATCATTATTGAAAAATAAGATTTTGTGAGGTAGGCAGGTACGTAGCTACCGAGTAGTGAGAGTCAGTGGGAGAATATTAAGGATTTATATAAAATTGGAACCGATCCAAAATTCGTTTGTTTACACTTACCCGCGTAAAATTCCCTTATTCATGTGATTTCCTTTGTTCGATACGTTATTTTCGTTCTGACCTATACAAGAGTTGTTCGTTATATCGAGATATTTTGCAACAAAACCTTGCTGTTTTCGACGTGAATATGGGATCGCTTCAAGAAGAGGCTGAAGTGAAAAATGAGTTGGACGACAGCGGCATCGGACAAAATGGTAAGCGTTTATTGTAATTTTTTTAATGAAGTATAAACATATACATTTCTAATAACAAGCAGTTTTAGGTAGATCGAGGTTTTATATGTACATATATGTGGGTATATGAATGTTTCGCTATACAAAAAATATAAATCCTTTCTTATTTATACATGAACTTTGAATATTTTCTTTGATAACTTGGAGGATTGGAGTCGTTTTACTGAAAATAAAGTAGCTTTTCCGAAAATAAAGTACTGAACATAATATATCTCAAACAAATTAACTTGCAACCAAAAATCAATAACATGCAACTATGTGATATTGGCTGAACTGTGCATCTGTATCATTGCCACTACACAAAAAAAAATAGAAGAAAATAAGAATGTAAAGTTCTAAGTTTGGTACAATAAATAAATTCTAAATTCAAATTTAAAGAGTAATTTTAATATTGTTTGGCAAAGCAGGGTATTATTATAAAAGTAAGTATGTGGTAGTTATATTAAGCTTGAGTTCATTTGTACATTACTAGATGTATATAACTAAATAATTAGCAGGCAAAGACATGCAGTTAAACTGCTTTAACATAAATAAAGATGCTTCACCATTGAAAATAATGAAATAGATTTTTACATAAAGAATTTGTAGGTGGTAGAGTCATGCAGCTGTTACTGGATTCAGCATGAATGGGTCGGCTCGTATGAGGTAGTACCACCCAACCCACAGAAACACCAACATCAAGTAACAGTGCTTGTATCATTGCATCTTGTACGGTCAGTGAGAGTGCCGGAGGCCTGCCTCCCCTCTCCTGAAAAACGACTGTATAAATTTCAAATTAAGTTTCCCGTTTTATTTCTTAGACACTGTACTTATGTAAAACAAAAACAGAATGGATTAATTTAATATAGTTTATAAAGTTTTAAGAAACTATAATTTTTACATTTTTATTGCACACACACACAAAAACCGACATTAAGTAACAGTGCTTGCATTGTTGCGTTTCGTTCGGTCAGTGAGAGAGCTGGAGACCCACTTCCCTTCGCCTCCCCCTTCTCCCCTCCCTCTCTCACCAAACACAAGCTGGCAACACACTTGCGACTCCTCTGGTGTTGCAAGTGTCTATGGACAGTGATGATTGTTTAACATCATGTGACCTATCTGTTTGTTTGCCAACTATGATATAAAAAAAAATAAGACAAGTTTTTTTTCGTCATTTACCTTATCCACAATTCAGCCAGTTTCATGTGTTGATTGTATATTATTTATTAAAAATTTTGAGTGGCAGACGAATATTATAATTACAGTTTGATTTTATTACACAAGATGACTTTACTTATGAGGTTGATATAAGGGTTGAAGAGGAGGGTAAGGAGAGTTTCATGCAGGCGGGGACAGAAATTTTTCAGGGGTAGGATATCATTGAAGGACGACATATAGGTTAGGACAACTGAAGACTTCCTTTTCAGTATGAAATCTTAATAATGCAAATAACATAGCAACTGAATAACTTATCGTCAATCTGTTGATTTTGTCGATACAATTAATGATTTTCCTAGTGACTTTTATCTTACTTCCTAATTAAATACTCATAGAAAACCGACGTGAAGTAACAGTGCTTGCATTGTTGCGTTTCGTTCGGTCAGTGAGAGCGCCGGAGACCCACCTCCCCTCCCCTCTCCTCTCTCCTCTCCCTTTCCCTCCCCTAACCTTTCCCTTCAAAAGATGGCAATGCACTTGCGACTCCTTTGGTGTTGTTAGTGTCCATGGACGGTGATGATCACTTAACAGCAGGTGACCCACCTGTTCATTTGCAACCTATGACATAAAAAAAAAAAAAAATTGGAAATTGTTTAACCCAAAATTTTCACTTTTTTCATACGAGTTTTCAATTATTTTCTATCTTGCAAACCTGACTATTACAAGCTTACACAAAATAATTATCTAAACAGAATATACCATATTTAAATGTTGTGCTTCGAAATGTTTGTACAAACATTTGGTAATTGATTTTTATTTATATTGTCTGTTATACATAGTTTCTTGAATAAGTATTCCTTAAAGCTGTAACTATTTCCAGAATCGCTCACTATGAAGAAGCAGCACTCAATGGAAACACAAAACATACAACTCCTTGATTTATCGGACGATGTCTTGCTTTATGTTCTGAAACACTGTACCCCAAGAGATTTGAAGGCTTTGGGCTTGTAAGTATGTTATGGTAGTTGTATCTTAAGACGTAAACATTACCAACATTACCATTATTACAAAAAAGTTAAATACGTATTAAACCCTTTTTACGTGGAGAACCCTCTTGCACAGACATTGCCAGGTTCCCGGGGGAGGACCTGAGCTGAGTCGACCTCCAATCGACTAAAAAACTCCACGGTAACCTACGCCGCACTATGGGGGTGTCTCGGGGTTGCGTTAGCAAGCTCCGGTACACCCCCGGCGGCAGGCGTTTCCCACGCCACACCCGACTGAGGCAGTCCGGTCACAAGACCGCCTCCCAGCCCGCCGGAAAGGAAAGCGGAAAGGCTAAGCCGCTCGGCCGCCACCCCACCTTTGATTTTTTACCGAGGTTTACTCCTCATCCGCCTCAGCCACCCTCAGATCCCCTCCACGTATTAAACCCTGGCGTTAAAAAGGTCTCATATTAAATGCACCGCGGTCGCTGAATGTTCGCCATCTTGCTCTTTTGTCTCGCTTTGGTTACGTTAGGTTAGACTTGTGAAAAGGGATAATGCGAACTCGACTCGAGCGAGCGCAGTGCATTTATTAGGAAACTTTTTTAAATCAAATATTTAATACGTATTTAACTTTTTTGTTATAATACTGTACATGTCTCTTGGATGGTGTGCATTGTTTTGATGTTAAATCACATCGTTTTTTTTTATTGTCTTTTGGCCTCTGTGGAAAATTTCACAATTCTGCCTGTGTCATGTACAACTCCAATGATAATACAACAACAACAAAAGATTTGTAATCGATTTCTACCACCACCATTTATATCTAACTTAAAACAAAAGGACAATATACACCTTTGGGATTTGTAACTTTTTAAATAACTAAGTTAGTAAATATATGCCATATATGTATGATACATACATATCTAATACAGGTAAGTATAATGCAAAAATTAGAGCTTAATTTTATTCATATTAATATATTTACACTTAAGAAAAGGAGTGGAGAGGGAGAGGAGGAATTGCATAGGGGTGGGACGGGATAACTCCTGGGGGTGTATATCATATAGCGACACACGCCGATTTGCTAATGCTAAACAAAGTCACCTGTCACGCCTGTCTGTCTGTTCGCGATAAACTCAAAAACTACTGAACGGATTTTTATGCGATTTTCATATAGAGATAGAGTTATTCATGAAAAAGGTTTAGGTATATTATCGCAGTAATTTGTCAAGGCAAATTATCGCAAGGCACTTGTAATATTATTATCTAAGTGACAATAGCCATGTGCCAAGTGCCATGATGTTTGTCCACAATGAACTCCAAAACTACTCAACCACTTTTCATGCAATGTTGGCATTTATGTATAATTTGGTCCAACTTGAGAGATAAGATAATTTATATTTCGTATAATGATCTCAATATTGTTTAATTACAAATTAAATGATTGTCAATGTTGATTATTGTTATTAATTATAAGTTTCATAAATCTCGAACAGGTGGCGCTTTAAATTAGTTTGTTGACAGAGAACTGTAGGACGGACTGTTATAAATATCTCATAGATGGCGCCACTCAAATGTTTTGTCATAATTTCAATTCAATATATATAATAACTGTGCCAAAGCAACGCATGGCCAGGTCAGCTAGTTTTCTCTAAATATGAGAATTGAAGCAATCAATATAACGTTAACCAGACCAGGCCCTTGGCGTGGAGACCTTGAGTACGCTGCTCTCGCGAATACAGTAACACAACATCTTTGGTCACTCCAACAATATTACACATATCACCTCCACACACATGCACACACACGCTTACACATGAAAGTGGAAGGGTTTTATTTTTTTCCCTTATTGAACTGAATTGAAAAAAATTGCTCGATACGGAATACATATACGAGTTATTGAGTTATACATTCCTGGTACACTTGTATATTTCATTAACTCGTATATGTATGAATATGTTGCGAATTTCCGTATTGTAGGCAACAGTTCAAGTAAAGATGTGCCGTGCACCCTTGAGCTAGTTGTCAAAATAAAATCGGCTGAATACCTTAAACGCTAGCCGCGAGTAGGCGCTTCGATCAACAATAACTAGGATAAAGGGTCACGTACAAATCGAAGCTAAAAGCCGTCCGCGTAAATATATACTTATGTGTAGCTATTTGTATACAAAGAAAGGGAGAAAAAAAGTTTTAAAACAGTTTTAAGTTCAACCTAATTACAACCATGACACCTAGTAATAAAGTCACGAATGTTCAAAATATTATCTAATACTTACGATAAAACGAGCAAAGCAATAAATTACTCCCGTCTTACAAATGAAGAGACAACATAAACAACATTTAGGGTGAATTCAACCTTACCATGCAATAAATGAAGTACTTTTTCTCGTTATTCTGCGTGTTTGTGCGCGGTTGGCGAGCGTTGACTAAACATTTGTACCACAGGATTAAAATCGGTAATTTTGTTCAAAATTTAATATTATTTGTTAGTTTAAAATATAACTTATTGAACATGTATTTAAGGAAAGTAAGATACTCCGGCCGTTAAATTGCTTTTTCGGGTATTATTTTTGCATCTTTTGAATACACTGCGTCATGTGAAACGTGCTTACATTGGCTGTGTTTCAAACAAACTAAACAAAATGAGGGCACTAATTTCAAGTGAGCTTTTATTTACCGAGACGTATTTTTCGCGCTGACCCGTTATCTAGTTATTATTGATCGAAGAGTAGACCGGTGAAGCTGTTAAGGCCTTGCTAAGTCAATAGCGTAGTGAGTTCGAGAAAAAAAATCGATATGACTCTGGCGTGGCTCTACTAATGATATTGTTTTCTCTGTCTCACCAGCACATGTTCCCGGCTGGGAACTTTGGTATTAGATCGAACGCTATGGGAGCGAGTGGACGCAAGGAATCAACCGGTCGGAATGGACAGGCTTCGTTGGTTGCTCAAATATGCGATCTGTTCAAGCACCAGCGAGCTTCTGTTAAGCGGATACGCGAAAGAAGTCGACGGGTATGTTTGTGTTTCATCTATATAAATAAAAATTAATTGCTGAATGTTCGAACCATTCTAATATTTTTAAAACAAGGAAGTACATACAACAACTTTAGGGGGTGTAAGGGGTGTCAAATAACGTCTAAGACTTGAGACATCCAAGCCAACCTCACCTGCACGTGGTGCACTCTGCTGAATAACGAACGAGGCAATGACGACAGCGGGGTGGTAGGGTTCTACAGCCTGACTGTGTCGCAACCACCATGTATAGTGCGAAAGCGCCCTTCATAGTGATTCGCTTCTGCGGGTCGCGTTTCGGGATCAGCCTGTACATATCCAGCTGTTCGCAGGCCGGCATGACAGCGGCAACCGGCGATGGATAGTGTGTCACTCGGTGGTCGCCATTGTTTTTGGATTGTACTGTGCTTACCATCAGGCACAGTGCAGTCATTTTGCAGTGCTACAATAAAAAAAACAACATCTTCCAATTATTATTTTTTGCATAGAAACTTAAGTTAGATAATTTTATTAAATAGAACTTTCTTATTAATTATACATTTTCAAACTAGCTCAATTACAATTCTATGGAACTAATTAATTGTTTAGTAAATGATAAATATATAATTAGTTATAATCATTCAAATAGTTTGAATTATTCGCATAATTGAAATTATGTATTTGAATAATTCCAATAGTGGAAATTATTCTAAGGGTTCGAATCGTTTGCATGTTCATTCGAATTTCGAATCTAATTATTCGGTTCGATTCGCTATCGTATAATTCGATTATTCGCGCACCCCTTAGTTTCGTTCTGAAATCAATATTGTTACCTCCGTAGGTTAATTAAATGACATTTATTTCGAAGAAAAAATTTTATTCTTATAGTAGATGCAGTCTGTTTGAAGATCTCTTTTATTTCTCTTTATATTCACTCCGATGTATAATTCTTTTTTTTTACAACTGACTAATGCTATTGGCCTGACCTGCCATTACAGCTTCACAAGATTTTTTTGGGCGACCGCATAATAATAACTTAAGTGACCTAAGAGTACTTATAACTTTGTTCTTTGTACTGGTTATTTGGTTAAATGAGCCATTTTTCGAACTGACCACGCTATTGTCCTCACGGACCTTCTTTTTTTTATTGTAGCACGCCACTGTCATGCCGGCCTGCGAAAAGCTGGATATGCACAGGCTGATGCCGAAGCGCGACCCGCAGAAGCGAATCACTATGACGGGCTTTTTCGCCATATACATGGTGGTTGCGATCCAGTCAGGCTGTAAAACCCTATCACCCCGCTTTCGCCATTGCTTCGTTTGTTACTCACAGCTTCATCGGACTAAGGCGAGTGCCTAAGGCACTTCGTCGCTTGGCGACAAGCTTAAGGGTGCCAGAATGGTCGAACCTCGGCTTGGGCTGTTGCCATGGATGCAACTTCGCGAATCTATTTAAGCAAAGTTAGTTATTCATACATAGAAGCATTCCTGAGGTGGGTATCCGGCGCTCTCACTGACCGAACGAAACGCAACAATGCGTGCACTGTTACTTCACGTCGGTGTTTCTGTGTGTCGGGTGGTAGTACCGCGGACGTGCCGACACATTAACGCTGAAACCAGTAATAGTTTCAGCGTGGCTTTACCACCTACGAAATCTGTGTGTATGTATGCACGCATGTCGGGGAGGTTTTGTGAGGCCTGTAGCCCGGTGGAGCTGTAAAGGTCCAGACAGTCAGTTCGAAAAAAAAAAACCGGTATACTGTAGTATTGTGCCGTAAGAAGTTTCACAAAATTACCGTGACGCACATTTCGTGTGAATTGCTCGCAGATGCTTGGGACGTCTCAACAGCCTTTGTTCCAACGAATCTATGATGGTCTCCGACGATGACGACATATGGAGATCTGAAGATGACACTAGACCGGCTGCAGCTGGGGCAGCTGGTTAGTATTGGCTCGTTTTACGTGGATCGATATGTGAATTATGGTGACGTCTGGATTTGACACCTCTCTCGGCAGCACTAAAAACACTAACACTTTACAGGTGAAAGTGTAGCCGGTGAGCCGGTCAGGCGAGGCATCATACGAGGTGGACCCGTCGTCCAGATATACGAATCGATGCCCGTGTAAGAGATTTTTTTTTATATCTTTGTTTGTTTTTGTCTCGTCTGAATATGAACACCGCTTCTTACCCTCAAGGAGATCTTGTCGTTTATAATTAACTAGCGATACGCCTTTACGCGATCTTATTTCTCTTATTTAATGTTTATTTCTCTGATTAATAAGATGAATTATTTTAAAAAAAGTAAAAAAAAAAATTATATTTCCAGTAATTAGTATTTTTGAACAGAGAAACATAACTTTGTAGCACTAAGAAAAAAAATGTAGTGCTTTAAACTCTTTCCGTGTTATTACAAAAAGTTAAATACTTGGTTTAGAAAAGTTTCCCGATAAATAATGCAGCGCGCTCGCCCGAGGCAAGTTCGCGTTATCCTTTTTCACAAGTCTAACGTAACGTAACCGAAGCGAGACAAAAGAGCAAGATGACGAACATTCAGCGTCCGCGGTGCATTTAATATGAGTCCTTTTTAAAACCAGGGTTCAATACGTATTTAACTTTTTTCGTAATAACACCGTTTAGGTTTTTTTCAGGATGTTCTAAGATTGAATACTTACTACGATAGCCTTTGTTCATCCTTTATATTCAAAGATACATCTCATCCAAATATCCTTAAATATGCAATTTTTGAAGTTATACTTCTTTTGTCGCGTTGAGGGAAAAATGATGAGAGTAAATTTTTACGATGCGCGCGCACACCGTCACGAAAAACCGACACCCTGAAGTTAGCTATAGTCAACATTTTGTTTCTTTGTATTAAAACTTTCAATGTATTAAATAACTTTATCCTATTGTTAGTGTCGCTTTTTCTACAAACGTAGAATAAGGCGAAAGATAACATTTTTGAAAACATTTTATCTTGTTACGCTAAAGAAGTATAACTTCTAACGCGTGTACATAAGTACACACACACTTTTTTTTTAACCAGATCATCGCTTAAAAATGCTTTTTCTTTCGAAAAGCGCTGCCATCTTATAGGAGATCTTTCGCAATTTGTAAAACCCTACATACATTTCCTGTACGAGTTATTGACTGTTACAGTCAAAAATAATTTTTTGTTATTGTCGACTATATCTCCGCGCCAAATTATAATACAGACGTGGTGAGCAGCTCAAATGAAATAGGATTACATTTACTAAATGTGCATTGTGGTTAGATTTTTTTTTTAATTGGTTATCTGTGAAGTCGGTTTAAGGACGATAATTTGACGTCATAAGAAAACATTTGATGAAAACTTGCATACTTTTATGAATTGCATTATTATCACTGAATTATCATTATATAGTACTAGCCTTTGCCCGCGACTTCGTCCGTGTGGAATAGTTACTTCGGGCTAACGGTAACACGCAGCGGAAGCTCTCAAGAGGAAAAAATACCCCGATTTTGAAACATTCTTCATTGGTGCTTCGCCCCTAGTGGTCTTAGCGTGATGATATATAACCTATAACCTTTCTCGATAAATGAGCTATATAACACCGAAAGAATTTTTCAAATCGGACCAATAATTCCTGAGATTCCCCCCTACAACCTCACAAACTTACAAACTTTACCTCTTTATAATATTAGTATAGTATAGATAATACAAAAGGGGAGTTAATTGAAAATTACAATTTTCCGATAAATTAACATTACTTTGCACTCGTTAATTCATTTTTTTTACTTAAATTATACAGTTTAATTACATGCTATACAAGCCGAACGCTTAGGCGGAACGCGCCTCTCTATCGCTTGTTCCTCGCTCTCGCTTGCACCGGGCGCTCAGGTGGAACGTGACAATGAGTCATGTTTTGTCGTACGTGCAGCCGGACGCAAACGATTTATAAGACGTTATCGCGTCAAAAAAATAATTGAGCATGTGGATAAATTTAGAATTTTTGTTTTGATGGTTCAATTCCAAGAATTTTTTTGAAACGATAAATCTGAAAAAAAAATGGCCGAATCCAATTACTAGAGATCTGAAGCTATGATTTGCTATAAAACAGGATACAGCCACATATACCGACGCTGTCTGTAGTCAGCAAACGGGTACCGAAGAAGATCAGACGTTTCATACCGTCGAATGACGAGTGTCCCGGCCCGCGGTTCACTCTGACGAACGCTCTCCTGGTCAAATTAGCGACGCAGTGCCCTAATCTGACCTCACTCGCCCTCGAATACTGCAATCTGGACTGTGCCACTGTGAGTTTTATATATGTATTACTAACCCCCTTCCCTTTCCTTATTTTCCCTTTTCTTATCTTCCCTTTTCTTATCTTCTCTTTTCTTACCAGAGCAAAAGAAAAGAGGAACCAAAAACCAGTCCACCTAATGCTATTTTTTTTATCATTGGTGGCAAACGAACAGGTGGGTCACCTGACGTTAAGTGATCACCACCGTCCATAGACACTTGCAAGACCAGAAGAGTCGCAAGTGCGTTGCCACCCTGTGTTTGGGAGAAGGAGGAGTGGGGAGGGGGAAGGGGAATTGGGTATCCGGCTCTCTCACTAACCGAACGATAGGCAACGATGCAAGTTCTGTTCTTCACGTCGGTGTTTCTGTGGGTGGTAGTACCGGGGGCGAGCCGACCCATTCATGCTGAAACCAGTAATAGCTTCAGCGTGGCTCTACCACCTACAGAACGTCGCTATACAATATAATTATAATAACGGTGTATCGACCTGTGTGGTGAGTGTGAGCGTACGTTTACCGCGAATTTAGGATACGCTAGTCATTTACGTGCACAAGAAAGGGCGGAGAAATAGACTGTTAAGTTTTGTCGAGTAAAACTCGTTTACGCACGCTTGACTTGGTGAATACGTGACGAGAGGGTTTTTTTTATAGTAGTACGGCAAAATGACTGCACTGTGCCTGATGGTAAGCACAGTATAATCCAAAAACAATGGCGACCACCGAGCGATACACTATCCATCGCCGGTCGCCGCTGTCATGCCGCCCTGCGAACAGCTGGATATGCACAGGCTGATCCCGAAACGCGACCCTCAGAAGCGAATCACTATGACGGGCTTTTTCGCCATATACATAGTGGTTGCGCTCCAGTCAGGCTGTAGAACCCTACCACCCCGCTTTCGCCATTGCCTCGTTCGTTATTCAGCAGGGTGCACCACGTGCAGGTGAGGTTGGCTTGGATGTCTCAAGACTTGATGTTATTTGACACCCCTTACACCCCAATTTCGTTTCGTTCGTTCGTTTTTCTCGATGATGATTATGATCCTTACTTTCCCTTACCTTCTCTACTGGCTTAGTTGATAGCGTGTTCGAACACAGCATCGATGGAAGTACTTTGACTTCTTCGAAAGCGAACTTCGAGCTTCGCAAGCGAGTCGGGAGTTTGAAGGAAAACACCCAAAAGTGACGAGACCATAGCATGGTTGTTGGGCCTTTTCTAAGTCTTTCTCCCGCATGCTACCACCCTCAAGTTAAAAAACTGCAATATTGGTGGGTGATAGAAGTCGTTCCTAGTTCATTAAAACTTGATTAGAGCGCTATTTCTCGCTTCAGTTTAGCGATATTTTTATAAACTGTTTTACTGAGGTGTAGGTTATCACTTTTCCACGGTTTTGTAATAGCAGTGCGATATGGTTTGGGCTCTCATTGAAAATCAGCGCTGCATTACTGTTGGTACTGCAGCATACTGTTGAATGGGGTCGCCAG
Source organism: Antheraea pernyi (assembly GCA_015888305.1). Classification (NCBI taxonomy): domain Eukaryota; kingdom Metazoa; phylum Arthropoda; class Insecta; order Lepidoptera; family Saturniidae; genus Antheraea; species Antheraea pernyi. Next base: position 920,315 of record MU158966.1, read on the forward strand.
TTGTTGGACATGTTTTTTATTCCTCTATATCAATGATCTTATTTTCTTTCTTCCTTTTTTCTTTTCTTTCTTCCTTCCTTTCTTCTTTTCTTTCTTTCTTCCTTTCCTCTTTTCTTTCTTCCTTCCTAAACGGCGTATATGGCAGTTCTCATACCTAACGTATGGTAATTCCGATCAATTCGGAGACAATCGCTCATTACAATTTTTTTTATAGACCAGTATTAAGCAGTTTCCCAAGACGCTTAAGGTTCTATCGCTCCGTGGATCCAAATGCTACAGCCAGAGTTACGAGAAGATATTCCTGTTCAAGATACAGGATAATCTTAAATTATTAGAGGTATAATGCTTTTCTAACATTTATACTATTTATTTTTGATAACAATACAGCTGGTTAGTTGGAAGATAGTGATTTGTAGTATTAACACCTGTACTGTCCAGAACCATAGTGGCTTAAGCTCCATACAAACGAATGTAGACCCTATGATGCAGGCGTTAACAGACGGCGTAAGTTTAAAAAAAAAATCAGTATTTATTACAAAACATAAACGATAACAAAATATGTGATTAAGGTTATAATAAAAAAAAAATTTAGATACTTATAACTATGATTTGCCTATTTGAGATCTGGGTCTTTAAAAATCGTTCCGAGATTTAGATAATTTTGAACAGGTAATATGCATAATCCTTTTAGTCCACTTGGACTAAAGCACAGACACAGACGATTTTTTTTATATTATAGGAGGCATACGTGTCATCTGATGGTGAGTGATCACCGCCGTCCATAGACACTAGCAACACTTCCCAGCCTGTGTTTGGGGGGGGGAGAGTGAGAAGGGGAGAGGGGGATGGTTCTCCGGCGCTCTCACTGACCGAACGAAACGCAACAATGCAAGCACTGTTACGTCACGTGGGTGTTTCTGTGTGTCGAGAGGTAGTATCCCGGTCGAGCCGCCACATTTATGCTGAAAGCGGTAAAAGATTCAGCGTAGCTCTACTGGCTTACGACTCCCGTGGTGTTGACTTAACATCAGGGGACCTATACCTGGTCGTTTGCCTCCTATGACGTAAAAAGATATATATAATTCAAGGGCACTTTTAACAGTCGGTTTTACTCGACGCTATAGGTTTGCCACATCATAAAGTGCAATAAGGGATTCATTCACTCTCGTTCTATACAGGAGTTGAATGTATCGGAATGCGAATGGGTGGAGCCGTCTTCATTGTTTCCCTTAAGCAAATTGCCTGCCCTGCGACGCCTCTATATGCGTGGGTGTTGCAAGATGTGCGAGTGTGTCGCTTACTCCTCACTCGCTACCAGATACGGGTTCAACGCCCTCCAGGTAACGCGATCGCGTAACGGATATCCGTCACATTGTAAATTGTTCGTTACAGTTTAAATTAGTTGACAAATAATTCGTCTGTGTATTATTATAGTGATTCGAGGTGCTTATTAATATTATAAACTAACTTTTCCTCCTAGCTTCCTTCGCATTAATACTTTCTTTATATACGTGTTAGTGCTGACTCCAGGTTCCTTCAAGGAAACACCAATAAACTACCGTGGACTGTATTTTCACAAAGACTTCACAATAAATCATATATTACAATCCGGTGGCGATATACGTTCCGCCCCGACATTAACGTATTCTATGTACTTACATCTAGTAAGTGGTCCGCGCACTAATGGCGGCACCACTTAACCATACATTTACATACTTTATAATTTTTAGGGCTCCGTTATGACGTAGTAATAAAATAAATATGAAATCCTCCTTTGTCCTCAACAATACGTTTAGTACGTTTTTACCGATGAACGGTACAATGTACTCAGTTTAGGTATGAAAGGGTAACGAATACGCTCACTTTTGGTTCATAATTCTAACTAATATTACTTAATAATTAATGCGAAACTGAATTTATCTGTTAGTTACGCTTCCATGTCCTAACTATTGGGCCTGTATTGTTACCTGTACAGAAAGAGACATTAAGTACCTTTAACTCCCGACGCGAGCGACGCTTGGGACAAAAGACGGTTTAACTGATTTTAATGTATTCTTAAGTGTTTTTGGGGTAACCATCCATAACCATCCAGGATTGGTATTATACGTTACTTAAAAATTATATAGGCACGACGTATCAGATTTAAGACTCGGCTCGTACCAACTAATATTTCGGAATTCGCGTACATTTATTACTTCAAATTAGGTAACGGTATCGGGTGACGGGTGAAGGTAAACATCGTGAGGAAACCTCAACCTGAGAGATATCTTTGTGGTATCATAGTACGTGGGAACAATATACAACTGTGGATTTCTCGGAGCTTGAAAACACCAATACGTCGTTGGCTGTAGTGGTGATTATGCCCATACCTTCCGTCGGGAAGAGGTTTATGGTTAAGAACGTAATATAGTAGTAATTTAATTTACTTGTACTGGCAACACCTTTTTTAAATCTCTATTCTGTTGTCGATGTGTTTGTAGTTTAACACTATTAAATATACAACATGACTGGTTAAATAATGGCAATAATCTCACAGATTACTCATTATCTGCTTCTCCTTCTAAATCAATTAAAAAAATAGGTGCTTAATATTTGACCTAATTATCTCGAGAAACCATAGAGTAACAAACCCGCGCGTAGTTAATAGAGACTGCATAATCGGTTTTTAGTATGAGAACAGCGCGATCCGTTGTCGCGGGTGTAAGGAGGGGCCCGGGGTAACGCGGGGTAACCCCTAATGTTTCTATAGTGATGCGCATTACAAACTTGTACGGACACTGTATCGATGTTAATTATGATAAAAAAAGTTCGATAAAAATGTATTCAATTTATTTATTGTAACAATAGCATCTTAATCACTAAAATACAATAAAAATATATTTAATTAAATATTATAATACAAAATTTTGTAACCCTTAAATAAAATAAGATTATTATAAACTCGACTCTTCGAATTTACTTTATCTTTACTACTTTTACAAATGTAATAGAGTGTGATGTTTAAATATATTTTAACTAGCTGTACCCGCTACTTCGTCCGCGTGGAATGGTATCTTTGGATAGCAGTGTTTCACTGCCAAGAGCTTATTAAATTATTTAAGTACATAAGGTATATAGAATTAATATGTGTTTATTTAATAATCAAAATATTTAATAATGAAAAATAATAAGACACGTTTCCACGCTACCTTTGAGGTACGGATCCACTGGAACATGCACACAAAATTTCATAAAAATCGGTCCAGCCGTTTAGGAGGAGTTCAGTGACATACACACGTACAGAAGAAATGTATATATAAAATTACAAACATTGTTATCTGTATAAACGATTGTATCATTTTATTTCTATCTTATTTTCTTATTATTATATCTTTACGCTTATAAAAATATAATTTTAACAAGTTATGTATGTAGTATAACATCCAGTTTGCGACTTGTACAATAATTCTAATCGGAAACAAAACCCCCTTCGTGTTTGCTAATTCAATTATTACCTATACCAGAGGTTCCCAAAGTATGCGCCGCGGCGGCCTGGTGTGTCGTACTTAGTACAGAGGGGCGCCATAAGGCACTCCTCCTAACCTTTCTCCGGCAGTTTAACTTAATTATTCGTTGGTACAAAACCATTAAGTTTCCAGAACATACAGATCCATGTTGTGGATGTTTTAATATTTTTCTAGTATCATTGTACATATTACTATGGACTGTATCTGTTACGACTAGCTAACTTGGTTAGGGCGCCGCGCCGTGACAAAATACCAAACTTGAAAGTGCGCCGCGGACCGAGAAACTTAGGGAACCTCTGAACCACTAAACAATCAACGAAATACAATAATAAGTGCTTAGATCTGATCAAATAAAGCTGTTTAGTCTTGGTTATTAGGCGCAAGCTTTAAAGATGGAACTGCATTTGAAAATAAGTATCGCCTTTTCTTGCTCGAATCAAAACAAGTTTCCTCAAAATGTTCTGAACATATTGTAGTCCGAGGGCCAGGAAACCGACCATCTTTGCGAACTACATTAATCCATTTTTGTTTCATCTTCTGATCCTTAGGGAAGCTGTAACATTACGAAATTTGTCACTGAACATATCGCGCGGAAGAAGTAAAACTTTGTAATGTGAAAATGAAAATAGGAAGGAGTAGAAACTGATTTTTAGTGAAATCATATTGTTTCTTTAAGACAAACTTTATTAACATTGCTTACAATTCACAATTGATCGCATCTTTTAATTATCATTTTCGAGTAGAGAAATATCCAAATCTATAACATTTATAATGGAATTATGATAACTAAAGTAAGATACGAAATGTTTGATTATTTTTCTCTCTCCATCTCTTTCTATTCCTCCTCCCCAGGAGCATTGAACGTTTAACGCAACAGTGCTTTCATACTCCGTCCATGATAGCGTTAAACGTTTAACGCAACCTTGTTGGAAGTAGCATTAGAAGTTTTACTTCAAAAAAGTCAGTGAGACATAACACACTATATGGTAGTAATGTAAATGGAAGATTTATTTTAATTTTGGGACATACATGAAAAATTCATGTATGAGTGGTAAGGCAGGCACGACGCTTATGCGACTTCTATTGTAAGTGTAAGCGGTTTCATAATTCTATGCGAGAAACGCAAAACTGATATACAATCAACATCAGGTGATTTACGAACTGGTGTAATAAATTAATCCCGAAACCCTTTGTTCGAACGTGCGGCCTTCCCACGATAAGCAGTTACGTAATGATTAACATTGAAAAGCGCCCCTTGAATTTTGTTCATTGAAGCTAGATGTGATTTTTTAGGTTTAAAAGTATCGTTCCCATAGTTTTAAAAGTTTTAGAACAAACTTTAACTTAGGTTCTCTTTGTTGTTTATTAGTATTTATTTTGCTATTATTACTTTACGTGTTGAATTTGACCATGAACTACCACACGATACAAGGCTATCACCCTCGAACATTCACCTAAAATATATTTTTTACGTTTTGAATTTTTTGCCTACTAATTTTTTTTTCGTGATAGGTTTTAGATCTTCGTGAATCGCCAGTCAGCGATTCAGAGGTATCCTCATTCGGTTGGGTGGCTTCCCTAGAGGAACTATATCTATCGCCCGCTCCGCAAACAAAGTCACGCCTCCGGCACGGCCATGATATCACTGAAGAACTGCCAAAGAATCGTGAATTGGACCCTTGGGAGGAGCTGGTTAGTTAATAAAAAAATAAAGAAAAGTTAAAAAAAACATATCGGTACCTTCTATGAAAGTGCATTTTGAGTCAAAACAATAAGAACGAAGTTAAGCAAGCTGTAATACAGAAGGTACATAAATAAGCAATACTGTTACCCCGATTATGTAAACGTTATAAGTATTTTTAAAACTTGTCCCGGTTTCCTTATCGATTCATGGGCAGCAGTTAACAAAGCTAGAAATATATTAATTTTTTTCGAACTGACTACGCTATTGACCCAGCAAGGTCTTAACAGCTTCACCGGACTAGTAAGGCGATGGCTTAAGGCACTCAGCCGATTTTATTTTGACAACTAGCTGAAGGGTGCGCGGCACACCTCGGCTTTGGCTGTTGCCTGATACATGCAATTCGCGACCTATCTTTTTTTTTAACGTGGGGAAATCCCTTATGGATACGCCACCCTCCCGGGGTAGAGGGTGGGTTATGTCCGAGTCGCATGGACTAAAACCCCACGGTGTACCGACAGGCCGTTTTGTGGGGGCGGCAAGGGATCGTTCGAGCTAATCAAACTTGTAGAGATGGACCCCCACGGTCCGCAACAACCCTTATATATATTTTGTATCGGATAATATTCTAAACTATTTCAGTTTGATAAGGGGAAAAATAATCTAGAAATAAGGGATTTATAGTCTATAGAGGAATTAACTTATAGTGGTACGAACCACTAGCTACTAAGACATTGGTAGCTTAGTACAGTGGGTCTAAACTATAAAGGTACCTATTATTTTATGGAACCCCATCGTAACAAATGATTACAAATCAACACTGAAATTTATATAACAACATTTTTTTAAAGAAATGTGTAATATTATTGAAAAAACATTATTGGAAAGGAGTTCCTTACGGCAGGTTTGGAGGAGATAGGGATATTGCTGCGCGACCGAACTGAAAAAAATGTGATAGTAAAACCGTAAGAAAAATTCCGTGGAATAAAACCGTTAAATGAGACGTGCGCAGGCGCGACAGTCGTATACACAAGCGAGTAGTGTATAATACCTTTCTCTTTCTCCTTCTTTCTTTTTGTTCTCTCTTCCCTTCTCTCTCTATTACCACTCCACCCCGCCAATGCATAGTATATACTCATGAATTATGATATTATTATTATTATAATAATAGTATTATAATAATAATACCGTATTGACCATGAACATGTCTAAGTCTTCGTATTTGCATGAAAGGAATTCTCGGTGAAATTAATCGTTGAAAATTAATTTAATTAATCGGTGAATTATAATTATAATATCGGTTAATCGGTAGTTTAATTAATTAATTTTATTTCGGTTGTGTTATTTTTAGGTATTATACACTACTCGTAATTTATTATTTCCTAAATACTTTACTGTACTTAAATAAAAACTAATTAGCAAAATTTAAGAGAAAAATCAAGAAAACCTACATAAAATTGAGCACGATTTTTTTTTTGCAAATTGTGTCGATTCTACATACTTCGTTCCCACCTGGTGTCCCACGACACCACATCTTTTTTCCCACAATGTCTCTGGGTGCGTCCGCTGCCGGCACTTACATAGTCCGGGCTAAATGCTTGCTTAAATATAGGTTCAAATGTTATGTCGAGCGGGTCTTAGTACATAAAGGTTATTATAGGGTGGATCAGTATGTGAACGATGGCGACGTCTGGAAGTGACGCCTCTCTCTGTGCAGCCACTAAAAATGAATGTAGCTTTATGTGTCTGTGAATTATGTTGTAATAATAAAAAGAAATATGTTATGTATTATGAAAGGATAAACCAGATCGAGTTTCTTGCCGGTTCTTCTCGATGACTGGGTTGTTTTCCGAACCGGTGGTAGCTTTGACGTTCGTAAGTGCCTTCTCCGGGCCTAAATTGAATAAAGAGTATTTTGATTTTAACTACTTAATTATTTACATAAAAGTAATGAGTGCTGTACAAGATTTGTGGCTGGAAAAGTAACATAAAGTATTACGAACGACAAAACTTGGATTTAGCTTATTTTTAAATGTAACAAATCGTATATGGGTACTGTTGAGTTGAATTGCCTTTTAAATGTTTTAAGAGATGTGTTGTGGAGTCAAATCCCAGTTCTGAGCTTAGTTGTGTGATTATTAAGGAGGGAGCTTAAAAAACAATCATTTTTTTCTAACACAGGAACCGGAATACATGTACAAATTGAGGAAAACTGACAGCTGTAACGATGACGATGATACGATAGAAAATTGTGGCCGCACCGTTAAGTCGTTGAAACGTAGAAGACCGAATTTTACACCCGGCTCGTATGTCACTCTCGAAGACGCTGTCAACGACGCTATAAACCGTATGGGATCACCAGAGTATGATGACCCTCCGGACGAGAGTGACACGAACGAGGCGAAGAGATCACGTCAGAACGGTGTCAACGAGGGAGCCAGCACTTCTACGGCCCCGAGGAGTCCTCAAGAACCGTCCACGTCTAATGAACCGTCTGTTTCCAACAACGGAGAGGATAAACCGGACAGTGAGGGACCGGAATTGCCCTCTCTCGACAGCATCAATGATGAGTTTATGGCTGATAGATCACCCGATGAGGGTAATAGAGTGAAGACTCAAGGCCAGCTGGAGAAAGTCCTCTTGGTGAACGTCTGCAGGAAGATCCAAACAATGTATAGGTTATCGATGCCTGTATACATGGTCGATGAACCAGCTAACATTGGCAGGTTCAATGTAACCCGGAGGCTGAACATCTCCAATGAGCCGTTCACTCCTCAGCTCCTCGACCCCACGACTCTAGTCTCTGATGCATCTATACACCGATTCGGAAGGGCTGACACGGATAATGTGAACTATATAAATATTGGTCCGAACGGAATACAGAGGGATCATAGGGCGAGTAGGCCAGACCGGTCCAACCTGAGGGTGCTGTATGTGAGGGGCTTCAGGAATGTAACGAACAGGAGTCTGGTCCACCTGGCGACTGCGGCTCCGAGGCTCAGGATGCTGGACGTGACGGAGACCAGGGTGAACGAGCGGGGTGTTGATAATTTCAAGAGCTTACGGCCGGACTGTGAAGTGGTGTTTACGAGACGTGAAGGCGAATAGGAGTTGTAAGATTAAGTTTTTTTTCTAAAAATTGTGTGTTAAAATTTAAAAAAAAAACAGGTCAATATCCCACAAGGTCATCCATAAATTGGAGATTTTTTTTTTCTAAAATATGTGTGTTAAAATAAACATAAAACAAATATCCTACGGGTTCATCCGTATATTACGTTATAATTTTTACAGTTCCCCCTTTGTCACATACGATAAAACTTCTATGAACTCCCTTTATAACGTCACATACGTTATAGAAATTATTAAATTATAACAGCTCTTCTAAAAGTTTTTATTATAATAAATAATACTCGACGGTCACGGTTTTAATACTTTCACTTTAAGGGTATGACGTCACCATTTTTAAAATAAATTACAGTTAAATCCTCCCCCATATCAAACGATGTGACTCATCATAGATTGAATATTATCATGTGGTATGAGAAAGCAGGTAGTCATATCTTGCACCTTGCTGTATATCCAGTTTCCGAGAGGATTGCAGGTCGGCATGATAGCAGCAACTGTCGATGAGTTATTTTTGTTGGGTATGGGTTTTACTAACTATGGCCTATCTCCCTCTCAACTTCCGTTCGCCTCGCCCGATCACACGCTTTCGTAACGCTCTCGTCGCGCATTCACCAGCTGAAGAGCTATTTAATTTAATTCCTTCCTGTCTTTTTCATACCCGGACCACGCGTGCTGGGCTTCGGAGCCATAGTTTTACGGTAACTTCTTAACTTTGCCGTACCGTGAAGCTGTGGAACAATATCCCGGCTAGTGTGTTCCCTCCTTCCTATGACATGGGGTCCTTCATGGGTAACGTGAAAAGACATTTATGCAGGCCGGCATGACAGCCGCGACCGGAGAGGGACGGCGTGGCGTGTCTCTCGGTAGTCGTCATTGTTTTTAATTGTACTGTGCTCACCATCAGGCACAGTGCAGTCACTTTGCTGTACTATAATTTAAAAAAAACATACTCCCCAAGTCAAGCTTGCGTAAAGAAGTTTTACTTTAAATCACTACTACCCCCCCTCTCCCCATCTTAACGTGTGACGTAATTTATGGATGGTCTTCTAAAGCGGTTTAATACGGGATGAAAAAAACTTTCCCGGATATTTTTCAATGTGGATCATTGAATATCTTTATATATATGTATTTATATATTTTGGGATTTTTTGGGGTATTTACTGGAGATTTCATAGTAATTTTAGATTTATCTAAGCCACGTGGTTCTTTAATTATATCTCGTTGTTAAAGTCGAGAACTTGGATCTCAAAATTAATATATCGTAATAATAGAATATACGTAGTTTATGCTATGCTACTATGAATATATTTATTTAGTTTAAATCTCGATGTAGTTTCACAATACTAGCGTATATAAACGGCTTCGTCCGTGTTAAATTACAATTTAAGGTATTATTAATAATAATAAAGGGTGTTACCATTTAACCCCTATAAGGGTTGATTTCTCAGGAATAATAAAATAGTTGTATATTCATGTCTTCAATCTTAAATAAATAAGGATTTATTCAACTTTATCTAAAGTGGTCAATAGAATAAATTTTTCCATCTTACGTCCTCTTTACTCCAATCAATACGAATCTATGATTTTACGGTCTATTTATTGGCTAAAAAGTTATATTTACTTCTTAAATATTTCTGTTTATTGCCTAAACAATCGTATATTTATCTCAAACAGTTTAATGTATATTGCCCGAACAATCGTTTGTTTATTACCCAAGCAATCGTATATTTATTGCCCAAGCAATTGTATACTTATTACATAAACAATCGTATATCTATCTCAAACAGTTTAATGTTTATTGCCCGAACAATCGTATATTTATAACTCAGATTTTTCCTCTTGATTTACCATATAATTTTGTTTATACATTGGTACCAAAAAACAATATGTACAATATAAAAAATGACCGATATCAGGTGCATTAATGACACAAGTCCACTATTTTATTTTTATATTGTACAATAGTAATTATATTGCAAATTATATTTAAACAATAGAAAAAAACATCGGTTTATACATTACTCTGTTTATTTTTTAAAACTGATTACGCTTTTGGCTCGGCAATGCCTTAACGGCTTCACTGGACTACTAGATTACGCTGTAATGCTCGTATTTGAGGCATCGATTATCGATCAATCGATTTATCGATGTATCCCTATAGTTGTGCTCGCGATTCCCTCTCAATTCTACGAATAATTATTGCAATTTGAAGATACATCTTTGCTTACCCTCAAATGTAATTTTTAGAATCTTTTATCTAAAAATTTATAACAAAATTCTTGTCTAACCATCAACATTTAGGATTTTCGCTCTATTCTTCTGTATTTTCATGTCTCTGGTGTTTTTAGATCGTTGTTTTGAGATATTACCCTACTTTGCACCTATAGGATGTATGTTATTGTTCTCGTTACCACGTTCTAAACACGTAGAATTAAAGAAAGGATCGAACTCGCAACACGAGTCGAGTTCCCATACCGTACGCAGTGTTGCCGCTTCCACTACAGAACTGTGGGTAGTTTAGAAAAAAGTTTGCCGTCATGGAACGCTCGGTTGGTCTGAAACGTTGAAATGAATATTATAAATTAGAAAAGAAAGTAATAAATAATATTATCATTGATTCCAAATTCTTTAATTACTTTTAAAAAAAACTTGCGTAGTAGTAGTAAATGTGTGAACTATGCTACAGTCTGATTGATATAATAACCAGTTCACACAAAGAAGCAACAAACTGTTTGTGCGTCACATATAAGGAACTCGAGAGGGGGCGTGACTGCATAAGAGATCGTCATGCCGTTTACCGTGACGGCATAAATGTTACTGTCAGTGAGTCTGGTAAGTAATGAGGTAGTCGAGAGAATAGCATGACGGCATAAATCGTCATTCCGTTTACCGTGACGGCACACGTGTCGATTTTACGACTGCCGAGTGTCAGGTAGGTACTAGAAAAACCCTCCCATTATGTTAGGGTTTCCTCATGTTTTCTTTGAATGAAAGCTCAGTATTATTTGCACAAAATTGAAACTGCACGTCGATTATTGACCAATTTTTTCTTTATTTAACTGTGCTTCTTATTAAAATGTCATCGGAATAAGCTGTGCAAAGTAGAATTTAATAGGTAAGATATTTACTTCATCCTTCAAGTTTGAGAACCATACTGGTTTAAACGACATATAAACGAATGTAGACTTCATGGTGCACGGGCCAAAAGTTTTAAAAATAACATCATTGAGATTGAAATCTTAATTCGGAACCCGAAGGGTTAGTTTTGTTATTGGAGGTGATCTGAAATGTGTATAGAGTGGCAACACTGCGTTCTACGTCATAGGTTAATTGTCATAATTTTTCAAATATGCTTATAGTGAGTTAGTTTCATTCGTATTTAGTGGTTAAGAATGTATTTGATACTTTGAAGAAATATTGTACTGATTTGATTAAGGATAATATTAGAAATAGTAATAAAGATGAATAGTTGATATCGAAAATTGACTTTTATTTAAATGTGAAAAAATAGAAAAAAAAAATTGAGCCGTCATGGGACACCTGGCAGATGTGAAACATCGAAATTGTTTTGTATAAGTTATATGCCTAAAAGAACAGATTACGACAGCAATCAGCTATGGCATAATGAAAAGATAAAGCATTACAAACTTGTTCCATAAAATAATTACTGTTTATTTTTTTTTATTACATAAATATTTATTAAGAACAAAAATTCTACTAGGCGCAGGCGCGGTGTGTTTGGCGGCATTTATCAAAGGGCACTAGGTCGTCGCCGCGTGCCGCGTAACACTAGTATAACGAGTGGCCGATAAAATCATCGTGGCCATCTCTACCTACCCCTTGTGTGGGGCGGGTGAGGTAACTGCTTGAGGCGTACTACGGTCATACGGGTAGGTCATTGGGTCGCACGTTCTGTGCTTGATTTGGTGGCTAGGTGGGTCGCAGTGCAGGTGCGGCCGGGCTTACTTCTCTTTTCTCTTCTGGGCGTTTCTCCCGATGGGGTCGTTGGCGAGGGCCATCAGGCCAGCTGCCGCCGACGCCTCTATGGGGGGCCTGTGTTGGATCCCGTCGTTGTGTTCTGGCGTCACCAGTCCGGGCAATGGTTCCGGCACGGCGGTTTCTGAATTCGCGTCGATACACTGGGCACCGGCGGTCGTCGTTTGAGGGGTGCGGCCCCTTGCAGTTGATGCTGGTTGCTGGTTCTTCCAGGGGTCGTGTGCATACGTGTGCCGGGTGTGATCCACCACACCTCACACAAGCGATAGGGCTTGTGCTAGAGGCGAGCGTATCTCGGTGGTCGCCGTTGTTTTTGGATTGTACTGTGTTTACCATCAAGCACAGTGCAGTCACTTTGCCGTGCTTCAATAAAAAAATAATATATATATATATGTGTGTGTTAAATGTGACCATGAACTATTAAAGGATTCAAGGGTGTTAAAGTTTAAACAGCCACCTGGTTGGTATATCTTATATAATACGCATTTATACCTAAATTGCTGTTCTGCGCAGCCGAACAAAATTTGGTACGAACTCCACTAATCTTATGTTGTTCTTTCTATAAGTTAAAGGACTATTGATGTATATCGGATATGAAAAATAATTTTTTAATTAATTATTTATCACTATAAATTATAAAACAAACTCTTCTGTCATGTCTGTCTGTCTGTCTGTTCGCCATAAATTCAAAAACTACTCAACGGATTTTCATGCGGTTTTCACCATTAGATTAAGTGGGTTTAGGTGGTATAACCCAACGCACAAAAACACCAACGTGAAGTAATAGTGCTCGCATTGTTGCGTTTCGTTCGGTCAGTGAGAGCGCCAAAGGCCCCTCCCCCTTCCTCCCCTCCTCTTACCCCTAAACACAGGCTGGCCACGCACTTGCGACCCTCCTGATGTTGCTAGTGTCTATCGACGGTAGTAATCACTTAACATCGTTTGAACCAACTGTTAATCTGCTTCCTATGATATATATCTAAAAAAATTGATTCATGAGGAAGGTTTAAGCATATAATTTGTCAAGGCTTTTTTATTATCAGGGCGGAACAACGTCCGCCGGGCCCTGTAGTGAAGAGTATTTAATATATTATTTATTTTACGAATACAGGCAGTCCTCGACTTACGTCGTTTCGATTTACGTCGTTTCAAGTTACGTGGAACATTGTTTTGACACTATTCCTCAAGCATACGTCAATTGTTTCGATTTTTGGCATAGAAGAATTCACTTGTCGCACATGGCACTGATTTTGTTCAGTTAGGTCATGGATAACACACAAATACCAAAAATAACTAGCAATTTCATAAGTACATATAAATTATTTTAAGAACTTATTTTTGATAATAAAGTATGTATATCCTTTGTTATAAATGCAGTTTTTATTCTTTATTTTGTGTACGTGTGGATCCTAATCCTCGAGTTTTACATGTAAACATATGAAAAAATATGTATCGACTTACGTCGTTTCGATTTACGTCGCGTATTTTGATAACCTAACATGCCGTAAGTATGAAGACTGCCTGTATAGGTCTTACTATAAATGTATAAATAGTATCAGAAATGTTACGTTAATGCGATCTAAACTAATATTAAAAGTGCGAATGTAAGTTTGTTACGCTTTTACTCCGCAATTCTTAAACCGATTATAGGGGAAATTGTTCATACAAGTTAGAAATACAATATTTAAATTTCAGCATTTGTGTATTGAAATTATTAACATTAGCGTGGTTTTCATATCTGTTGGTACTCGGAGCAATAATTATATACATTTTTATATAATCTGTTAATCTATCAAAAATATGATGAGCTGCAATATATAGCCTATAGATTTGATACGATTTATTGACTTAACGGTCATCAATATGAGTGTTAAATCAAAGAAAATTGAACCACTATATTGACCAGTACAAAAAAGTTTATTGGCATTAGCTTACTTACACCTGATACAGCATTAATTTTTTAACCGTTATCGATAAAAAAATCTTAACTCGAATTCACAATAAAACGCACATCGATGAATAATAAAACGCACATATTACTATCCGTCAAATTGACAACACTGCCAACTTACAGAAAGAATTTAGGGGAATTAGGCATGACTTTTGAATTTCTCTCAACTGAGTTGTCATGATTAAACCTGTCATATTTATTTTGAAAATGGGAGAAATTTCCAAAAGTTCAGTTCGATCGAGATTTCTGGTAAGGATTAGAGGGCCCCCTGAGCTTGAGGGTCCCGGGGCACTGCCTCGCCTAGCCCCTAGGTAGCTACGCCACTGTACAAAGGCCACAATACTACGCACCGCTAATCTGACGGCCGATCAAGCTTAGGTAGTGTTGGGTTCAGACGTTCGCCTTCTCGTTTCTTCGAAATAAAACAGTGGTTGACTTCAGTGGACTGTATATTTATTTTCAGGATTATTTACATGTAGCTTAATCGTGTATAACGAGCCGGTGATAATACATAACTTTCCTCAGTTTAACACTACAATTATAGTCTTACAATTCGTACATTATACGTGCCTTACTGCCGCACGTTCATACATTTACAGGGTTTACATATATTCCCATTATATTTTCAGTGATGGTTCCGTATAACATTAGACAAATAATAATAATAACCGTGTTGGCGGTTATATTTGAATTATTACATGAGTGATATTTTTAAATATCACATAAGACATATTGTACATTAAAATCAGTTACATAGGAAATACGACAGTTTATCTGTACGTATTACATAAACACATTTATACACATAGACAATAGCTAATAATAGCTACACATATATCGTATTTATTATTATAAAAGACATTCCATTACACAAACACTACATTTAGTCACAGAGTACATTATATAAATAGAGGTCGCACTCGTTCTTTCCAATCAGCGCCTCTATAATATGAATTTCGAACTAACATTGTTGGTTATAAATGTACATTTATAGCTATGTATGTATGCATACAGCGGTACTGCGTAAATCGTATATAAGTTTTTGATCATTTTTATTTGTAATGAATATATTCATCGTAAGGCATATCTAAATCCAAGTATGTATATGCAGGAGTCAATGTTTATAAGTAGAAATAAGTAGAACCGGACATAGGTAAAATTGTTTGTGGGAGACGAGAAAATTTAAGGGAGCACACTCTCGTAACAAATACATACGTAAACAAAGAGAATGAAAACAAATAGTTGAAAGTTGTCAGTTTGAAATGTCAAAATTAATTGTCATCCACCATATTTTGTTATCAAACTTGCCAAAAATATATATATAACAGTGCCATCTAGAGAGTGGATTGATAACCAAAAATAGACGAGCCTTTTCCATACAAATCCGATTCTGAGAAGTGACAATAGTGTGCATTTAGTTACATTATCTGTCTGTTCCGATAAATCTCTGAAACGGTTGCACCGATTTTGACGGGACTTTCACTGGCAGATAACTGATATTTAAGGAGTATCTTACGCTACTTTTATTTTAGAAAAAGACAAATAGAGTACCGGGTAAATATAAACTAAAGGTAGGTTTTTGTAGGTGGTAGAGCCACGCTGAAGCTATTATTCGTTTCAGCTTGAATGGGTAGGCTCGCCCGGGGTACTACCACCCTCTAATAGAAACACCGACTCGAAATAACAGTGTTGCGTTTCGTTCGGTCAGTGAGAGAGCCGGAAGTTCATCTCCTCACCCCCTGCCCCCACCCCTCTGCTCCTAAACACAGGTTGGCACCGCACTTACGACTTCCCTAGTGTTGCTAGCGTCTATGGACGGTGGTGATTACTTAGTATCAGGTGACCCACCTGTTCGTTTGCCTCCTATGATATAGAAAAAAGAAGGAAGCAGTATAACGGTAAGTAACCGCTATCAAGTATGCCCCACGTCCACACTTGACACTGAAAAATCATTTTGTGTTAAATTCCACGCGCCGTGGGTAACAGTTACTTAAAACTGTTTTTAATCGACTTCATTTGTTATACAAGGAAAACATACATACAATACGCAATCTTAATTAAAACATGATTGTATAATAACTTGTCAAATCAATAAAGTCATGCGTAACGATTGATAAATATAATTCCAGGTTTTGAGTTTACTATTAACAATACTTGAATTTTAAAATGCACATGTTAGTGTATATATTCGTATGTGAGTATTTTAGTAGATTTCCTTTTATTTCCTTAGTGTAAGAATGTTTTTATGTATACGACACTAGCTTCTGCTAGCGACTTCGTCCGCGTGCAATAATAACTTTAGGCTAAATAACAAGCACTGGAAGCCCTCACAAGGAAAAAAAAGAGTTTTTGAAACATTCTTCATTGGTGCTCCGCTTCTGTAGGTCTTAGCGTGATGATATGTAGCCTATAGTCTTCCTCAATAAATGAGCTATTTAAAAATGAAATAATTTTTCATATCGGTGTGGAACCTTACATATTTCCATATAAACTTTCATCCCCTATTTTCTATTGTTATTTTACACCCTTGGAGGTAAAACTTTTACAAACATCGAATATCATATTTATTTATATCGAATCAACAGCCTAAAAAATAAGTTTCATACTTTTAGCTTTAAAAATGACTTGTACTTCCATACAACTTTTCATCCCCACTTTCAACCCTTTTTTTGGCATTAAAAAGTTATATCCTTTCTCAGGCTCTAGATACTATATCCGTGTTATTACAAAAAAGTTAAATACGTATTAAATACTTGGTTTAAAAAAGTTTCCTAACAAATGCACCGCGCTCGCCCGACGCAAGTTCGAGTTATCCTTTTTCACAGGTCTAACCTAGCGTATCCAAAGCGAGACAAAAGAGCAAGATGGCGAACATTCAGCGACTGCGGTGCATGTAATATGAGACCTTTTTAAAGCCTGGGTTCAATACGTATTTATCTTTTTTGTAATAACACCGTATGTGTACAAAATTTCATTTAAATCAGTTCAGTAGTTTTGTCGTGAAAGCGCGACGGACAGAGAGTCGAGAGTTACTTCGCATTTATAATATTAGTAAGGATAACAGCCACTACGAGATTTTTAAAGGTTGACCTATACAAGAAAATCAAAATATATATAGTTCATACATACGTGCTAAGTCGCGAATGGGACTATAGTATTTTATATAGCGAAAATTATGCCGAGATTTACCTAACACATTTCTGACAACTAATCCGATTTTAATACTTGTCGAGCTTACCGTTCCGTGAGAAACTAATATTCCTAAAGACCGCGAGGTAAAGCTGGACAGGTATAACGACTTTGTAAACGAGTTGACTAAAATCGGTTATATCGTTAATCTATATGCCGTAGAAATGGGAACTAGAGGTATACCAGCAAAATCTCTCTATAAACCACTGAAAGACCTCGGTCTTTAGAGAGCTGCAGCAAGTTCTATATTAGAATGAGCCTCTAAAGCTGCATTAGCAGGTTCATACCAGACTTGGATAGGCAGGGAGAGAAACACGAGTAGTTAAAGTGAGAGTTAATGTAAGTTAGAAAGAGTCCCTTAAACCTACCTTTCTCTCGCTGCCACGCAATGGACCTGCACGGTGAATCCATAGTATGCTAAGTAGTACGTCTCAAATGATCTATCTGTTCATACAATAACTATCACAATTGATAATCTTGACAACAATGGGGTAGGAATTATGAAAAAAAAAGCCGTGCCGTGTGTAGAGTGTGTGTGTGTGCTTGTAGGTGGTAGAGCCACACTGAAGCTATTACTGGTTTCAGCATGAATGGGTTTGCTCGCCCAGGGTAGTACCAGCCTCTCATAGAAAACCTACGGGAAGTAACAGTGCTTGCATTGTTGCGTTTCGTTCGGTTAGTGAGAGCGCCGGAGGCCCACTTCCCTTTCTCCCCTCCCCGTCCTGATTTTGCAAGTGTCTATGGACGGTGGTGATCACTTAACATCAGATGACCCTTCTGTTCATTTGCCACTTATGATATAAAAAAAGAGACTAGATATTATTAATAATTTCATTGCCAACAGGGTCTTTGGTAACATATTCAATGGGAACAAAAACAGATAAGCTTAAAGAAAACTTTGAAAATTCAACGTCCTTAGAGTTGTACCACGAGCTAATAAATGATCATGACTTAGAAGAATTCACATCTAAAAACAATTCTGGTGGCAATTCCGAAATGTCCGTATTACCTATAGAAAATATCAATTCAGAAATCGAAAATGATCGTAAAAATGGTAGCGGGATGTTAGTTAATGGGAGAAAGTTTAACTTGATAAATTGGTTTAAAAATACTTTTTCGAAGAATACACCAAAACCAGAAAATATATCAAATGAAAACAAAACTGAAGATTTACACAACGATATGAAGAGAATTATCAACCATTTCGAAAAACTAATCGCGGACTTCGAGTCAGTTTTCAATACTTTCGAAACTCAAGACGGGTATATAACAATTAAATTATCTGTTAAAACGAATGAGACGAACGCGAAAAATCAATTCAGAAGAACAAAAGAACCGTCTGAACTGTCAAAATTGAATGAAACAGTCAATGATGGGAATAAAAGTGACATTTTAAACACGAGAAGGAGTTTATATGTGCCTCCATCGAGTGACATTAGAGATAAATTATTGCTGTATGTAGATGAGACATTTGGAGAGATTTTAAACAAAGTTAAATCTTTAGAAGCCTTAAAGACATCACTGATAGATAATCCGATATTCAAAATCGGATATGCCGTTGCAAATATTGATAATATTATGGTTAATCTGGATGGATTAATGAAGGATTTGTTTAATAACAAAGAGTTTTGGGATGATAAAAAAGTTTTAGACGTTTTCGATAAGCTGAAAGCTTCTGACAACTTTATATCTAGGTTTCTTCTGTCCGTGAGAATGTTAATGGATTTGTAAAGATTACCAATTGTATAATAACATAGTATTTGCCTTTACGATTTCTAGGAATCGAAATACAAAAGTCTTTTACCAGGCGATAAGTTAAATACTAACAGTACTTTAGGATATAATATGGTCACATTTGACATATAAAATAATAATATCAAAACAAATACTAATAAACAACAAAGAGAACCTTAGTTAAAGTTTGTCCAAAATATCGATATAAACGAAATAAGCCTAGGTGCAATGGCCGGTGCCGTAAATTCCAACCGGCGAACTCTGAGATAATAACCTTGGTCAATAATCCCGACACTAGCCCCTTTTTTTGAGCTTCGACTAATTATTAGAGATGTGGCGACTATTCGGCAAAGAGCGCCGAATATCCGGCATCTTAGTTTATATGTTTTCTTCAATAAAAAATATGTAGGGTGAATTAAATACAGCATGAGGTCTACATTCATTTGTATGGAGCTTAAACCCTCCCGGTTTTATTACAAAAAAGTTAAATACGTATTTAATGCTGGCTTTAATAAGGTTTCGTATTAAATGCACCGCGGTCGCTGAATGGTCGCCATGTTGCTCTTTTGTCTCGCTTTGGTTACGTTAGGTTGGACTTGCAAAAAAGGATAACGTGAACTTGCCTCGGGCGAGCGCGGTGCATTTATTATATAGGTCCGTTCCCTCGGCGTGGAGCCCTTGAGTACGCTGCTCGCGCGATACAGTGACACAAAATCTTACATCACTGCGACAACATTACACATATCACATCCACACACGTGCATGCTTACACATGCAAGTGGAAGGGTTTTATCTTTTTTCCCTTATCAAACGGAAATAGTTTAGAATATTATCCGATACGAAATATATATAAGAGTTGTTGAGTTATGTATGCTTGGTACACATATATGTTTCAACAACTCATATATGTAGGAATAGTTAGCTTAGCTTAGCTCACACAGGTCGCGAGTTGCATGTATCATGCAACAGCCAAAACGGAGGTGTGCCGCGCACCCTTGAGCCAGTTGTCAAAATAAAATCGGCTGAGGGTCTTAAGCACTCGCCTTAGTAGTCCGGTGAAGCTGTTAAGATAATACTTATTTACCTTTTTTGTAATAACACGGAAGTGGTTTTGGATAGTCCAAGGATTAAAATAATGTAACAGGTGAATATGTGTTGACAATATAAACATTAAATGATTTGTTATGTTTCAATAAATAAAAAACAAACATGATTTGGTAAGATGTAATGTTTTTATTTAAACTTATTAATATTACCAGTCTATTATAAATATAATAACAGTTTTTTTTTAAATTTAAAAGTGACATTTACACAATCGTCATCTACGCAATTACAGAAATCACAAAAGCTGCGTTATTTCAGTTTATTTTAATACAAAATTACATATGGCCGACTCGATAATTGCAAGTAATTAAAATGTAGATTAATTTGGTAGTGACATTATTTATGCCTGGAGTAATAATTTAAATAACCTTCATATGCCTCCAAATTTACATATTGAGTATTATTTTTGGTTTATTTCATGAATTGAAACTGAAACGTAGATGAAGTATAAGGTAATAAACATAGAACAATTATACAATATTAATAATACCAGACGATAAAAATAAAATGTGACATAAGTAAAACATGGCAAAATTGCAAGTTGAAAAAGTTACACAACTATATAATAAACAATAAAAAAGAGGACTTTTTGATGAATTAATTCGCATTTGTCTATACAAATCTATAACATTTACAATGGAATTAAGACAACTAAAGTAAGATACGAAATGTTTGATTATTTATCTCGCCCTCTTTCTTTCTATTCCGCCTCCTCAGGAGCGTTGAACGTTTAACGAAACAATGCTATCATACCCTCTCCATGGTAGCGTTAAACGTTTAACGCAATCCTGTTTCACTTCAAAACTAAAAACCTAATGAAAGACAAAATCTGGAAGTCTTAAAAAAATCTAACATGTTATATATGATTTATTAAAGTTGGGATTAGCTTGAAATGTATCGACAACTATTATTGAAGTTATACTTCTTCTGGCGCGTTAGGGAAAAACGATGAGAGTAAGAGTGGACTTTTAAGAGTGGTAGAGGCACGCTGAAGCTATTATTGGTTTCAGCATGAATGTGTCGGCTCACTCGGCGTAGTAGGGTGGTACTACTCACCTGTTACTTTGCCTCCTATGATATATATAAAAAAAAGTCACGCCAAGAGTTTGTACACTAGAGCTCCTCGGGATCTTATGGCCTTTTAGTTTATATTCTGAGATGATAATGATTTTGTAATATTGGTGGCATTTTACGTAATACCAGTGGAATACCAGTTTTGATGGTGGTAGAGCCACGCTGAAGCTATTACTGGTTTCAGCATGAATGGGTCGACTCGTCCGGGGTAGTACCACCCTCTCATAGAAAACCGACGTGAAGTAAATGTGCTCGCATTGTTGCGTTTCGTACGGTCAGTGAGAGCGCCGGAGGTCCACCTCCATCAGGTGTTGTTAGTGTCTATGGACGGTGGTGGTCACTTAATATCAGGTGATCCACAAGTTCGTTTGCCAGTTATGACATAAAAAAAGATTACACTTTTAAGATGCGCGCGCACACCGTCACGAAAAACGGACACCCTGAAGTTAGCTATAGTCAACATTTTGTTTCTTTGTATCTGTTGTTTGTATTTCTTCGTATTAAAACTTTCAATGTATTAAATACCTTATTTCTATTGTTAGTGTCGTTTTTTCTACGAACGTAGAATAAGGCGAAAGATAACATTATTGAAAACATTTTCATCTTGTTACGCCAAAGAAGTATAACTTCTAACGCGTGTACATAAGTACACACACACTTTTTTTTATATAAAGATAATATTATATAAAAAAATATATATGTATATATATGTCGCAATATAAAACTTATGTTTTAACGTAATTTTACTTGAATCTTGTTAAAAGATTGAGATATTCGCAATAATTTTGTACAAAGTTATGTATAATTTGAATAAACTAAGCAACATTTCACTTATCAATAAAATTAATTATATACTAAAACTTTAAAATGTAATTTTAATATACAATATTAATTATAATAAAACCACATTTCAAAATAAACTTAATAATATTGCGACAGTAAACAAAATTCTACCATTTTGGTATTTTTTATCCACAAAGAGTAGATTTTATTATCAATCTTTGTTTTTAGGCTGTGGCCTTTTACCGGGACCTAAGATAGTTTCCATAACAACAGCTGCTGGGTTTACTTTACTGCATCTGTAATAAATTTATTTTACTTAATTATTTACACATGTGACATTCGTAAAACACGAAACCTAATAACAAATCTATATTTAGAGCGTTAATTTAAATTAAAAAAAAGTAAACCGTCACTAGACCACTGGCAGTTGTGAAATATTGAAATTACTTTGTACACGTAATACGCAGAAAATAATATTTTACGTCAGGAAATAAATATGGCATAATGAAAAAAAAAAAATTAATTATTTTTAAAGAAAAAAATGACTGGATTATTCAATAAACATTTATATTCATAATATACAAAAAATCAACATCATATAGCGTGACGATAGATGCCGTGGCGACGCGTCGCCACGCCAAGAGTCGGTCTGACCTGCCGCTATAGATGTTTCATATCAAAAACATTATTAGAGTGAGTGTTTAGCTTGGACTTAGTAGCACCGGGGAAGCTTTCAGCTATTGACTTCCCACGCTGGTTAAGGATGCGGTATTTTAAATGCCGTTTACCGCATCGAGAATTCGCTATTTTTATACTTTGAATGTTTTATTGACCACAGTATTATCTGATGTTAAACAATTACCAGGTATACGATGGTAAGTACGAGAGGTGATGAAGGTGGTTCTAGCCACGCTGTAGCTATTACTGGTTTCAGCATGAATGCGTCGGCTCGTCCTGGGTAGTACCACCCGACCCACAGACACACCCACGTGAAGTACCAGTGCATGCATTGTTGCGTTTCGTTCGGTCAGTGAGTGCGACGGGGGAGCACCTCCCCTCCCCATTCTCAAAACATAGTGTGGCAACGCACTAGCGAATCTTCTGGTGTTGCAAGCGTCTATGGACGGTGGTGATCACTTAACATCAGGTAGCCCAACTGTTCGTTTGCTTTTGATATAAAAAAACTTCTTTTTTTATAGTAGCATGGCAAAATGACTGCACTATGCCTGATGTAAGCACAGTACAGTCCAAAAACAATAGCGACCACCGAGTGACGCACTATCCATCGCCGTTCGCCGCTGTCATGCCGGCCTGCGAACAGCTGATTATGCACAGACTGATCCCGAAACGCGACCCGCAGTTGCGAATTACTATGACGGGCTTTTTCGCCATATACATGGTGGTTGCGACCCAGTCAGGCTGCAGAACCCTACCACCCCGCTACCGCCATTGCCTCATTCGTTACTCAGCAGGGTGCACCGCGTGCAGGTGAGGTTGGCTTGGGTGTCTCAAGTCTTATGATGTTATTCGACACCTCTTACACACAAATATACTAATTTTATGTTTAAATTAAAATATCAAAGTTGATACAAAATTGTGTTTTATAGCATAACAGTTTATTAGTTTCTTGTTGACTTACCTCGGAAATATATCATTACATTTTAGTTCGGACCAACCGGTCAGTGCTTCATACACTATCGTATCGAGAGCCTTGTCTGCTGACAATTCACCGGTTAAAATTCTTAACGCGACTCTGAAACATAGAATAAAATACTTCATAAGTATTTTAGAGTTAAACACAACGAGAAAGTAAAATACGTAGTCGATTTTCCAGTTAGCATTATTTATACGTCTTACCTCTAAGGTGTTACGCAAGGAATACATAAATTTAAGTTACAGGTTATATAGGATCACCTATATAACCTATACGAACGCATGTACAATATATGAACGAGTTTAATTATAAATAAAGTTTTTTTTTAATCGTTCACAGCTTAAAATTAGTAATAAACTACCGGATAAGGTGAATGTTATCTCGTTCTGATAAAAAAAAATCTACTGGTGAAAACCGCATGAAGATCCGTTCGGTACTTTTTGAGTTTATCGTGTACAGACAGACAGATTTGTTTTATAATATGTAGTGATATCTATATAAAAGTTCTAAATGAATCCCACTGGCTTAAGTTTTGAAGTGAAACTTCTTTAGAATCGTGATTTCAAACCGGATGCAACGGAAAAACGACAGGTAAGAGACACAAATACAAAAATTAGTGAGCCAGAGCGAGAGGGCAAATGTCAGTGTGCATGTATATTGCACACTGTCTAATACTTGCTTGTATTTGAGCATTTAACGTGTGTTAGTATATGTGAAAAGTACGTGAGCTAATACTACTGTACACTGTATGCGGCTGCGTATTACAGCTTTTTAGTAAGAAGTCAGCGTGGTGTGTTATTGTTTAACAGTGTTTGTGAGTATTTTTATATTTTGTTGTGCTAATAATAAATTCATTTTAAAACAAATAAACTTTACAATTATCCTACCGTTGTTATATATATTCATCACATTCTTTTGTCGAATTACTGAAGTTTCACTTCTATCGTGTGTGAATCGCACATACAACTTTTTTTTAGATTTATAAACTTTTAATCCTCTATACACTTTATCTGCCTAAGTATTCCCTAGAACTTTTAACACCACACTTTATTCTAGAGCGAAGAGTTTACTGATCTGGCACTGAGTATCTTGTGTTATTTTGCCATAAACTAGATGAATTTTACATCAAAAGATCAAATGACAATGCGTGCTTTAACGCAAACACATTTATTGACTTCCATGCATGTATTATATTATTACTCTATCCATCAAGAACTTTTGCATACTTAATGAGTGCATCAGGAACAGCATCGAGAGAGAGTCGTTGATGAGTAGTTTGCGAAGCAGTTGCCAGAACATTGATATCTGTCACAGTGTCTCGACTGAAGCCTGTTAGGGTGGAGCTAAAATGCTGTATGTAATGATACCTCATCAGCGACTCTCCTGATGCAGGTATGCAGGCTGATATGATCGGTAAATTAAAAGCGCCTAAAAATAAAATAAATTAATAAAAATCGTTCTGTGAAGTGGGTTTACGGACGATAATTTTACGTGATAAAAAACATTGATGAAAAATTGCATACTTTTCTGAATTGAATTGAATTATTCTATACTAGCTTCTGCCCACGGCTTCGTTCGCGTGGAATAGCTACTTTGGGCTAACGCTAACACGCAGCGGAAACTCTCAAGAGGGAAAAAACCGCGATTTTGTAACATTATTCATTGGTGCTTCACTCCTATTGGTGTTAACGTGATGATATATAGCCTATAAACTTTACACCTCTTTATAATATTAGTATATATCTAGTGCTTGTCTATCGCTTGTTGCGCGCTCTCACTTGCACACGCGGCTCAGGCGGAACGTGACAATGAGTCATGCTTTAAAATTCGTGCAGCCGGCTTCACAGATTTTGAGACGTTATCACGTCAAAAGAAATATCAAGGTTACTCATCTCACTGCATTTAAACTATAGTTTTTTCTTTTTCTCCATCCATACGTATTTTAAATTCATCCGCGTCCAATAAATTTCTCAATAAAATACAAAACTTTTCAATGAAATGAAATTACCCGTTAATCCTTGCCATTGTCCCGTAAGGCGCATTTAATCTGGACGAAGCAATCAAATTCCTGCAGTACAACAACCAAACGCAGTCGAGCTCGGTATAAAACGGTTTCGTTGTGTTGGCAACACCGTCTTTGTTGAATGACATTTGCAAACGGTTCAGCGCATGCGCTCCACCCTCTACACTCCTTGCTAATTGATCTGTCGTCGTCTCCTTATTTGACAGCTGGTTTAAGATTGTTCTGGAAGCACACCGAACATTTTTTTTAAGTCCAAAGTATATCGATATTTGTAGGTGGTAGAGGCAAACTGGAGTGTGTTTTGGGGTGTAAGGGGTGTCGAATAACATCATAAGATTTGAGACACCCAAACCAACCTCACCTGCACGTGGTGCACCCTGTTGAGTAACGAACGAGGCAATGGCGAAAGCGGGGTGGTAGGGTTCTACAGCCCGACTGGATCGCAATCACCATGTATATGGCGAAAAAGCCCGTCATAGTGATTCCCTTCTGCGGGTCGCGTTTCGGGATCAGCCTGTGCATATCCAATTATTCGCAGGCCGGCATGACAGCGGCAACCGGCGATGGATTGTTTGTCACTCGGTGGTCGCCATTGTTTTTGGACTGTACTGTACTTACCATCAGGCATAGTGCAGTCACTTTGCCGTGCCACAATAAAAAAAAAAGTGCGTGCGTACAAAGTACACATGTCACAAGTGAAACTTCTTTGGCGAACTAATTTATAAGTCTTGTTTATATTTAAGAAAAACGAAAAAAAAGAATAATAAGTTTTTTTATTTATTTAATCTGCGTTTACAGCAAATGATGTTACTTCCATTGTAAACCTGCGTGACGTTACATCTGTAAACATTTTTTTTTTTTTATGTCATAGGTGGCAAACGAACATGTGGGTCACCTGATGTTAAGTGATCACCACCGTCCATGGACACTAATAACACCAGAGGAGTCGCAAGTGCGTTGCCACCCTTTGGGGGAAGGGTTATGGGAGGGAGTGGGAGAGGAGAGGGGAGAGGGGAGGGGAGGTGGGCCTCCGGCGCTCTCACTGACCGAACGAAACGCAACAATGCAAGCACCGTTACTTCACGTCGATTTTCTATGGGTCGGGTGGTAGTACCCCGGACGAGTCGACCCATTCATGCTAAAACCAGTAATAGTTTCAGCGTGGCTCTACCACCATTAAACATTTTACCCTCATGCGCCTAAAGAAGTTTCACTTCTAAAAGTTACTACTGGTTTCAGCATGAATGGGTCGGCTCGTCCGGGGTACTACCACCCGCAGAACACCGACGTGAAGTAACAGTGCTTGCATCGTTGCGCTTCGTTCGGTCAGTGAGAGCGCCGGAGACACCCCTCCCCTCTTCTCCCATCTCCTCTCCCTCTCCCTCCCTCCCTTTCACCTAAACACAGACCGGCAATTTCGACTCCCCTGCTGTCGTTAGTGTCTATGGACGGTGGTGATCACTTAAATTCCGGTGACCCACCTGTTCGTTTGCCTACTATGACATAAAAAAAAGATATTTCTAATCAAAATCAGAATATACTTTATTTAATTTAGGCCCTGAGAAGGCGATTACAAATGTCAAAGCTATCACCGGTTCGGACAAACAACCCTTTCGGATGAACAACCGGCAACACACTCGATCTGTTATATCGTTCCAAGATATATATTTTTACAAAACATAAATAGTTACATTCGTTATTAGTGGAAGCACATTGATGGGCGTCATTTCAGACGTCACCATATTTCAATTATTGATCCATCCTAATAATAAGTCTTTCGATAGTGAAACACGCTTGACATGGTTCTTGAACTCACTATCCGGCAAATCGGTAAGTGTTTTGGGACTTTGTTATAAAACCTAACACTATTACCTAAAAAATTGTTTTTGTACTTAGTGAGTCTGAAGCATAGAACGACCAATTCGTTGCTGTTTCTAGTACCTAAATGATGTTGGTCTTGTACTAAATCTAGAATTACATATATATTTCAACTTCAATTTTTTATTTTAAATTACTCAAAATTTACGTTTTTCAAGTTTGCACCAGAAAGTAAATTAAGTAACAAAACTTACTTCGTATTTTTATAAGCTCTGCCGAGATGTATAGCCGCTCTCGCAGTGCTCATACCAATGTCCAGAATATTTTCTAGAAAATTTCTCCCGAAGTCAAAATCATCTGCAACCTCTTGTCTGTGTTTACTGCAAAAAATCCATACATAAAAATAGGCGGGAACAAAATAGTGCATCGTAAAGACATACGATAGAGACAAGAATAATGGTGGTTTAATGGTTTAATGGTGGTAGAGCCACGCTGAAACTATTATTGGTTTCAGTATGAATGGGTCGGCTCGCCCGGGGTAGTACCACCCTCTCATAGAAAACCGACGTGAAGTAACAGTGCTTGCATTGTTGTGTTTCGTTCGGTCAGTGAGAGCGCCGGAGACCCACCTCCCCTCCCCTCTCCTCTCTCCTCTCCCCCCCCTAACCCTTCCCTCCAAAAGATGGCAACGCACTTGCGACTCCTATGGTATTGTTAGTGTCCATGGACGGTGGTGTTCACTTAACAGCATGTGACCCACCTGTTCGTTTGACACCTATGACATAAAAAAAAAAGTCAAGGTCACGCGTTGTTTCCAGACGGTCACCCATCCGAATACCAACCGCGCCCAATGTTACTAAATTTCGGACACTTCGTCGGACACATTGTTTACCCACACCACTGCATCGTCATACAAAAAGGTCGCTGAACAGATTTTCAAAACCTTCCTAAAAGAAGCATCTCTTCAAAAACAGTTTTTTTTTATATTGTCAACCAATCTTTCAAATTATTAATGCTATTGTCGAGTGGGTAATGTCTTGTGACAATTTCAATGTTGTGGCCAAATGGTGGCTCCCTTGTTAGAACTTTCCAGGAACTTTTTGTTGCATCTCAGAATTCATTAATTCAAACAAATAAATTCAATTTTGATATATTTTGTATTAAGCCAGAGTCAGTAAGACGGGTACTCAGCCTTGACATTTTCTCTGAATATAAATAAGCGTTGATTGAGTGTGCTTAGAAAACTGTAATCCACATAGTAATTATGTATCCCGATGCCTATACGTGGGGACCTGTAAATTTTGTGTTGCTTAATTTCCATAGCAATTCTTGTAAGTCGTGCTGTTGGTCTTCCTATAAACTAAATAAAAAAAATAGAATCAAATAACAAGATTATGACAAATCAAATAACAGCCACTAAATCACAGATTAAGATCCTGCCAAATATTCAAACCTACCCACTTATTACGATTCGAAAAAGTACAGGCATTTGTGGGTGGATTAGAGGACGTACATATTGCGTAGAGCAAATGCCAATTGAAATTGAAACTTACGGCACATGGACTTGGTTGTCTTTAGCTTGATGAAGAACTTCGTCGATCTTCGTCTCCACTTTACTCGGCTCCATGAATAGGGCGTTGAAAGCGAAGACATCAGGATCTCTCATCATTTTCAATCGCGCTGTCTCCTGTAAGTCACATATCACTACATATTGTAAAATAAAGTTCTCAGCCACATCTGTCTGTCTGTTTGCAATAAACACAAAAACTACTGAACAGACTTCCATGTTGTTTTCACCAGTAGATAAAGCTATTCACGAGGAAGGTATGTATATGATTTGTCAATTTGACATGATAACGCCTTATAAATCGAAGGAAGTGGGAACACGCACGAAAAAGCATGACTCATTGTCACGTTCCGCCTGAGCCGAGCGTGCAAGCGAGAGCGAGGAACAAGCGATAGAGAGGCGCGATCCGCCTAAGCGTTCGGCTTGTGAACTTTCTATCACTCCATCGGCCGATGCGTCCGAGTCGTTATCACGTAAAATTATCGTCCGTAAACCGACTTTACAGACTACTTTTTTTTATCCAGGGGAAAATCCTACATTGGATACACGTCCCACTGCCGGGAGACAGCGGGAGGGTTATGTCGGACTCCTACCGACTAAAAACCCCTGGGCCGCCTGGGCGCATATGTGGACCAGATTTGAGGGTTAGCGACAAGCATGTACTCCTCAAACCTGGTCACGCGCTTGGGTCCCCGTAGGTGGTCAAACAGGGGACCCTCACCTCGAGAGAGGAAGTTCCTCTCTCATGCTTCATAATGAAGCTGCGGCAGATACCGTGCTTCGGCGTCTCGGGTCTTCGTTACGCGGCAACGGACGCCCCTGCGTCCGCCGCCTGAAGACTTATTATGGAGGCATGGCGTGAATGCCTCTCCTGCGTCCACGAACAACTCTTCTGCGTCGTATTGCCGGGGCGATCTGGTTCCCTTTCCCTTTCTGCTTCTTCTTGAGAAGAAAGCTTCTCAAGAACACTTTCGCAGAAGGCGACTGCAGCGTTCCATGACCTCTCACTGTCGACTTTACAGACTACTACACTAACGACAACTAACCTCAAGATATGACCATAAAATCGAGCAGCTCCTGTAATATACAATTTGGGGCGTCACGAATCGTTATTGGCTGTCTAGTGGTTCGACCTGTGGAATATCGAGCCAATGTCCACAGGTTCGAACCCCGGCACGTTACCAACGAATATTTCGAAATACGCATGCATTTATTCATTTAAATTGGTGGTAATAGGTAAGGAAAACAATATATAAATAACCTAAACCTGAGAAATGTTCTTGTACTGTATGGGAAAACCGGACTGTGGATTTCTCAGAGTTTGAAATCGCCAATACGTCATAGGCTGGCGTGGTGATTATGCCCACACCTTCCTTCGGGAAGAGGCCTATGGTCCTGCAGTGGGTATCTTAGAGAATGATGGTAATGATGATGAATCGTTAAAGACTGTTTCAGAAATTCGGTATCTCAACTCTACACTCCCAGTACATTCCTGATAACTTAACGTATGTCCACAACGATTTTTAATTGAATTTAGTAAAATACCGGCATGATCTAAATACTAGAATCTGTGACAAACTGGTCGTCTCATGTTTCAAACGCGGTAAAACCAGTAATAGTGTTAGGGTTTACAACAAAGTCCCAAAGAATATTATAGTCCGGTCAATTTAGACCAAAAAATGAGAGTGAAGTTACATAAAGTCCCAACAAGCTGAATTTTTGTGAAGTTGTTCAAAACATAATTATAAACAATGTCTAGAAGTTCCCCATCATTCCCCTGTAAGGAAAAAATTTAATTCAAGGTCAAAGGTAAAAAAAATGAGTTTTTCGCGATTTTCAGCAAAACGGTAAGTTTTATCATAAAAGTACTTCAGACAAAAATTGTAGATCATAAAATTATCTATAAAAAATGTATTAATACTTTTTTTCTTACGAGCCACCGTTTCTGAGATATAACGATTCTAAAAATTATAAAAGTTGTTATCGTCATAATATGCATGAGTACGCCACGTATTTACATCTAGAGTTGTAAAATTTTATATAATATATATTTTTTCTTTATTTTTCTTTTATTTTTATATAATATAATTTTATTTTATAATATATTATTTATTTTTTATATATATATATATTTATTATATGTTTCGTTAAAAATACTAAAAATAAAAAACAAGTTCAATTAGCTTGTCTTCCTCCAACCTCAGTTGCTGCTCACCAACATCTTCTTCGAGTATATTACCAAGTTCAAGTGTGGCTTGGTTATCAGCTAGACCCTACAGACTGGGGTTGGAAGTTGGTCAACAATATATTAGAGCCAGTTCAAACTTTACTTCCACCTGCGCCGGAAAAACTGCTGAACACTATTTTTTGCAACTGCAAAAAGGGATGCAGTGCTAAATGTGGTTGCAAAAAAGTCGGACTGTCTTGTTCTTTGGCATGCACAAATTGTCAAGGCCGGTCGTGCTCTAATATTGAATCACAAACAATGGAGGATTCGTTTGACTCCGACGAAGTATCATGCGATACATCGCTATTGACGCAATTTACTTGCATCCAAAATAAAGATGAAGAAGAAGCAGGAGAAGAAGAACAAGAAGAAGAAGAACAAGAATTTGAAACTTACGAATAAGACGAATAAACTTCAACACTTTTTTTATTTGAGCCGCTTATTTTGAAAGTGGCCTAACTCCATTTACTTCAAATCGAGATATTGAAAGTTTTGCGTTTCAATTAATTTAAAAATATACGTATAAGATACTAATGAGTCATACTGCTTAAGCGTATCTAAGGATGTTAAATTTAAAGTTCCTGTTAAAATAGTGTCAATTATTAAGTAAGTAACGTGCGTTTTCTTATCAAGAATTGAGTTGAGCGACTTTCAAAATCAACAGCCAGATCTATTATAAAATTTGAAGGTGTTCAAGTCCATTCAACATAATTTAAGATGTTTCAAATTGAAAAAAAATATAAATTAAAACATTTTCCTTATAGTTAGATCTTGATGTAGATATCTTCTATTAGGATTATGAGATCTGCTGAATAAGTACAAAAATAGTTTTTTTTAGGAAATAGTACTAGTAAGTAAGTAGTAAGTAGTAGATTTGACGGACTGTAAGTTCAAGGGCAATATCAAGGGGGCTTATGTGTCAAAAAGCCACCCCATTCAATATGTGATGGGATGTCTGGAAATGTCACCTCTCTCTGTGCATCCACTAAAACGATTATGACGTGTAATGTATTTTACATATATGTATGTTAATATAAACCCGATCGAGTTTTTTGTCCGTTCGCTAAACTCGGATTTAGCTTATTTTGAAATGTCACTACGCAATTATTGGAACGATACAGACAGTAAACGTTATTGTTGACGACTGGAGCCGAGTGCACACGACACAGTTCATCACTAACCCGAGTGTGACGTTTGACTTTCGTTCACAGTTCAATTCATCTAAAGAACTTAAACAAAAATGGGGTGTAAGGGGGTCGAATAACATCAGAAGATTTGAGACATCCAAGCCAACCTCACCTGCACGTGGTGTACCCTGCTGAATAACGAACGAGGCAATGGCGAAAGCGGGGTGGTAGGGTTCTACAGCCCGACTGGGTCGCAACCACCATGTATATGGCGAAAAAGCCCGTCTTAGTGATTCGCTTCAGCGGGTCGCGTTTCGGGATCAGCCTGTGCATATCCAGCATGCATGCATGCATCCGGCATGATAGTGGCGACCGGCGATGGATAATGTGTCACTCGGTAGTCGCCATTGTTTTTGGATTGTACTTTGCTTACCATCAGGCATAGTGGAGTCACTTTGCCGTGCTACAATAAAAAAATAAAATATAAATACTTGAGATCAACTTACTTGACTCTCCCAAGCCATGGCTTGAATATTATGTAGCAGCATCACATCTAAAGTCAAAATTCCAAAAGAAACCAGATCCGTGCCGTTGCTCAATATAGATGTCCTGTTACTGACAGTGGTATGGTTATCACTGAAGTACAAATCCTTCAATGTATTCAGAACAATTGAAACATTCCCTTCGATCAGACTATCGTTGAGGGATTTCAGTATTCTAGTAAAATCGCTCTTAGTGTCTCTTCGCGTACTGTTTTTTACCAGCTCAAAATCTGGATCTTTTACAATCCAATCGTGGAGTTCTTGTATCTTCTCTATAAGGTAATTGACCATTGTGTTACTTTGCATATAGTCATCGTATAAGTTTTCGTCATTGTAATATTCCTCATAATCGACTTCAGTTTTAAGGCCATGCAAATAACTCTCTGGAAGTTTAATTTCAACATGCTTATCAACAGATACGTCAGATTTGATCGGTTTAAATTCAGGTAACGCTGTAGATTTCACAACTTTATCATCGTCTCCCACTTTATCATTATTCTCTTTAATAATTTCTCCATCTGACTCAGTGTTAAGTACATTATCTTGTATATCTTTATGGTCGTTACTAATTTTACGGAAATTTAAATTGCGTTCGTGAATAATTTTATTGAATTCATGATCTTTTAAAACATCTGGAAGTTTCGCTTTATCTTTCTTCTCGATTTTACGCTCGACGTGATGTACCGGATCGTGTATAGGATGCATTTGGTGTTTTAATGTTAGGTCAGGTTTGATTTTGTCTCTATTGGCGACGATGTTTTTGAAAATTGGTAATTTTTCTAGGACTGGTATGTCATTGTCAATGTCATCTATTATCGGAAGATGGTCAGTACTCTTTTCGTTATCCTTTTGCCTTATTGGCGCGTATATATCGGAGTAGATTGATTCCTGGATAAAATTAGATTATATATAGACAATCACAGCCTTATGGAAAAGAGATGTAACTAAAACACAAATAAGAGAAAAGTCGAGAAGTTTGCAGCCTTTGCTTAACATTACCTAAATAGTTTTTTGAATGACCTTGACACACATTGAATTTGAACTTGACCTTGCGTGACTTTGAGAAATGAATATTGAATCCTGCATTATGGGATCAAATATAACAAGAAATGGTATGTTAATAACAGGAAAGTATTGTTATATTTTTCATAAAAGTATCAAACTCGTTTCACGTGAGTTACAATTTTCCTACTTATCAATCGTCGCTGTGTGCATGAGCTGTGCTCGCAGTAGTATGACTCGATGCTAAAACTGAAGTGTCTAAATAGTCCATTGAACTGTTACATTTTTTAGGCCTTACCTTGCGTTTTTAGTGGACGCAATTTTATTTTTTTGATGTGTAGGGGGGGTCTGTGTAAAGCTAAAATCAAGTTTGTGGGGTCACCACCCTTGCCCCACGGCCACCATCTTGAAAATAGGGGTTGAAAAGTTTATTACGATTTATCTCTTAAACTATTTATCTGATAAAAAAAAATTGTCAACATTTTTTGTTGCAAATTTAATTCTCTACAACTTTTACAACCCCAAATGTAACTTTTCAATGAACTAAAAATTAAGTATGCGTGTAAATTATAAGTAAATTAAGTGTAAATTGAAAACAGAAGCCGGTCACGTCAAGTCTATTTAAATGCCCCATTGTTCCCAATACTGAATAAATATAGATGTTAAACTATATATTGCAATAAACGACGAATGTTCTGTTTCTTTGGATGGCAATTTAAATGTTGTAAGAACTGGCAGTGATCGCTTAAGGACAAACTTTGCAACTGATTTAAAGAAAAGGTATTTATATTCTTAAAAAAACATTCTCATATATACATATAAGCCAAAGAAGTTTCACTTCCTCCGCGTGTACACAATGACATACGGAATGTTTTTTTATTATTTTACGTAAACTCTTTAATTTTAATAAAATACGTTTTAGCAATACTGCTAAAATAATTCTATCTCGCCTAAAAAAGTCAGTGGGAAAGGGAAAGATAATATAAATAGTTACCGGTGGATTTATATAGAGATCCTTCAAAGTATATTGGTCTTCTTCGCCCCATTTCGTGATAACGATGGTCGCTAATACGAGAACGGCGCAAACTGCGAAACATGACGCGCTGGCAATAACCCATACTTTTAGTGGTACCTGGAATCGATTGTTTTTATACTTTGAAATCAGGATGCAATAGTATAAAGAATAAAATTGATATAAAACAGTGGTTCCCAGATTTTTTTCTCATAAAACACTTTCAAAATTTAGCCGGTGGACCCCCTGTAGCTACATGTACCACGACGGTAGCAAACAAGCATGCAGGCCGCCTGATGTAAAGCGGTCACCGCAGCCTATCGACGCTTGTAATATCAAAAGCGTTACATGCACGTTGCCGACCTTTAAATAACCTATTTATTTTCCCCTTGAAGCACTCCGGACTGCTACAGCTACATTTCTACCATGTTCCCAAAAAAATGTGAAGATTAGATCTAACTACGGAACCTAAGTAAACCTCAACACGTTGTACTGAATATGGAATATGCAAGATTTTAAAAGTAACAGTCACTGAGCCTCTTAAAATGTTATGATAGGTGAAGTCAAGTAACATGTTCGTCCTTCCCTATCGAAAGCAGATACATTTTCGTTGACCCCGCTTACGAATTGCAAACCCCCACTTTTTTGTCACGTCAACGTAGACCCCTGTCGAGTCTTCCTTGGACTTCTGGGGGCCTATTGGACCACTTTGGGAACTAAGGATATACAAGATTAAATTCCTCGCACGAATAAGTTTTATCCGATGAATATACTAATTACTTAGTTAACACACGCGGCTTTCCTCGCGTGGAATGTAACAAAAAAGAATGTGATCGGTTTAAACATTCGCATGGAAAGCGCTCGGTTCCGGACACTGTTTCTTTAGTCTATTATATTTGCGCGGAACCCTATTTATTTTCTAAAAGCCTAAGTTCCTCCTTATATTATCAGCTACTTACCAATGAAAATCCCATGAAAATCGGTCCAACAGTTTCGGAGATTAACCGGAACAAACAGACAGACAAACAAGGATTTTAAAAATTGCTTTTTGTTATAGATCTTTATGTATACAATTCTTTTATCCGTGTGTATGTGACTAAACTCCTCCTAAACCGCTGGATAGATTTTGATAAAAAAATTGTGTGTTCAAGTAGATTTAAGAATTGTTTAGGGGTGTAAGGGATGTCGAATAACATCTAAGACTTGAGACACCCAAACCGACCTCACCTGCACGTGGTGCACCCTGCTGAGTAACGACCGAGGCAATGGCGATAGCGGGGTGGTAGGGTTTTACAGCCTGACTAGGTCGCAACCACCATGTCTATGACCAAAAAGCCCGTCATAGTGATTCGCTTCTGCGGGTCGCGTTTTGGGATCAGCCTGTGCATTTCCAGCTTTTCGCAGGCCGGTATGACAGCGGCGAGCGGCGATGAATAGTGTATCCCAGTGGTCACCATTGTTTTTGGATTGTACTATGCTTACCATCAGGCACAGTGCAGTCATTTTGCCGTGCTACAATAAAAAAAAAACATGGACCCGGTAGGTGGCGCTAAGGTTGATTTTTAGGATTTTTTTATTATCAAGAACTAGCGGGCCCGGCAGACGTTGTACCTCCATGATTATAAAAAAACCTGGACAAACCTTCCTCATGAATCACTTTATCTACTGGTGAAAACCGCATAAAAATCCGTTGAGTAGTTTTTGAGTTTATCGCGAACAGACAGACAGACAGACGCGGTATGGGACTTTGTTTTATACTATGTAATGATAAGGATAATATACATTTTCATATAAATTTGTAAGTGACTGTTATTTTAACATTACAGACACTTTGATTTTATTTATTTGTATCGATATTTATTTTCTTCAATTATTCGTATTATGTTTTTTTCCGCATGGTAATTATGTCCGTACCTTCGACCAGAAAGAGGCGTTTAGACCAACAGCGGAACTATTGCAGCCCAAGATTATTATATAATGTGTTCACTTATAAAAACATTTATAACTTCTAGTTCATGAGGGCAAAGATTCTTCCGTAGTTGCGTTGTCAGGTAGTTGCATAAACTCTGGGTTAGGTAAGCGAGTGCAAGACACCTTTATAGATCTTACTGACAGCAAAATGAAATAATAACAGCTTGTCCACTTTTCAAATACATGAACAATGTCAATTACTCTGAATATTTCACGATTCAGTAAAAGTCAATTTCTAAAAATTAATAACTTATGCATACTCACATAACTCTCGACATTACATTTGGTAAATGATTATCATAATTGTAATCTTCTATACTTTTTTGATTTTTGTAAAAAACAAAGTTGTTACTGGTGACTAGGAAAAGTAATAAAATACATTTAAATCATTTTTAGAAATGTCTGTCTGTGTGTCTGTTTGAATCATCACACAAGTACTGCGTTCATTATAACATTTAGTATTTTCTTTCATAAAAATCTGTGTAGTCTATCAAAATTTATTGCAATTTTAATGACGACGCGACTTAAGTACGAGAGAAAATGAAATGAGTAATAAGACTTAATACATTCAGAAGAATTTATTAATCACTGGTTTGTCACATCAGGTGGCTTACTCTTGACGCTTTCGAGTTCTAAATCGAATCGAGTATCAGTCGATTTCATGCTATTTCGTACTCTTGAAATCAACACTAGCGCATAATCGTACTGTGGTTCAAATAGGAACTAACTTGGATCGACTTCGTCGTTAGGATCGAAAAATTGGTACTCTCCACACAATCTGACAGCTGTGGATCGAGTCGTTCAATCGAATATAGATGTCAAAATAGACGATTGACAAAAAGGTACTTTGTTAGGATCGAGTGAGATTATTTTAGTGTTTTATTGTGATATTTATTTAAAAATCTACATTATTATCGTTCACTTTGCAATACCAAACCAAATAAACGCCGCTGTCAGGCCAGCCTGCGAACCGCTTGATATGCACAGGCTGATCCCGAAACGCGACCCGCAGAAGCGAATCACTATGACGGGCTTTATCGCCATATACATGTTGGTTGCGAACCAGTCGGGCTGTAAAACCCTACTACACTTTCGCCATTGCCTCGTTCGTTATTCAGCAGGGTGCACCACGTGCAGGTGAGGTTGGCTTGGATGTCTCAAGTCTTAGATGTTATTCGACACCCCTTACACCTCAGATTATAATCAGGAATTAGCCAATTAAACAATAGAAGTTTTCGGTGATGTCAAACATCAAGATAATAAAACTGTGGTGGTAAGTTTCTATTTAGGTACGTACACCTCTGGGGGGCGGCTCTACAAGGTTGATTAGCTTGAACGTTCCCTTGCCGCCCCCACAAAACGGTCTGTCGGTACACCGTGGGGTTTTAGTCTGTGCGAGTCGGACATAACCTACCCTCTCCCGGGAGGGTGGCGTATCCATAAGGGATTTCCCCACGTTACAAAATAAAAAAAGAAAAGGTACGTACACCTGACTAATACACCCTTAATTTGACTTTTGCTCTTGAGAGGGTTCTCGTTTAGGCTTAGCGTGTTTACGATCTTGGATAATATTATAATTTAACATCAGTTGGTATTGTGGCACTAAAACCTATACTTAACCTATTCCATGTCTGCAACGCTCAAGGTGCGTTTTTATTGAAGTTATACTTCTTTTGGCGCGTTAGGGAAAAATGATGAGAGTAAATTTTTACGATGCGCACGCACACCGTCACTAAAAACCGACACCTTGAAGTTATTACGATGCGCGCACACACCGTCACAAAAAACCGACACCCTGAAGTTATTACGGTGCACGCGCACACCCTCACGAAAAACCGACGCCCTGAAGTTAATACGATGCGCACGCACGCCGACACGAACCCTGAAGTTAGCTATAATCAACATTTTGTTTCTTTGTATCTGTTGTTTGTATTTCTTTGTATTAAAACTTTCAATGTATTAAATACCTTTTTTCTATTGTTAGTGGTTTTTTCTATAAACGTAGAATAAGGCGAAAGATGAAATTATTGGAAAGATTTTTATCTTGTTACACCATAGAAGTATAACTTCTAACGCGTGTACATAAGTACACACACACTTTTTTATTTTATTTTTGGCAACCAATCCTCCAAATTATTACTGCCATTGTCGAGTAGATAATAGCTTTACAAGTGTCTTGTGATCATATTTATGTTCTGACAAGATGGTGGCCCTGTTTTTAGAACGTTCCAAAGAGTTTTTGTTGCATCTTAGAATTTGTGCTTACTGGCATTATTTCCCATTCACTTACGCACAGTTACTGAATTATTTTCTTCTTATAATTCTTATGTCTTAATATTTTTTTTATAAATGTTCAGGTGTATTTATGATTTAATTCATGTTCCGTGGTATTATTTTCCATCCAC
The DNA here is from genome assembly GCA_015888305.1 of Antheraea pernyi. Taxonomy (NCBI): domain Eukaryota; kingdom Metazoa; phylum Arthropoda; class Insecta; order Lepidoptera; family Saturniidae; genus Antheraea; species Antheraea pernyi. Next base: position 959,807 of record MU158966.1, read on the forward strand.
TTCACTTATGCACAATAATCGACCTTATACTACATAACTAATATTACAAAATATAGAGCCACGTAACAAAATACTATGAGTAAAGTATAAAAGCCACCATTGCAGATTAAGATCCCGCCAAAAACTTCGATACGTTTTTTATTAGCGCGTTTATAAAAATGTTGCCGTTTTTTATTCCACAGCACTACAATATATTATATTTTTCGTCTAGTAACACAATTATTGTGAGTAAATATAGGTAAGATAATATGTCTTACTACAGATTTACTTTATTCATTGCGTGTTAAGGTTGAATTCACACTAAATGTTGTTTATGTTGTCTTTTCATTTATGAGGGGATTAATTTATTGGTTTGCTCGTTTTATCGTTAGTGTTAGATAATATTTTAAACATTTGTGACTTTATTACTAGGTGTCACAGTTGTAATTAGGTTGAACTTAAAACTGTTTTAAACCTTTTTTTCTCCCTTTCTTAGTAAACAAATAGCAACATAAGTATATATTTACGCGGACAGGATTTAGCTTCGATTTTGTACGTGACCCTTTATCTAGTTATTGTTGATCGAAGATTTGAAATATGTGCATAATCCAAAATTATGCTTTCATTTTTTAGTGCCGGTTTTGAGACGTTAAGTATGCATCTTGGGTTTTGTATGTCACATGTTTTTTCTCGAATTGACTATACGCTATTTGTCTGATAACCTTCACAGATCCACCAGATGTAAGTTAAAGTATAAAACATAACACTTACAGTAGTTTTGGTAGGTTTGGTCTCACAGACGATAGGTCTCGGTGGGAGAGGCCGGCGTGGGCCTCTATCGACGGTTGGGCCGTCCCTAGCGCTCGCGTAACTTCGGGCCCAATCTGAGGCCATCGTCGCTCGGCTGTCGCATGAGTTTGCCGAAGCGGGGCGCTTCTCGTATTCGTATTGGAACATTTTCTGCAATTAAATAGTATTTATAGTTTGTAGGTGGTAGCGCCACGCTGAAGCTATTACTGGTTTCGGCATGAATGGGTCGGCTCGCCTGGGGTAGTACCACCCTCTCGCAGAAAACCCGACGTGAAGTAACAGTGCTTGCGTTGTTGCATTTCGTTCGGTTAGTCAGAGCGCCGGAGACCCACCTCCCGTCCCCTACCACTTTCCCTTACTCCCCCCCAACACAGGCTGGCAACGCACTTGCGACTCCCCTGGTGTTGCAAGTGTCTATGGATGGTGGTGATCACTTACATCAGGTGACCACCTTGATATAATAAAAAAAAATTATAGCTATAATACTCGGCTATGACGTGTTTATCTCGAATTTGATAGTGCACTTTTGTTCCTTATCATTTCGATAAATGTATATGTAACTAGCTGACCCGTGCAACTTCGTCTGCACCAAATCGGTTATCACGGGTTTCAATTGTATTTTAAATAGCGGGCCCGGCGAACGTTGTCCTAACGTGGTAACAAAAAAAAAATTAACATTCAACCGCAGCGCCAGCTAACGGATCCAGTTGTGAATCTAAACTATTATCGGATCCATTGGAACAAGCACACTAAATTTCATCAAAATCGGTCCAACCGTTTAGGAAGAGTTCAGTGACATAGACACGCACAGAAGAAATTTATATATAAAGACTAATGCACCTGGCGAACTTCGGCCTGCCTTGATAATAAAAAATAAAAATACTAAAAGTCAACCGCAACGCCACCTACCGGGTCCAATTGTGAATCTAAACCATTCTCGGATCCACTGGAACACGCCAACAAAGTTTTATTAAAATCGGTCCAGCCGTTTGGGAGGTTCAGTGACATACACACGCACAGAAGAAATTTATATATAAAGATAAAGCACAATTTAAGAGAAAAACATGTTTCAATTTTTTTTGAGTTTCATTTTTTTACGCCGAGAACGTAGTTCAAATTTTGCCTTTTATAAGGTTTCTGGTTTTTTTTTATAGTCTTTATATTTTACATTTAAAACATCTGAAGATCTTGAAAAATAATGTAAAACATATTAGGAACGGCGAAAATTGAATTTAACTCATTTTGTAATGGAACGAATAAATTGTGAGGCGGAAATATTCATACAATTGCGTTATTATCATTTCGAACAAAGCGAGAGAAATTTAATCTCCGCATCACACTTGTACTCACCTTGAAAACGCTGAGAGAAACTTGTTCATTCATATCTACGTTATTTAACTAGATAGTTGTTTTGTACGCATTTGCTTCTATCTACCACTGCTAGAAGCTGCGTGCGATTGTAACCAAAAAAGTAAAATTGATTGTTCCGACCGATTTCGCCCATGACAGCCACTTTGACCCCTAAACTTAGAAATGGCACTGGTGCGCTCGAAGATGCCTTATGTAGCCCATCTTCGCGGCGTAACTTCGTGTACATTGAGGGCACGTGAGTACGCCGTTCTCATAATGATAAATTATGGCAGCAGGAGGGCGAGCCTTTAACTGGTCGCTTTTTTTTTCGAACTGACTGCGCTATTGACCAAGCAAGGTCTTAACAGCTTCAAGGCGAGTGCTTAAGGCACTCAGCCGATTTTATTTTGACAACTAGCTCAAGGGTGCGCGGCACACCTCGGCTTTGGCTATTGCCTGATACATGCAATTCGCGACCTATGTAAGCTAACCTAAGCTAACTATTCATATATATACGAGTTGTTGAAACATATATGTGTACCAAGAATACATAACTCAACAACTCTTATATATATTTCGTATCGGATTAACTGGTCGCGTTTGGTATCAAGGTCAGCTTTACGCTGATCCTCGAACTCGCGTACTTGGCTGTTCACTATTCTACACCATTCTCGCCTTTGTGCTGCCAAACGTTCCCAACAAGAGGGCTCTATATCGCATCTATTCATGTGCCGCTTTTGGACATTACACACACAACATTATATGAAACCATTTTAGACTATTTTAACAACTACCTATGTCCGCGTAGATTCTAATGTAAAACAATAGTGAATAATAAAATCATCTGAGTATATTAAGTCCATTTACTTATTCACTTTTCTCTCGTGCTTAAGTCGCGTCCTCATTAAAACTACAATAACTTTTGATAGAGTGAACCGATTTTAATAAAGTAATGCCAAAAATATATCGTAAACGCAGTACTTTAGCTGCGATGCGTATTCATACAAACATATTGACGGACATTTCTAAAGTGATTAGAACGTATTTTATTACTTATTTCAAGATACCAGCAACAATTTTATTCGCAAAAATCTGAAAGGTACAGACACGTTACATTCTTATTAAATGTGTAGATATCAAGTCAATTTAAGGATAAATAAATGCCAAATTTAGTTGATAATACTAACTGATCCGGCCATGCGTTGCTGTGGCTCAGTTATTGAAAAAGAATTTAATAGGTGGAGCCATCTATTAGATATTTATAACATTCGGTCCTACAGTTTTCTATCAACAAATTAATTTAAAGCGCCATCTGTTCGACAGTGATGAAACTTAGAATTCTTCTTCTTCTTGTTTTGGCTCTGCAGACGCATTTGCCAGTGTCAATGTTTTGTTTCAATGGACATTATAAAATATGTTCCAGAGAGTTTGTTGATTTCCATTGTCGAGTAATTAATTCGATATTCTAACAAGATGGTGGCTCCCTTGTTAGAACTTTCCATGGAGATTTTGTGGCATCTCAAAATTCATGGTCCGTGGTATTATTTTCCATTCACTTCACTTATGCACAATAAACAAACTATATTACATAAAACACCACCAATTTTACACAATATAAAGTCAAGTAACACAAGATTATGAATAAAAAATAAAATCCACTACATGACAGACTAACATCCCGCCAAAAACTCAAACTTACAATTAATAACTATAATCAACATTTACAATAATTTAATTTATAACTTTAAAAAAATAGGCTGTTCGAATTATAAATTATCCTATCTCTCAAGTTGGAGCAAATTATACATAAATGCCAACGTTTCATTAATATCGGTTGAGTAGTTTCGGAGTTCATCGTGGACAAACATAATGACACTGAATTTTTATATATTCAGATACTTCCTTTGTTTTGTATTAAACTCTTGAAGACAGTATGTACATGCACAAAATTACGGGTATATTAAGAGCGGCAAAAAATATTGACGACGACTCTACTTAGGCCATAACTACAAACAAAGCTTTCATCCTTCTCCGAACTGACCTATTACTCATAAACATCGCCGTGACTGATGCTATTATTAAACTTCCTCTGATATACTCATTCATAATCTTATCCATACTAATTACACCACACTAAAGAAACAATTAATTAATCTAATAATAGATATATAATCGATGGCGTCCGCCGGCGATAGTTTTAGACGTATCCGAGACAACGGTTAGAATGACAGATGACATGAGTGACGTCTCGCAGACGTCATATTATGTCAAAAGGTTAAATACTCGTGTTTTAGACGCTAGAAGTAATATACTGACATTGTAATATGTTATCGATAGTTTATAATTTAGAAAAATAGAAGCTATATAGCTTTTAAATAAGAATCAACCACCGAAGAAATACATAGCTCTAAATGTCACTGGCAGAATTTTAGAAAATTTCCGCAGGGACCATAGATAAAATAAAACTATATTTTGTTACAGATAATAATTTCGAGTAAAACATTTTCTTGCTTGTTTGTTTCATTTCCTATATAATTTATAAGTTGGAGCAATTTATAATATGGGGCATCGCGAATTATTAAAGTCTAAATTTCAGGAATTCGTTATCTTAACTCTGCGCTCCCAATATATTATTGAGAATTTAATGTATTTTCGCAATAACTTAGATATGCTGGATCTAGTAAAAGTCCACCATAATTGAAATACTAATAAGTGTAACGAATTAGTCATTCCATGATTCAGGCTCACAATGACCAAAAACAGTTATTTAGGTAATAGTGTGTTAGATTTTATAACAAAGTCCCAAAACACATTACCGATTTGCCGGACAGTGAGTTCAAGAACCATATAAAGTTGGTTTTAAAGTCTATTATAGTGGATCAATATGTGAACGATTGTGACAAGGAAATGACGCCTTTCTCTGTGCATCCACTAAAAATGAACGTAACTATTTATGTTTCGTAAAACTATATAACAGGAAGAGGTAGACTAGGTCGAATATCTTGCCGGTTCTTCTTGATGTCTCGGTTGTTTGTCCGAGTCGGTGGTAGTTTTGACGTTCACAAGCACCTTCTCAGGGTCTAAATTGAATAAAATATATTCTGATTTTGAATCTATATATGAATTCATATGCAAATATACATGCAATTGCCGAATTTATGTAACCACATAACTTCAGAACAGCGGCATCTATTCGGCGACGCGTGAACAATTTGAGTTAAAAACATCTCCAAGTAACTCACTTAGAGTTAGACAGAATACAGTAGAGAGATCTTCATAAATAATGACAGAATTGACAGTTCACTTTTTAATATCAATTTAAAGGAAAGATTTGGCCTCATTTTTGCAATAACGTTAGAACTTAATAAATTACGGTCGAGTTTCAACCACGCCACGACCAGTAGTTGCAGTTCTGATTTGTCAAATGAGTAGAAATAAATATGAAATACAGCGCGTGACGTCACACCTTCCGAAACATTGTTCTGACATGTTATTAAGAAAAATAGTGTCATTTAGACTTCAGTTTTATACTCGGAATATTAAGAAATAATAGTGAAAATGTATTTTTCTTACCAAACTAATCTATAAATGGGAATGTATATAATAGAATAGATATAAATTAAAAGTATTTTCGATAACTGTTTACATATTTATTGCATATATCCATTCCAAGTATTAGACCAGATGAGTCGGCACATCGCAACATCGATTCAGAGAATATGGTATGTCGATTAATTGAAATTAAAGAATTTATATTTCAGTGTAAATATTATATTGTGTTTTCTTCTTGGAATAGGTTTATTAGACATTATTACGATATCAGTGTTGGCGTCAATCTTATTGGCCGCTCTGCATATTACTTTAAGTTCGGCCTTGCGCATAGTACAGTCAATTTTTTTTTATTGCTGCACGACAAAATGCCTGCATTTTGCGTGATGGCAAGCACAGTACAGTGCAAAAACTGTCACACAGTGACACACTATCCATCGCCGGTCGAACAAGGGAGCCACCATCTTGTTAGAATATTGAATTAATTACTCGACAATGGAAATCAACAAACTCTCTGGAACATATTTTATAATGTACATTGAAACAAAACATTGACACTGGCAAATGCGTCTGCGGAGCCAAAACAAGAAGAAGAAGAAGAATGTCAAAACGTGGAATTAAAAGCTGATTATTATTTCATACACCCTTTTCAACAATAATGAGGAGTTTTTGTGGCATCTCAGAATTCATGGTCCGTGGTATTATTTTCTATTCACTTCACTTATGCACAATAAACAAACTATATTACATAAAACACCACCAATTTTACACAATATAGAGTCGAGTAACACAAGATTATGAATAAAAAATAAAATCCACTACATGACAGACTAAGATCCCGCCAGAAACTCTCTTTACATTCTTTTGAATTGAAACTTCTAATGCGACTTCCAACAAGGTTACGTTAAACGTTTAACGCTACCATGGAGGGGGTATGGAAGCACTGTTGCGTTAAACGTTCAACGCTCGTGGGAGCGGGAATAGAAGGCCGTGTATGAAGTATTGCTGCCACCTTTGGGACGGGTCTGCTAAATACTAGTTGGCCTTGCTAGACTCCGTCGATCACAGAGCTCGAAGACTTGTCGGTAACGAATCACTGTTAGCAGCCAAACTTCAAACACTGGAACATCTCTTGCCTTGTAGTATTCTATCGGCTACACTTTGGAGAACGTGCACAAGATCTGAACCAACTAATTCCACCATCTCCATTTCATCTTAGGACTACCAGACACCGTACGGGGCTCCATTCATTCGCGGTTGACATACCATTCATCCGGACGAAGTGCTTTGCATCGTTATTTATTATGAGAACCGTGAAGGAGTGGAATACGCTCCCTGCGTCTGTTTTTCCTGAAGTGTATGATGAAGTGATCTTCAAAAGACGAGTGAATGTGCATTTACTGGGTGGACGCGTTACATCCTAGGCCTCGTCCTCACTTTCCATCAGGTGTGACAGAGGTCAAGCGTCACACAGTTTATTATAAAAAAAAAAGAAAGTGACAGAGCGAGAAAAATAATCAAACTTTTCGTATCTTACTTTAGTTATCATAATCCCATTGTAAATGTTATAGATTTGGATATTTCTCCACTCGAAAATGATAATTAAAAGATGCGATCAATTGTGAATTGTAAGCAATGTTAATAAAGTTTGTCGTAAAGAAACAATATGATTTCATTAAAAATCAATTTCTACCCCTTGCTATTTTCATTTCCACATTACGAAGTTTCACTTCTTCCGCGCGGAGGGACTCCACGCACAATTTTTTTTATATATATATTTTGTCGTTTTAGATTTACATTCTTATCACATATATGTATAGATACTATTATATAAACTAGAGCGATCTAGTGACGAATTATAGTAAAAGAAGCTTATGCTCGTGTTCATATAGATTGGATGATTCCCCGGAAGCAGTTCATTTTTTCTGGATGGAAATTACTTTATCTCCATTTCTATATGCCTGGGAACATGCATGAACTATTTCATGATTATTGGTTCAGTAGTTACGACGTGGAAACGTAACAAACAAACACACTTTCTCATTTATAACATTAGTTGGGATATCGTAAAATCTTCTACAAATAAAAGACGCTAATGTGCCAACATTTATAATCCAAATGTAAGCTCCCCTCGGCAGCGGTACAAGCCGTTAACTTGACTGTGTCTCGTTATCACTATCCCAATTTATTTTTATTTTCCGTTATTTACCCCCGCAAGTTTTTAGGTTGACCCATTGCTCCATAATACCAAATAGTTCATCATAATTTTGATTCAAGATATAATACTGAGCCACAGCAACGCGTGGTCGTTAGTTACATCGCGTCTGTATGAAATTAATATTATAGCGGTCAAACACGTAAGAAGAAATTCTTAATATGACGTTCGCCACAAAAAAGAACTCGCTATTCTACATTTTCTATTAGCTGCTTCATTACTTTCAATTTCGCGGCGATCTCAGATCTGTAAAGGCAATAAATTATTACCAATATACCAAGATATTGATTTGATATAAAAACTTTTTGTATAATGTAGTCTGTAAGGATTAAATATCTTTGCTTATGGTAAGCTGAGAAAAAATAAATAAGCTCTCAGACTATTTGGCGCCAAATTTTACAATCGTTTTATTTTCGCGAAGTTATGTTTACTTTAAGTTAATTATGTTATTTTGGTTATACTTTAGTTAATGTTGTTTACAAAACAGATGCACAATTTTTTGCGAAGTGATGTTGATTTACGAACTGCCACAAAATTTAATCAAATTAAAAGTAATCAAATTAAAATTAATTAAAAGTTAATCAAATGCTTCGATATTTTGTCCGCCATATTGCTAAAACACTTAAGAAAATTAACGCAAATTAACAATACCATTGACTAAAACAAATTAAAAAGATAAATATAAACAATTTCTTTAAAAAGTATGTGTGTATTTAGTTTCAAAAAGTTAGATTAATTATTAGATAAATAAGGAGGTAAGAATGTTTTGCGCTTAGGTACAATAATTTCTAACTGTCATATGTCATTTCTCCAGACTTATCCGCTCTATATAACACGTAATGCAGTGACATGTTCTCGTTGCATCCGAGATCAGTGTTGCATTCGCATCCGGGGTCAATGAACGTTCGACTGGTTTTTTTTTTCGCTCATAAATGAACTTATAAGTGACCTGAATGTTCAACAGATTATGAAATGAAGACCACGGAGTATTTGTGCAATTATGTATACGTTTTTTTTTTTTATTTACTTTCGGCAACCAATCCTTTAGGCTATTACTGCCATTGTCTAGTAGACCATATTATTACAACTTTCCAAGGAGTTTTCTAGCACCTCAGAATCAATGTTTCGTGATATTATTTGACATCTACTTCACTTATGTACAATAATCGTATCTATATATTAATACGTGAAGCCCAAACTTTGTATCCCTTTTTCAGAGAAATGCGCGAACGGATGAACGTGAAACTTGGCATAGTTAAAGTTTATATGGAGGAGAAGTGCAGAAAGCTATTTATTTTATATAAAATGCATTATAAGTACATTAAATTAATTAAAATATGCATTACTCACACTACTGCTTCAATTTTACACGATATATACACACATGTAAATAAAAAAGACATTTTGACATCTGTCAATAAAGGACTTCAAAAAAGGTTGTGAAGGAGGTTGCTATGCTCGACTGTATGTATTATTTTACTCTTACGTTCCAATTACCCTTTTTCATTCTACATTCAACAATGATATTAACCCTAATAAAATTCAAACTTAAAAAAATCAATGAACTATGGTCGAATGTCGACCACTGGGCGCCCACTAGTATTATGTAAAATGCCACCAATATTATAAAATATAGAGTCAATAACACAAGATTATGGATAAAATATAAAAGTCGCTATATGGGAGACTAAGATCCCCCAAAAATTCACGTATATCTCTAATATAAAATTCCGTTGTTCGTGTTTGTAATTTTTCTCCTTGTAAACAGCTTAACCGACTTTGATTATTCTTTTCTAAGTATGAGGTTACTTTGATGGTTATTAATTGAAATCGGTAGGTGGCACTGTTTAAGAGCTCCAGTTTTGTTGTTATTTTCGCAATGTTTTTTTATATTTATTTTTTTATTACTTACTACAAGCTACAACTTTCCTCTAGAACTCAATCATATATCTCTCATCGTTAAGGCAGCGTTCGTAAGAAACGTTTTCGTTTGATCATTTTTTCGCCGACGCCCAAGATATTACCCCCTACAACCTCACAAACTTTACCTCTTTATGATATTAGTATAGATAATATAATTAGTTAATAGCTTCTGCCCGCGACTTCGTACGCATGGAATGGTTATTTTGCGCTAAGATGCAGCGGAAGCTCTGAAAAGGAAAAAGTACCCCGATTTTGCAACATTCTTCATTGCTGCTCCGCTCCTAGGTATCTTAGTGTGTGATATACAGCCTATAACCTTCCCTGATAAATGAGCTATATAACACTGAAAGAATTCCAAATCGGACCAGTAGTTTCTGAGATTACCCCTTACAACGTCACAAACTCACAAACTTTACCTCTTTATAATATTAGTATAGAAGAACAGGTCCGGCAGACGTTGATTATTAAAAAAATCTTTACAAATGATATTCATCATTAATCGTTTTATCTACTGGTGAAAACCGCATCCGTTTAGTAGTTTTGCGTTTATCGCGAACAGACAGACAGTCGCGGTAAGGGACTTTGTTTTATACTATGTAATAATATAAAAATATATAAACAAGAATTTCAAGCCCCGCTTCATCCGGCTGAATTAAGTCTACATACCGGATTAGGAAGTTAAGGTATTGTGTAAATAGTAATTAATCCTTTTATACATTATCTGTGAAAATAGATTGAAAATAAACTCTAGTATCTGGTAAAAGGTTAAGTGAATGAAATACATATTAAATATTTAATATGACTGTCCCTATGCACCACCGCATTTTTATTAATGTTTAAGGAAACATAATTGATAAAGACATGTCACTGATAAAGACTAAAAATATATAATCACGACGCCATTATCGAAATGACAGATGCGTGACATGAAAAGAATAATCTAAAAATAGAGATGTCAATATTCAACCTTTGACCCGAGAATATCGATAAACGAATATTTATTATCGATTTTCAGAATTCTATAATTAGAAGACCATTAACTTATTATTATATTTTGTATACATTTTAAATCACTGGCTATAATTAAATCAAAGCGATGTTGATTCAGTGGCCTGATCGACTAACAACGTTATTTAGCGAAAGAAAAGTTATATGTGAAATGTAAAGTAAATAAGCACTTTAGGATTTTTTTTATCGCTATAAAAGTCTTCAAGTTTCACCTTTTTTTAAGTATGGGCTAATACGGTAACAACCCAAGCCTTGTACTGTTATGACGTGTAACTGCTAGAACACACCTATAGACGCTTGTCGGCAGCTTTTCGACGAGTGAATGGTAGCTAGTTAGGTAATTTTAAGGAAAAACTCAACCTTCATGTTATAGTTTCGTTACGAAATTTTCCTTTATTTATCCCAGGCTTATTAAAGGATTTAAATTCACGTCGATTGACACATCTTCGGGAAAAAGGCATCAGAAATTATAGCTGTTTTTCTTTTATTTAGTTCAATATATCACCCGATTGTGCAGGTGAGTAATATTTTTCGAGTATATGACTACAAATTATATAATTACAAATTAAATGATTGTCAATGTTGATTTTTGTTATTAATTGTATATTTCATCAGTCTCGAACAGATGGCGCTTTAAATTAGTTTGTTGGCAGACAACTGTAGAACCGTTTGTTTTTTTTTTAATGTAGCACGGCGAAATGGCTACACTGTGCCTGATGGTAAGCGCAGTACAATCCAAAAACAATGGCGGCCACCGAGTGACACAATATCCATCGCCGGTCGCCGCTGCCATGCCGGCCTGTGAAAAGCAGGATATGCACAGGCTGATCCCGAAACGCGACCCTCAGAAGCGAATCACTATGACGGGCTTTTTCGCCATATTCATGGTGGTTGCGACCCAGTCAGGCTGTAAAACGCTACCACCCCGCTTTCGCGATTGCCTCGTTCGTTATTCAGTAGGGTGCACCACGTGCAGGTGAGGTTGGCTTGGGTGTCTCAAGTCTTAGATGTTATTCGACACCCTTTACACCCCGATATAACTGTCATAAGGCAAGATTGTAACAAACTTACTTGACACTTATCGTCATATCTTGTCAAATTTAAACAATATGCTTATAAATTATAGCCTATGTGTTACTTTAATGTCTAAGTTATATATACTATAAACTTTAATCATAATATGCTGGTTAGTTTGTTATTTGAAAAAGTAACGTTCATCCATTGATCTTCACAACATTATCGTTTATAATATTACTTAGATTTGTTTTATCATTTGGAAATGTACTTTATAATATATACATTACTTAATATGTTGAAATGACCTAAGTTCACTTAATTTCTATTCAACAGTCTATAGGTAGTCAGCGCGTTACGAATAATTAAAATAAATTATTTAAAGTAACCCAGCGCCCGGTCTTTCGTTACCTTCTCTTTGTTATTTTATACCGTATGTAATATGCGAGTTTGTGAGGTAATCGTGGTGAACTGGATTGGAAATAATGGATGGAGAATTGGATGGAAAAAAAATGTTGCAGGTGTCTTGGAATGGCGGGAGGAGGCGGCGCTTTGCCCATCTCCTTCCGCCACCGTAGCCGGACCTGAGGGGATGGGCCGGGGGGGGCATCTCCTCATTGCACAGGTCCGGTGGACAAGGGGGGGCAGCCGGTGTATACCCAGTGTGTCCCTTTATAGGTAGGAGCCCAGCGGTCAAGGTTGATTAGCTTGAACGATCCCTTGCCGCCCCCACAAAACGGTCTGTCGGTACACCGTGGGGTTTTAGTCTGTGCGAGTCGGACATAACCCACTCTCTCCCCCGGAAGGGTGGCGTATCCATAAGGGATTTCCCCACGTTAAAAAAAAAAGGTGTCTTGGAATAAGTAATAAGATACATTTCAATAATTTTTAGAAATGTCTTTTTGTGTCTGTGTGAACACGCATCACTGCTAAAGTACTGCGTTCATTATAAAACCAAGAAAACCTCATTGAGTAGCATTTAGTCTTAATTCCATTAAATCACTTTATCAAAAGTAATTTTTATGACAATGCGACTTAAGTACGAGAGAAGAGTAGATAAGTAAATGGACTTAATACATTCAGATGATTTTATTAATCACTTTTTTATATTAGATACCACGCGGACGAAGTTGTGGGCACAGCTTGTATATAAATAAAATGATAGTGGTCCACCGTTGTCTGCGTATGATGCAAAAACTACTAAATAGATTCTACTAATTTTCTTTTAGTTATTTGTTTCAGACATTTGGCCCTTACCTAAAAACGAGAATCACTACATAGTATAAAACAAAGTCGCTTTCTCTGTCCCTATATCCTGTCGATCAACAATAACTAGATAAAGGGTCACGTACAAATCGAAGCTAAAAGCCGTCCGCGTAAATATATACTTGTGTGTAGCTATTTGTTTACTAAGAAAAGGAAAAAAAAGTTTCAAAACTGTTTTAAGTTAAACCTAATTACAACCATAACACCTTGTAATAAAATCACAAATGTTCAAAATATTATCTAATAAATACGATAAAACGAGCAAAGTAATAAATTACTCCCCTCACTAAAGAAAAGATAACATAAACAACATTTAGTGTGAATTCAACCTTAACACGTAATGAATAAAGTACATTTTCCCGTTGTTGTGCGTGTTTGTGTCTGGTGAGGCCAAACATTTGTATCACATGTTTATAATCGGTAATTTTTCGAGAATCAAACAACCATTAATCAGCTTTACATTGTGCTACTTTATTATATCATGTTGTAATTTTGGTGTGTGTTCACAAAAGGTTAAGTCCGACTAATTGTTGTAGTGTCGATAATGACTCGATATATTTTTTATGACAACCAGATTCTATAATTTAATCGGCTTTGATATATTCCTTTCCTAAAGGCCAGTACATAGATATTGGTAGCGATCGACCTACCACCCTACCACGACACTAGCTACCACCCTCGAACTAAAAATCTGCCGCAAGTACCTATAACAGCTGCACTTGAAAGCCAGTAGTCATCTAGGTTTTGGCGTGTTCACCTTCTTAGACCCACATCATCATTTAGCACCAAATGAGATTGTGGTCCAACCCATAAAGTATAAAAAAGGTTGTTTTATTATAATTTCGGCATTACCACTTACACCTACAATATTACTCTAAAGTTTCATTCAAATCCGCAGAGTAGTTTCGCGTGAAAGAGTAACAAACATCCTTCATTAGTAGCTTTCTTGTTATATTAATGGGAAATACAATTTTGGTGTACGGTGTTTATTAAGTACACGCTAATATACACCCATTTCGCTATGTTCTTCTGTTGTTTCCATTAGTGGTAAAAAGTATATACAAAAGAAATCTATACATACAATAACAATATAAATCTAACGTGTCGGTATTTTTTCGATTTTCGTGAAGAAAACTGTTGCAGATCTCTAGGAATAAGTAATAGAATACATTTCAATCATTTTTAGAAATGTCTGTCTGTGTATCTGTCTGTTTGTATAAACATGCAACACTGCTAAAGTACTGGGTCCACAATAGAAATAGAAGAAAATCACAAAGCATATCCTCGGGAGTAACTTAGTCTTTATTTCATTAAAATCGGTCCGCTGTATCAAAAGTTATTGTAATTTTAATGGCGCCGCGACTTAAGTATGAGAGAAAAGTAGATAAGCGAATGGACTAAATACGTTCAGATGACTTTATTAGTCATTATTTTGAACATCAGGTTCCACGTGGACGAAGTCGTGGGCACAGCTAAATAAGCAAAAGGTTAATGGAACCCTAAAAAGTAAATTTTCATAAAAAAGTATTAACCGACTTCAATATCAATCAAAAACCCATAAAACACTAAAAAGCGGAAAATAAATAGTTTATCAAATTAACCAAATGAAATAAAACATGAATATGTGTGCTACCTAGAGATGTACTGGAAGTCGGGAAGAAAGGAGTAGGCTCGTTTCTTGAAAGTTTACTTACTTTGTCACGGATCCCATAATCAGAACCTAACCAAACTCTTATCAAACTACCCTTGAAGTACATCCTTTCCAATAAAAAATGAATCATCGAAATCGGTTAGTGTGATATTGAGTTATTCGTCTATTTGTCGTTTACATACTTAATGCAAATTTAAAACTTATACGGATACTGGATGCCGTTGTCGGAACTGGACCAAATTGAAATGGGACCACATGGGAAGCACCAGCTTTCAAATAAAAAAAGAATAATCAAAATCGGTTCACCCAGTCCAAAGTTATGAGGTAACAAACATAAAAAAAATAAAAAAAATACAGTCGAATTGATAACGTCCTCCTTTTTTTGAAGTCGGTTAAAAATTAGGACCTTCTAGGAAAAATTCCGTGTCGTATGGTCATAGTTTTATACCAATACGTACATATAAACATATATATTTATATATGTGTATTGTTTAATACGCAGTTTATAAAGTTGATAGTCCAAGCCCTACCCTTGACATTGGAAAGAAACGTGGAAGCCATATTCACAAGTAAGCAGTACAACGCAATAAACATTTTTAGGGTTCATTACGAAGAAAACTAGAAATGTTATGAATAAACTTACATACGATAATTTATTTTTAATTTATTCACATATCATATATGTATATACTAGATATTCCCGAAGAAAGCGATGTATTTAGTTATAATAAAATTGACGCTACGTATATACTTTCCGTGCTAAATTATATGCACAAAACAATTTTTATGTCAATCGGTTTTTTTTTTAATATTTTATTTTGGAACCAATCATTTAGATTATTCTACTGTCATTGTCGAGTAAGTAGTGTTTTATGACAAGTTCAATGTTCTAACAAGATATTTTTTTTTATATTATAGGAGGCAAACGAACAGGTGTGTCACCTGATGTAAAGTGATCACCACCGTCCATAGGCACTTACAACACCAGAATGTATATATATAATTGAAAAACTATAGCTTCTTCCATATCCTGCCAGTTATGAGTATATGTTGCAGTATGCTGTGACTACAACAAAAATCATTCGCTATACACTTTTATTAAATAAGCTATATCACCTAAACTAGGGATCACCCAATTGTAGCCCAAAGCACAAGTTATTTCAGCCCGTGGATTGCATGGAACCCAGATTTTTATTCCAAAGTAATATTTCAAACGTGGATTTAATATACTTATATAGTACACAATCATACTGTTAATGCAAATGCATTTGCTAGGTTGTAAAAGAAAAGACGGTTCACCTAATGTTAAGTGATCACCGCCCTCCATAAACACTAGCAACATCAGAGGAGTCACAAGTGCGTTGCCAGCCTGTGTTCGGGGTAGTGTGGGCGGGAGGGGGAGAACGGGGAAGGGGACAGGATGTGGGTATCCGGCGCTCTCACTGACCAAACGAAACGCCACAATGGAAGCACTGTAACTTCACGTCGGTTTCACCCATTCATGCTGAAACCAGTAATATCTTCAGGGTGGCTCTACCATCTACAAGATGGCCCCTTTTAGAACTTTTTGTGGCATCTAAGAATTCACGCTCCGTGGCATTATTTCCAATCCACATCACTTGTGCACAATAACCAAATTATATTACATAAGGTGCCACCGATATCATAAAATATAAAGTCAAATAATATAGGAATATGGATAAAATACAAAATCCACTACATAACAAAGTAAGTTCTTGCCAAAAACTGCCGGGGACCGGTTGAATGGCACTGGAGTTAATGTGCTGCATCGCCATCGAGTGCCGAGATATAGCAAAACGGATAGTAAACATTGTTTACAAAACACTTCAAAACACATTTTCTTTCGAACTGACTACGCTATTGACCTAGCGAGGTCTTAACAGCTTCACCGGACTACTAAGGCGAGCGCTTTAGGCACTCAGCCGATTTTATTTGGGCAACTAGCTCAAGGGTTCACGACACACCTCGGCTTGGGCTGTTGTCTGATACATATAATTCGCGACCTATCTGAGCTAACTATTCATACATATATGAGTTGTTGTATATATGTGTACCAAGCATACATACCTCAACAACTCTTATATATATTTAGTATCGGACAAAAAAACACTTAGTATACAAATATATAGTAATAGAGAAATTTAAACCAACTTATAATACAGAACATATAGTATATAGAACTTGTAGTATTGAAAAGTGTGAATAACATATAATATTGAACTATCCGTTACTAGTTTTACCCGCGGCTTCTCTCGTATTATCAATTTCAATTTCAAGTTTATCAATCGGAAATAGTACTTTTGTTCGGGATGTAACGTACCATTTTTTCTTTCCTGACCACGTTTTTGAAGAATTTCCCGATGATCACTCAAGCAGTTACGGTATGAAAACGTAAGAAACAAACTAAACTTCCGCATTTATATTATTAGAATGAAAAAAATCGTATTTAAAAACTGTCAGTACAAATCATTGCATTTAAATCTACGCATACAAATATTTTGTGCACAAAAATGCGACGTTGTTCTAAGCCCTTCAATTACCAATATATTGAATAGTATCAACTTGTATAAGTGATTTAATTACGGCATACATTCCTTTCGCCGGGTGAATGAAACGAAAAGGCGCATATTAAAAACAAACAGTCGACCCAGCTAACAGAAGCTAGTTTTAACGTTGCTCTGAAATACCGAAACGTATAATTACAACATAATAACATAGGTACATTCTATTTTTACTAAGAACGGGCAACTTTCGCTGCAATCCTACAATGTAATTATCGGTAAACAAACTATAAATAATTCTCGACTAAACCTTTTTATGATGGAAATAAATAAAAACTTTCTATGTAAATAACAAAATACTTACCCATAAAAGAAATTTATACTGTAAATAATAAATCGATAGTTTCAGAACTTTTATCACATCACTAAAACAGTATTCTATATTTTATAAATCAATATGTCACTTTCAAAAAAGGTTAAATGTCAAATTAACAAGCGTTGTCAACTTTTTTTCGGCGAAGGACGCTACTCCACGCAGCCGGCACGCGTGTACCTACGTCGAAGGTTTTTGTTACACTAAAAAGAACAGTTACTCTCATCGGACTCGGGGCGGTTATTGTCGCCGCTAAGTGGCGAAAGTTTAAAAGACATATTCACAAATAATTTGCTTATATTAGACTTCGCGTTCCTAATATACGCGTCCTCATTTCACTTTGACCTTTTGTTTAGTAAAATTCTTGTGTTCCACCTCTTTTTGGTAAATAAATGAAAAAAGAAATCATGTTTATAACAAAAAATGTATTATTAAAAGAGTGTACTGCCATTACTAGATGGATTTAGCATAAATTACAAACCATAATTCAATTGTAACAATTTCTATAAAGGTGATGTAAGTTTAATTCTTTGTTACGCTTTCATTAACTATGAAACCGATCGTAATATAATTTTGCGTACGTTTTGTCACGGGTGCGTAAAGGGCTTGGGTGCATTTTATCCAGAAATAGATACTGTTTCCGAGGCACAGGTCAAAAGCGATAAAGACGTAGGTAATGTAAATTGAAAAATGAAACAAAAAAGCTTCTGGCGGCCATTTTATATATGAGGTATACATGTATATAATCTGATTACAAAATGATAGAGGTCTATTGTTGTGCACACATCACGCAAAAACTATTTGATTGATATATTTCGAGCAATGTTGAAGTTATACTTTTTTTGGCGCGTTAAGGAAAAAACCGACTCCCTGAAGTTAGCTATAGTCAACATTTTGTTTCTTTGTATTTCTTTGTATTAAAACTTTCAATGTATTAAATACCTTATTTCTATTGTTAGTGTCGTTTTTTCTACAAACGTAGAATAAGGCGAAAGATAAAATTTTAGAAAAGATTTTTGTCTTGTTACGCCATAAGTTAAGTTGTATAACTTCTAACGCGTGTACATAATTACACACACACTTTTTTTATAATTTTAATCTCAGAAACTCGAACCTTATTTAAAAAAAGCATCACGATATCTTCATCTAAAATACATTTATTGAAGTTTTAAGAAACAACGATTTTTATTTGCAGTATGCGTTCGACGATGTATGACGTCTAGTGCTTATGTACAAAAGAGAAGAATAACTGTAATAAATTGTTTATAAAGAAATTTAGTACGCAAAATATTTTTTCTTTAAACTTTTTTGAACTTAACCTTCTTTAGGCGCGACTAGGAGGTAACTGGACGACAATGCAAATTTAAGTACGTTACGGGAGTTTTTGGCGGGATCTTGGCCTGTAATATAGTGGATTTTATTTTTTATTTATAATCTTGTGTTACTTAACTGTATGTTGTGTAAAATTGGTGGTGTTTTATGTAATATAATTTGTTTATTGTGCATAAGTGAAGCGAATGGAAAATAATACTACGGACTATGAATTCTGAGATGCCACAAAAACTCCATGGAAAGTTCTAACAAGATGGCCACCATCTTGTTAGTTCAGTGAAATTATATCAAGAAACTTGTAATATCGATATTCACTTGACAATGGCAGTAATAGTCTACTAGAAGATTGGTTGCTAAAAATAAAGTTAAAAAAAGTCCGTTACGGCAATATGGCGTTACTTTTCTGTGCCATTCGGTTTTTAAATATTTTTGATTTTGTCAATAAATAGTTTATAAACAAATCAATCAAAAATGTTTGAAAAAATAAATGATTAAAAAATATCAAATTGAATAGTAATAAAAAACATGCAATAGAATTAATTATATATATGGGCATGCTACGTTGTTCCAACTGGTTTCATTGTAAGTAACAAATTAAATCAACGCTTCATTAGTTTGAAGTATGACAGTAATTAAATTATCGTTTTAAAGTGTATAGTGGTCGACGATAATAAATGTATATATTACTACTGTTACATCAGCAATAAAAAAGCCTTTTAAAATTCTCATATGATGATTTTTTATGATTTTTTTTTGGTTTGTGCATAGCATATATTGTTAAGTTAACGAAGAACACAGGTAATGTCGTGGGTATCAGCTAGTGTTAAGTATTTAGACAAGGTAATAACGTCTCCAAGCAAATGTCTTGTAATTCAATAATCTTATTTATAAACTAACTGTGTGCCCGCGACTCCGTCCGCGTGGATTTTATTGTAAAAAAGCAGTTACTAATAAAATCATTTGCATGCATTAAGTCCAGAGACTTGTTTGTTATCGCCTGGTGGTGGTACAGACACCGACGCCAATGTGATCTAAATAAGCCAGATTCACAATGGGAATTTAATTACACGAGAATTGACATTAATTAGCAGTGGTTACAGAGGTACCTACTATCAATTGTGAATAAAACCTATGTATTCAAAAAGGCAATTCCCTCTGAAAGATGCCTTAAAAATGTTTGAAACCTTATTGCCTTTGACACTCCCCAAGTGTTGCATAACTTCTTTTCCAACTTAAGTGGAATTTACCTAATCTGAGAATCTACAAATATTGTCACCGCTACTACCTGTACTTCAAAGAATTATTATTAATAATAATAATATCATTTATTTCAGACAGACATCCATATTTGTGGGTACAATTACAGGTTTAAAAAAAAATAGTATCAGTAATAATAATAAAACAGAAAAATAAATTATAAACAAAAACACAGAACACAGGATATAACATTAAGTGGTAGGTCCGAGTGGAACCTCCGGTGATGGTGGAAATTCACTGTACGACTGCATGTAGCCGTATCCAGCGAGCCAGCATCGGAGAGTCCCACCGGTCCACCAGCGCACGTAGTATTCTGTTGGGGCTGTCACGCATGCGACGCATGATAGAGGCGCACCGTTTGCGCATGATCGCCGCAAAGCCGTCAATATCAGCATCCGCGAACATCGCGGAGGCGCTGCAGTGGCGCGGCAGACCCATCAGCACCCGGAAAGCGTTATTATATTGAACGCGCAAATCACTGTATGCCCGCTGCGTATAGTCAACCCAAGTGCAAGTGCAAAAGGACTGACTAAAATCAACCCAAGTGCAAGTGCAAAAGGACTGACTAAAATCAACCCAAGTGCAAGTGCAAAAGGACTGACTAAAACGTTTACCACATTTTACTATATAATAATTAATTAAGAAACTATATGTATGTATATCTTACTTCAAATACTTATTGAAAATACAACACAGAAGACATTTACGCAAGAACTCCTGTCCGCAAGAAATCTAATACTGATCTGAAATCTGATTTGAATACACAATATAATCCTATGATTTGGGTAATCGCTGTTTTTATTATTGCAATTTCACGCGGGCGTAGTCGCGGGCACAACTAATCTATACTAATAGAGGAAATTGACCAAATATGGGATAGTATCCCTAATATGGAATACTAGCATTTCTCTAAAACGGAAAATCACACACGTAATAGATAATTATTGTCTCAGTCTTTCTATACCCATTCTCGCCTACAAGTTGTAGCATGTCAGTCGAGTAAGCCTTTCCGGTGAAGCTGTTAAGACCTTGCATGGTCAATAGCGTAGTCAGAACGAAAAAAAAAAAAAAAACAGTCGAGTAAGCCCCTTCGTCGTTGTGTGACAATGTTATGTTTTGTCGCTACCGCATAACATTCTCAGGTATATAAAAATACATATTGTTCGTACAAAAAGTACACATAGCATTGTTTTTTCTAACTTCTAAAGATCGTTTAGATGTTATTTTGTAGATGTTAGCGGTGTTTGATTGTATTCCTTTTTTAATATAAAAATATGAATGTTAGTTTGAAGTCGTTGGAAAATCCAAATATGGACGGATCACAGTATCCAATTATGGACTATTTCATAATTTGCTCTTATATGTTTCAACTGATTTGATGATCTTGTTAATTTTTATTTTATAACAGTTTTCATGTTTTATCAGAATGTCCCGCCATTCTGAAATTCATTCAACTGAAAGACTATGCGAAAAGAATGGAATTCAGAGAATATCGCGGAAGCTATAAAATTAGTAACAGAGAAAAAATGGTTTATTCAAGAGCGGCAAAACACTTAGGTGTGCCAAGATCTACCTTATTTCGATTGACTACCAGAAAGGCGAATGATCACCAGAAGAAGTATATTTTTTGTGGTATACTGGTTTCCATTGATACTCATGGGGTATAATATGAATCAGATTCCTCACGTGTTGGTCCTGGGTACATAAAAATTACACTGGGCCAGAGTCTGATACCTGGATTTGTGATTTTTGCAAATAATTTTTGTTCCTTTCTATATTATACCAAAGTGTTAAAAGAATCTCATATAAGTTAAGGTTATTTTTCTATAGTGCCTATAGTATTCCATATTTCGGGGTACCTATTCCATATTTAGGTACCTTTATCATTATTTAGTTTTTGAAACATTTTCTTACTTATTGCTGATCAATATAACCAACAATTGTTACAAAATAACGTGCAAATAATAGGTCTTTACCTATGAAATTGCCATTCTGCAGTACTGGCCATATCAAATCAAAATAACTTTTGTTTGGCTAAGAATTCTAATTTCAAATTAATTTTATTTTAAAAACATGGAATTCTTTTTCCAAAAGTAGTCATTTGTTTATTGATTAGTGTTACATTTTCATCGCATTTCAATCTTTTTTGTCATCATGGCTACGTTAAAAATTCGAGTAATTATGGAATATGAGTACTGTCGTGGCAGCAACGCGGCACAAGCGGCACGCAACATCAACGACGTTTACGGAGCGAACACTACAAACCAACGCACCACCTGTTATTGGTTTGCTCGCTTCCGTTCTGGGAATTTCGACCTGAAAAATGAACCTCGCGGTCGTCCGAAGACTTTGGTCGACAATGACGAATTAAAGGCGATTGTGGAAGCTGATGATACACAATCTACGGCTGAATTAGCAGCAGCTTTCGACGTTAGCGTCAAAACAATATTGGTCCATTTGCGTCAAATTGGCAAGGTAAAAAAGCTTGACAAATGGGTGCCCCATGAACTCAATGATCGCCAGCGCGAAGTACGCGTCGAGACGTGCCTTGCACTGCTCAACAGACACACAAATGAAGGAATTTTGAACCGCATTGTTACCTGCGATGAAAAATGGATTCTGTTTGATAACCGCAAGCGCTCAGCAAGTTGGTTGGATCCTGGTTCAGCACCTAAACAATGCCCTAAACGAAAACTTACCCCTAGAAAAGTGATGGTGACTGTTTGGTGGTCTAGCGCCGGTGTGATTCATCACAGCTTCTTACCAAACGGGGTGAGCATTACTGGAGATGTGTACTGTGAAGAAATGAATACAATGATGGAGAAGCTGGCACATCTCCAACCAGCATTGGGCAATCGCTCGTCTCCGCTGCTCCTGCACGCACGACCTCATACTGCACACCAGACAGTCTTCAAGTTGCAAGAACTGGTGTTGGAAGTTTTCCGTCATCCGCCCTACTCACCAGACCTTGCGCCTACAGACTACTACTTTTTCCAGAATTGGATAACTCCTTGACGGGAAAAAAATTAAATACCCCAGACAGTACAAAATGCCTTTGAAGAATTTGTTGCCTCCCGTCCAGCTGATTTCTTTAAGAAGGGCACCAATAAACTGCCACTGCGTTGGCAAAGATGCATTGATTGCATGGGTGATTACTTCGATTAATACAAATGAAAAATACATGAAAAAAAAAATTATCATCACAAAACGGCAATTTTATAGGTAAAGACCTAATATATGGTTGTCATTAATTACTACAGAAAGTTTTTTTATTAATAACATTTGTGCAAATTATGCGTAAAAAACAAAATGGTATTCCATATTTGGTCACATTCCTCTATTATAAAGAGGTAAAGTTTGTGATTTGTGAGGTTGTAGGGGTAATAGCAGGAACTACTAAACCGATTTTTAGTTTTTTTTTTACCAATAGAAACTTACGTTATTTGTGAGTGTCATAGGGTATATACCCGAAAAATGAAAAGACTTTTTTATGGTAGTAGGAATTGCAAAGTAAGTCGGAGAAAAAACGGTCGAACGAAAACGTTTCTTACGAACACTGCCTTAACGATGAGAGATATATGATTGAGTTCTAGAGAAAAGTTGTAGAGCTTGATAATGCCTACAAGAAATTCAGCGACAGCATATGTTTAGCTTTCATATTTAAGTCACATAAAGTAGTTTTTTATAAATGTTTACCGCCCAACGATGTGGGCACTGGTCAGGTAGTACTTTAAGAGTATTGCTTAGTTTTGCTGACGAGGTTGGAGGGGGTGGTCAGAACTACAAGAAATCTGCTTACATAATACTAGAAAAGTCCCATAAGAGGGTATAAAACCTTTGTCTAGTAATATAGGCTTTATGGTTACTGACGTGATAAGTGAACTGAGCGTTCGTGTTCGTCGGTTGACCTGCTAAAAACTAGTTTGTTTAACGTCTCTCAGCTACTGTTATGTACGCCGTTATGCGCATGCGTAGAACTGTTTCCATGGCGGCCAATAATTATTTACTTATAGCTGTTTTTATTTAAATTCATACGATTGCATCGTTTATCAGTTTATAGTCAAATTGATGGCGCTTTTCTTATTATGGTTTAGTGAAGTGTATTATTACATATTATCTGTCTATCTGTTCGCAACAAACTCAAAAACTACTTAACAGTTTTTCATGGGGTTTTTACCAATAGATAAAGGTTTAGGTAAATAATTTGTCAAGGTTTTTTTTTATTATTAGGGCAGGACAACGTTCGCCCGGCCCGCTAGTCTATATAAATAAAAATGAATCGTAAAATATGTTCCTAACGCCGAAATTCAAAGACGGCTGGTCCAATTGGAGTAATTTTTGATTTGATTTTTTCCTCGAAATTGGAGGAGGGTTTTTATGGAGAGAAAATTGGAAAAATTGCACGGAACAACCTAAATATCAGTTTTCTTTTTCTGGAATTGTGAGCGCAACTTTAAATTGCTATTGGCAATTATTTTTTTTCTTTATTTTTGGCAACCAATCTTTTAAATTATTACTGCCACTGTCATTTCAAAGTCAATGTTTATGTTCCAACAAGGTGGTGGCTCCCTTCTTTCCAGGGAATTTTTGTGGCATCTCAGAATTCATGGTCCGTGGTATTATTTTCCATTCACTTCACTTACGCACAATAAACAAACTATATAACATAAAACACCACCAATTTTACACAATATAGAGTCAAGTAACACAAGACTATAAATAAAATATAAAATCCACTACACGACAGACCAAAATCCCGCCAAAAACTCTACTAGTAAGTTGAACGCATCTCAAATTACGATGCTTTTGTTTTCGTATTTGAGTTGACGTATGTAATTTTACCATTTTACTGCAGTTTGCTTTAGAAATTTCGCTTTCTCAGGTTTATATTCCGGAATAATGAACAGTCTCTATAGGGTAATATAGCAAAATGTTCCAGATGTTGGTATATATGTACTAAAAAGGTAGGCTAAGAAAAAAAACATATTAAGGCGCAACGAAGTTCGCGGGGACAACTAGTTTAAAATAAAAAGAGGAGTGTACAGTCAAGAGATTTTGGTTTGGTGGGACCTTAGTCTGGCATGTAGTGAATTTTATATTTTATTCATAATGTTAGTGGTGTTTTACGTAATATACACACATCAAAAAAGTCTAAGCAACATGCGTGATATTACAAATTTTACCATATATATTAATTAATTTCTAAGTATTTACTCAAACAAAGTGCGTAGGTAAGTAAACTTTTTTGTTATTGATGACATACTGGCTGGTTGTAAAAA